>VZRV01004059.1:74618-164492 GCA_013398115.1 Falcunculus frontatus | reverse complement strand
CGGCCGCGGAGGCAGCGGCGCGCAGGTAACGCGGGGCGGCCGCGGAGCACCCGCCCGGGCGGGCCCTGGGCGCTGCCCCGGCTGTTCCGGAGGGAGGGCGCGCTGCGCTTACCGCTCTTTGCGGAGCGGCGCCCCGAGGGAAGGAAGGAGGGAGCGAGCGGGCGGCCCAGGAAGTCAAAGCAGCCCTTATTAAAGATCGGTTTTTAAAGAAGCCACGTTGTCATTGGTACAAAAATAGCTGCATTTTTAGTGCTTTGAACTGTACTCAGGATTTCCTAGGATGTTCTTCCAGAGCTCTGGTCACACATCCTGACCACGTAACTCTGCTTGCCCATTTGTCTCGAAAGAGTAAGCTTTGTGTTTCCTAGCAAAGTAAAACGCCATTGTTTTTTACAGTAAAGGTGCAGAATATTTGGCTATCTGCACTATTAGGTCTCCAGAACTGTTTTCAAAGCTGTTTCCTGCTACAGGCATGCTGGAGCTGAGCTGTTGCTTAGGTCTTGTATGTGGTATGTTAAGTCTGTAGCTGGCATTAGTTTGACTTCTGTTTGTATCTGTTTCAGGTTCCAGTAGCTCGTAATGAACATCATCATTGGCAAATGCAATGGAAGAGGGCAAGGTTGAAGATGTCCAGGACATTCTACGACTGAATGTGCGAGGCTGTTTATACACAGCCAGGCGCGAGTCTCTGTGCCGCTTTAAGGATTCCATGCTGGCTTCTATGTTTAGTGGACGCTTTCCTCTAAAAGTGGATGAATCGGGTAAATATGTTGAAGCTGTAAATATCACGTTCTGATCACGGAACTCTCTGGCAAATACATGTTTTTATATCTATTTATGCGTTTTATAGTATATCTCTATTCCCAATCTGCTGAGCATCATTTGGCTTCTAATTCCGGGATGTAAAACAATTCTGCATGCATGACCTTATACATACAGGTGGTTCATCTGAATTCCACAAGGCTACTCATGCTTGCAAACACACACATTTGTACAGTGCTTACCTCTGCCTTGTCCCAGTCCAAACCGTGGCTTTGGAATGTACTTGTTCAGTAAGAATATGAAGATAGATAAAATTGAAGTTGGCAGAGTATGTGGCATTTATCTTGGATCCTGTTTGTGAACCCCTATATTCTCCAGAGGCGTCTCATTCCCTCTGTTCATTACATAAAGAGATTTGGGTCTAATCTTTGTTTCAGAATACTTCATTACCTAGTAAAGATTGCATTTTTCACCACCACGGCTTGATATAAAAGTTTGAATAAAACTATTCATGGATCAAATTTCACACTTGTTGGTGACTTAGAAATCCTGCCAAAGTAGGTCCAGTTAAAAGACACAATAGATGAAGAATAGTAATTCCTTGTTGCACACATTAGACTGTGTAAAATACCTGAAATGTTTAACATAAAGGCTTTGCATAACATAGCAGGACTTTGCTATCATCTTTCACAGTTGCAGTGAACAGCCTGTTGTACAGACTGTATGGTTTGGTTGGTTTTCTTAGGGTCCTTGAGCCCTTCAGGCAAAGGAGAGAAAAAGAAACAAATACAGTAAAACTTGAGCAATATTCAGGGAAGGTTTGACTAGATGTGTACTGGAACTGATGCTAATTTTAACTCTTTTAAATGGTCTAGAAGCAAAATTGAAAAGATCCCTCCAATAGTGAGTAAAGATGCACCTGCAGTTAGAATTAGAAATGCATCTAGAATTAAATTTCAGCATTTTAAGCAGAGTGCAGCACAGCTAAGGTTGTATGTTGCTATGGTCCTATATGGATTAGTGCTTTCACTGAAATTTCAAAGAAATGTTTACTGCAGTAAGAATTGTATCTTCAAATAACAAACATTCCATGGAAACAAAATACAATTTTAAAAGAGTAAAGACAGTATACTCCTACTAAGTAAAACCAGTACAGAAGTTTTATACAAAATGATTTGATGATTTGGTAGAATGTGATATGTTTGTTTTCACTTGCTGGAAACAATATTTTAAATAATTTTATGTTTTCAGGAGCATGTCTAATTGATCGAGATGGAAACCTCTTTAAATATCTCTTGGATTATCTTCATGGAGAACTTCGGATTCCTGGAGATGAACAAGTTCGAACTGCACTGCAGGAGGAAGCAGACTATTTTGGAATCCCTTATCCATACAGTCTGTCTGATCATTTGGCCAATGAAATGGAGACGTATTCTTCAAGGTCCAATTTAGAGCTTAAAAAGGTCTTGACATTTCTTAACATTTTTGATGCTGAACTCTCTAACCCATGCCATTCATTAGCACCAAACACTAAAGCTATAGAATGTCCAGGTTAGCACTTCTCAGTGACCACACTAAATCATGAGTAAATTCAGAGTTTTAAGTTAAGAAATCCTAGAGTTGATAATGCAGTCTGTATAGTTAAGGACACCAGCTTTTTACCATCATTGCAATACAGCAAGAGTTTAAATGTGACTGTTGTACATGCAAATCTGCTGTAGAACTTGTGTAGTAGGAAGGACATTTAGTTTCCTGTTTGGCTTCAAATTTTACTTGAAATTAGATTTGATCCCTTCAAGGTGTTTGGGTTGGAGTTTCTTTCTCAGTTTTACAAATTCATCCTAAAACTTGTAAGACAAAATGTACTTTGACTTTTTTTTAGAATGAGAAAGGAGAAAAGAAAATTAGTGTATTATTTAAAATCCTAAGGTTTGAGTGTATTGTAACTTAAAAGCTAATTCTAATTATCTGGAAGGAAATTAACTCATATTACCATAAATGACTGTTATTCCTGACAGTCATTTATGTTCTCTTAGCAAGTTATTTTTCTCTGTATTTCACATTATCCCTTACTCATTTCCTTTTGAAAGGTGTAAGACAATTCCAGGCCTTTCAGCTTCTGTGCATGTTAAGGAGTTGCCTTGCCTTTAATTATTTCTGTTGCCTTTCTGTGAACCTCTTAAGTTTCACAACATTCTCTGGTAACATCAGATAAGAAATAACTGCAGACATTATTCTAGAAAAACTACCTCCTTGATTTGCTTAAAAGAGCTCACTAGTACAGTTAAGAAAACTTAAATATGAAAGCTTATTCAACTAAACATACTGCATTCTTATTAATATTCTATATGTTTTATGCTTTTTCCAGGCTTTGTTGGATTTCTGTGATTCTTATCATTTAGTTTGTACCAAGCCTACAGTTTGGGTCCTGCACTATCTCAACACTTCTGGAGCAAGCTGTGAAAGTAAAATTATTGGTGTGTATGCCACAAGAGCTGATGGGACTGATGCAATTAATAAGGCGCTAGGAATGAAAATTCATAGTAAAAGCATGTACAAAAGGTAAGATGACTGTCAAACATGAGAGCACTGTGAAGTGAGAATAAATACATATTGTAATTTTGCCTCATTATTGTAATATGTAGCATAATGCAGCATTATTGTATTATAAATCCGTGGAAGGAATCTTTCCAGCTCCCAAAGCAGCTGGATAATAGAATGGTCACATTAAACAAATAAGATAAAAACTAAGCCTGGACGTTAAGAATTTGAGGGAGTTCACACAAGGTGGTTAGCATGCAGTTACTGTAAGTTCTTATTTTGTATCACTTACTAGTTTTAAAATGTCTCAACAATTAAAAATTACTTTCTAATATTTACACTAAGTACAGTGAATAAATCCCCTTACAGAAGAATCCCCAGAAATATTTGCGAAGTTGGTTGTGATTCATGCAATTCTTTTGTGCAGTCTTCTAAGATAGCTGAACACTGAGAATCAAAGATGAAAGGAAAATATTTTAATTCTTTAAAGAACGTGTAGTACAGCTGTACTACAGTATTAATGAATTTACATGGCAGTAATTGGAAGTTATTGGTAGACCTGTACTTACAACTGGAAGCAGTTGGTCTTTCCCTTTGCCACTCTCACAGTGCAGTGTCAGAAGTGAACTTCACTGTGCATCTTTTGATTAACATAGGGCTCTTGATACTTCATCATCTTTATCATTAGGATGTGTATCTTCATAAATGTAGGCTGGGAACATTAGTATTTATTCCAAGAGTATTTGGAAACATAATATATCAGGTATTGGTTCTCCTACTGTGTATTCTAGAAAAATAGGTTTTATGTAATTAATTCTGTAATTATTCTTCTTTGAACATCTGTTCTTTCATGAATATCCATTTCTAGCAATAGGCATTCACAGGAGGATTACAACCTCTTATTTGAATAAAAACAAAATCACAGTAACATGTTCCTTTCTGCTTTATAAAACATTTACTGCTAAGTCCTAATAGTTAGGATTTGGTAAAAAGAATCATATATTTCACCAGTGGTGCATTTTTAAGG
Source organism: Falcunculus frontatus (assembly GCA_013398115.1). Taxonomy (NCBI): domain Eukaryota; kingdom Metazoa; phylum Chordata; class Aves; order Passeriformes; genus Falcunculus; species Falcunculus frontatus. Next base: position 160,162 of record VZRV01004059.1, on the reverse strand, counting down.
ACTTAGCTAACTAATCACATAACTGTTACCTTTAAAACAATATTTCTAGAGAAGCTGGAAATAACATCCAATACATCTGGAGCTATTACTCAGTGGCTGAGCTGAAAAAGATGATGGATGCTTTCGATGCCTGGGAAGGGAGAGGTAATAATTTTTTATTTCAGTATTACTACTTTTTAACATAAAAATATTTGCCAATTAAGTATAATAAAAACTCTGCATAAACTTTTAATTCATAACACTGTAAAACAGTAGTGGCTGTTTGCGGGGAGAAAAATGTTTTATGGGCTGTTCAGAGAGGGGACATGAGGTGACATGAATGAAGCAGCATGCTGGCTGTAAGCAGTGCTCATGTCAGCAGGTTCAGAGATGAAATTCTGCATAATAAAATATACGTGTTCATGTATTTAGTCAGGTGTAAACATGCATGGCTGTGTTCTCTCAGCTCATCAATACAATGCTGCTTTGAAATGCAGGTGTCAGCTACTGGAGAGTGCCTCAGGAGCTGATTGAATGCTGGACTCTGGAAGAACGCCCTCTGAGAGGCAGTTTGCATCATATGCCTCCAGTTTATAAAAGGTATGCTGATTTGCATAGATGGCTTAAATTTAAGCACAAATACAGTGCAGTCTCTTTTTTTTTCCCTCTATAATTTCAGATTCCTTAAATATCTATGTATGTTGAGCTGTTTTTTTAATTTACATTTTAATAAAATGTCTGAGCTTAACTGCACAACTGAACTCACTAGAAACAAATTACATATTTTTTAGGCTGCTGGGATTTTTCAGCAGCCTGCCAAGGAGTAACTTCAAAAACTAGAGAGCAGTAGTAGTTTAACGGACTGCTAAACCAGAAATTTAAGTGAAAACTTTAAAAGGTTAACTGATTTTCACGTCTGTGAGATGTCTTCTTTTTAGAAGGAATTTCTAGAACTTCCTCTCTGCAGTTTTATGGTGATATTTTTGATTACACCTCCATTCTCAACACATTGCCTAAAAGCAGCCTTTTGCAGGTGCCACTGCACAGTTACCTGAGCCAGCCTACAGCCACTTTGCTGCTACAGTTTTTAATGTGTCATCTTAGAGAGGCAGAAGAGATTGATGGTTCTGTTGACAAAAGGCAACCCTGATTGTAGTCATGAACTGTTGGGAACCATAATGCTTGTTACAGTATCATTTAAAGCTATTTGTGAAAGGCTGTTGCAGATGGTCTATATTGTAACATTACAAAAGTAACAATTCACGTATATAGTTCATTTTTTAAATTGAAGTTCTTTGTTTTACAGACGATTAATTGACTATACTGAAGAGGAAGGCTGTTTACCATGTAAAGTGGGTCCCAAGCCAATTAGATTCTCAGGTCCCTCAACAAGTACCCACATAAAAGTCAAGAATTCATCTTCATTAAAGGTAGCTGCCTGCAGTGCTTCACATTCGGCAGCAATTCTTAAACGACCCCATAGTGAAAGTCTGATGCTGCACAAAGAAGGTTCTGAAACCACATCCACAACATGCACATCAGTGCCCAGCAAGTCCCAGGCTGCCTGTGGAAGGCGGAGTGCTGGCAGTGGGACACCGAGCCAGATGACATTCCAAGCTGCTGGGAGTGAGAAGCCTGTGAACAACCGCGTAGTGAAGCTGAAAAGGACTCCGCTTTTCCTTGTGACACCATCTCAGCCACCTTCTGCATCCAGTAAAACAAGTAAACAGGATAGTGCTGCTGTTGAAATTCCTACTACTTCTACAGTACTAAACAAGAAAGAACCAGCTGTATTAGCAGGAAGTATTATGCTTAAGAATGATAAAGTGGATGGGTAATGTTTGACTCAGTCTGATAGACTGGACAGCTCTGCACTCTATGGTCAAAGAAGAGGTCATCATCTCATGTGATCCTTTATTCAGAGATTGGGTAGAAAATTGTGATGAAAAAGACAATGAAAAGCATAGAAAGAAATAAGTGAGCACTGAAATGTGTTTTCTGCTTTATTTCTAGATATTTTTTAGATGTTGGGAAGGGAGGAAGAAAAATGGATTAAAAAATGGCTCAAGCACAGAGCACAAGCAGTTTAACATTCCAGTAACTCCCATTTGTGTTTTTGTTGGGCTGTACCTTAAAGTGAGTACTTGCACAGCATAAAAGAAAACCTCTTTATCACCTTTAACTACAGTTAACATTAACTACAGTGAACCTGAATTTGTACCTTTAAAGTGGGGGAAAAAATAGGTAAAAATAAGTAGCTTTCATTAGATACAAGTTTGCCACAAGTGTGCAACACAGAGTGCTGCAGAGACACTAGAAGTTGCATGCACCTAACTGTCACTTCTGGTGAGGGTAAATCACCATTTTTGCTATTAATAGCAATGAAAGGGATCACCTGTGCTTGTACACAGAGAGAAAATTCAGAAATACAGGAAGGGAAGAAGTGTGCTGTGTGAGTAAGAAGGCTGCTTTTCCAGAGACACACACGTACAGACACACACAGTACCGTGGTGTGATCCACCACTGGGGTGAGGCTGGGGCAGCCTTGGCATTTTGTGTCACACCGCTGGGGGGTGGCTTTTCTGGGGCTGCAGGGTCTGAGTTACGCCTGGCTTTCCGTGTCCTGCAGGTCCTTTCAGATCAGGAGGGGACAACCTCAACTTGCAGGCAGCAAAGCACAGAAGTTGAGGTTGGGAGTGCCATGATTTGAAGGAAAAGTCTCCCTTCTTCCCCCCGTGCAGGCTGGAGGAGACATTCTTGTACCAGGGCAAATGTTGAGTACTGATACTGAAACAAAGAGCTGCTGTATGTTTCTATCAGCAGAGGAAAGGCAAGTTTGGATCGTTGATTTTCAAGAGCCCCTTTAGTTGTTTAAATCACTGAACAAAACCTGGCTTTGTTTTGTACCCTTGCTTATAGTTGGGTGATGGGGTTTTTTGCTGGTTTTATGACTGCTTTTGCTTCTCCAGCTCAGTAAATACAGCTGTCTCTCAACACTAAGAACATTGCCAAAATGCAAGTTCTTAAAATTCCTGAGACTATTAGAATTACAGAAGGGTTCTTTAAATGTTTTATTTGCTAGATCATTTAAAGCCATCACATTTTCAGGCTTTTCTCCCAACCATAAAGACTTGAAACATAATTTGTACAAGTGAAAAAAACCAATTTTTCATATACTAACATACTTTTAAAGAGACATTTTGCCACGAGCAGTAGACACTATAAAGGTGTAGAGGACTGTAATTTCTGCTATTGGTGTGTATATAGAAGACCAGCTGATCTTTAGAGTATTTAAGCTAGTGTTTTTTCTTTAAAAATAAACCTGAAGATCAACAATCCCAAGGCTCTTCCTATCTCAACAAAAAAAGTTTCACTGAACAAAGGACAAAGCAGAAATTATGGAAAGATACTAACGTAATCTATTATTCTTTGAACATGCAACTCATCATTGAGACTAAGTTTGTGAAATTTGTTTTTCATAATAATCTGACCGAAAAGCAGGTTTTAATACTTACCTTTTGTGTGAGTTCTGCTTCACTATTGATTCAACAGCTGAGCACTTCACCATGCACCTTAAAATCTTTTTACAATGCTCTCTAAGGCTGATTTCTTTCAACTTTTGAATTTAGAAAGCTTATATAAACATAGAACCGGAGAATATAATTTAGATGAGAAAAGGCATACAAGACAAAACTTTGAGAATAATCCTACAGGACTTTATGAATTTGTACTACCTCAGTGTTTACTTAATTATTTTGTAGCACAGTATTTTTCGAGTAGCATTCGTGTTGTTTGCATTGCAGCAGCATTAATGAGTCTTCTCTTCATCCTGCATATATCAGCTTGTGATTAAAAGACTAAAAAACAACCCCCTTGAATTTCAGCAGATGACATGAGAAAATGGTGAAGAGGTAACAAAAGAAGGCTTGATTTTACTTATTTATTTTTAATTGGATGAGGTGCAAACATGGTCTTTTAACTTACCTAAAAGTAGGCACTTCCAGCATGTTTTTTATCTCATAAAATCTTGTTCAGTTTCTATTAACTGCTAAGAGTGATATTGAACAGTTTTATGATAGATGGATAGCATTAACCTTCATGGTGACTGGAACTAGATGCTCTGTCAAGTGGTGTGACTGGTTTACTTTGAATCTTTGTAAAATTATAAATCATTATAGCAGAGATCATGTTCAGAAAAGACCATGTTCAGCAAATTACTCCAATTCCAGAATCATTAATTTTTCTTTCAAGGTGACATTTTCAAGCACATTAAGTATTGGGGTTTTCATCTTTTTTTTTTTCCTAAACATGGTTAACTAATGTAAGTTTTCCAAAAAGGTTGACTTGTATAAAGTTACCTTAGCTTTTTAGTTTTCCAGCTGTGTATTTGGACCTTTATTTTGCTGGCTTCTGCCCTTACGCTGAATTTAATCTTAAACAAAAGATAAACAGATTCAATCTGCTTTAAAATACTGCCCCTTTATGGTCTGAGTGAGGCCAAACAGCTGTATTTGCTTAGCTAATTGAGGGGACTTTTTATAAAAGAGGACTGGCCTGGAAAGGAAGCCTTGCCCTGCCATAAATTCCCTCACTGCCCCTCTACAAGTCTCTCACATTAAAAGGAGAATTGCATGTAGTTGTCTCTGTAATGAGAAGATAAAACAAAGTTCTGTTGAAGATGGGCCCAAGAGCATTCTGCTACTTGTAACTACCATGAACAGTAAAACACTCCTAGAAATTGGCAGATATAATTCCAAGCATACAGACACATGAAATGAAAGCTGAAGATTCTGACACAGTTTCAGAGCACAGCCACATAACGTGGTTAAAATGTGTATTGGAATAACCTTCCCAAACCAGTACAGATACTAGACAAAACTTGGTGCTACTGCAAAGCTGCAGTATTCCCACAAGCAGCCCACTCCTCAGCCTAACCAAACCCACACACAGCTCTTTAACAAGGAAGATGTCTTTGCATCACAAGAGAAAAGAGAAATGCATCTCTCACCTCTCAGTCCTGGATCTGTCACATACCAAGCCTCCAGTACATCAGAGCTTGGCTGGTACTGAAGAGCACAAGGTGGTCCTGTTGTGCTGAGTTATGATTTATGTTACAGATTTTATTTATTTATCTGCAGAAGGCAGCTTGTGAGAAACTGACTTAAGAAATAAAGCAACTTTCAATAATGCAATAATCAATAGTCAAGTGTAGAAGCTATAAGGAAGGAATAAATGTCACTACAGATTAAGTGAGGTTTTCTTTTTTTTAGGAAGGATTACAAGAAGAGACACATTTCACAACTTACATATGGATAATACAAGAAATTCCTGTGAAATATCTGCATGGAATTTGTAATTGTAGCTCTTGGAGTGAGATTACAGTGAAACTGTAAGGCAGCAGATAAATTTGGAAAAACTACCTATCTGATGGGTACCCACAACAGAGATTCTGGAATTTCATTTCCATTTACTCCAAAACATTCAGCTTAAAAGTGTGATAGGTAGTTAACTAGGATAATAGCAGTGCTTGCAATACTAAGAAAGCCAATGTCTACCTACACATTTATTTTTCTTTCACCACTCTTCCAGATGAAGATGAGTTACTTGCCTTTTAAAATCAGGTTTTACCAATGTTCACACGTGCAACACTGTATACGTGTATCAAGAGAAGTAAAAATTAAGGAATGCACGTTGCTCTTCCCTTGGAGATTATTTTCCAAGGGCCTCAGAGTAATCCTGTCAGTACTAAGGAAGTGTGCAGTCAACAAACAGAAATTAGGCAGAGGAAACTGGTAAAAAGCAATAGCAAACAGTCACCTAGGTGTAAACTTTTAAAGCTCCTTAAGTGTCCTCCTGCTCTTACTGACCCCGATGGGAGGTCAGGCTTACTGACCTTTTACACCTTTCTGATTCTGACACTTAGGCCAATAGGTCACTTGATGCCAGTTCTGGATTCTGACACCTTAAAATTGTTCAGGATGGAGGTGGCTCTCATGGCAAGGTTGTTTTGTGCTCTGTGGCATTAGAATCAAGCTAGAAGCAAAAGCCTAGTCCAGTCCAAACTGAGCTGAAAGCCTCCCACTGGTACCAGTTCAACTAAGCAAATACAGTTTGGGTAAGAGCACAAGGTTAGGCACTGCAAAGCAGCAAACACCAGAGTATTTTAGAAAGAAGATTTTAATTATTTGGAAGAAACAGGTTTTCTGAAATACAGACTCAGAACATAAAAACTAAGTAATTTATTAGTCATAGCTCTTGTTATGGACAGATGGTTCCTACAGCAAAAATATAGAAAAATAATTTGAATTCAAGTCTAGAAGACCTGCAACTTTTCATATGCAAAAAATAAATCCAACTAGTCATAGAAAAGTGGCTGATAAGGATGGAGAACAGGGCTGTGCATCTGAATAGCCATTACTATATACATTCCAAACTTAAATGAGCGTATTTCCTCAGCCTCATAAAAATAGTTTGTCCATGAAAAATACCAATATGTAATACATTTAATACAATTTATACTTGAATTTAAAGATCTCAGATTATGGAACAGTAAGCTAAAATCAAATGAACTGCTTTGTCAACTCTTATATAGAACAATACTCTCTGTGTATACAGTGTGCATGCATGTACGTGTATACACGCACAGAACGAAAGAGGTGTATAGAGATTTGCTGAAAAATTCTACAAGATTATTTGATTTCATTGCAGACCACAGCATACAGACTTCCTGGGATCCTTCTAACACAGGCTGTTCAATGAAATAATAATGTTGACTGGTATAACCACATATCTACAACAGGATTTGCTATTATGAATTTAATTATCAATTTACCTTTCCAATCTAGATTTCATTTTTCTAAGAAGTAAATGCTGCTTTGGTAAGATTCCGTACAGTCATGACAAAATAAACGTGAAAATACTGGGGAAAGCCTTGAAAGTATGATTTCATTTTGATAATTAGCAAGTAATAAAGATGCCAACAAGTTTAAGCAGCAAAAGATTTAAAAGACTATGTTCTGACTTATTTTCTTCACCAACAAGCTTTTCGAGCAAGGAACTAAAATGAAGAGATTAAATTTCTCTGCCTGCCATCACCATGACATTTTAAGCCACCAAAGTCACAGCTGGCACTGAAAGAACAGTGGCATCAGCAGAGACCTCCATCCTTGAAGGACATAAATTGCATTGTGACACCCTGCCTTGGAAAGGCCTGTGCTCTGCAGTGTCTGGTGTGTGATGCTTCCGTCGGGACTTCTCCGAATTCGTTGGATTCTCTGCGGTCCTTGCAGTTGTAGACTGCTCTTGATTTTTCATAGCTCCTTTGTTTTTAGATCGAAAGCTGTTATGCTGCTGTCTTCTGTGCTCAGACTTGGAACCACTCTTTGTATTTTGATCTGCCTCATTACTGGCACCTTGTGACTTATGAGATCCATTGAGCCGCATGTTTTGGTGCTGTGGGTTGAATCTTCGTCTCTGGCTAGAAGGCCCATTCTACCCAGAAAGAAATTGGATAACTGTTAGGTTGTCTGAATCCTTCCAACGGGCCAAGAAACACAGCAGTCACAATTAACAGTGTTACTAGGAGAGGGAAAACACTAAAAAGTTTTGATTGTTACCAGAGTCTCTTTATAATAACTAAAACTAGAACTATGAGTACCATACTACATCTGAGTAGCCTGGAGATACAGATGGCAGGTTCATCACTGATGCCAAATTAAAATCTGCCATGATTCGAGAGAATACAGAAAAGGGCATGAAATTTTAGACATCTCAACAGCAGCTGTTTGAGGAAAGGGATCTGTATGTTGTGGTCAATAGAAGTTAAATATGAGTCAGCAGTGCCCTGGCAGCCAGCAGGGCCACCCGTGTCCTGGGGGTCATCAGACACAGCATCACCAGCCAGGCAGGGGAGGGGATTGTCCTGCTCTGCTCTACTCTGCACTGGGGCGGCCTCACCTCGAGTGCTGGGGGCAGTTTTGGGTGCCATGGTATAGGAAAGATACTAAACTATTAGTTTAGTTCAGTTTATTTCATTAGAGAGTGTCCAAAGAAGGGCCATGAAGATGGTGAAGGGCCTTGAGGGGAAGCCGTATGAGGAGTGGCTGAGGTCACTTGGTTTTTTCAGCCTGGAGAAGAGGACACTGAGGGGAGACCTCATTGCAGTCACAACTTTTTTGTGAGGGGAAGAGGAGGGGCAGACACTGATCTCTTCTATCTGGTGACCAGTGACAGGACTCAGGGAACGTCCTGAAGTTGTGTCAGGTGAGGTTTAGGTTGGGTATCAGGGAGAAGTTCTTTCCCAGAGAGCAGCTGGGCACTGGAACAGGCTCTCCAGGGACCTGGTCACAGCATCAGCCCTGACAGAGCTTAAGCAGTGTTTGGACAATGCTCACAGGCACACGGTGTGACTCTTGGGGTGTCTTGTGCAGGGCCAGGAGTGGGACTCAGCGCTCTTTGTGCATCCCTTTTGACTCAGAATACTCTGTGATTCTCTGAGCAGTTAAGAAGTACTGAAGAACTTGATACTGACTGATTTTTTTCAAAAATCATGAATATTGCTTTCCTAGTAAAGTGTTGTGCAAGTACTACAGTATGACTGCAGGAAGAACAGACATTCACGTGTAAATGAAAGTCAGGTGAAGAATCCTTATTGTGGAAGACATGTCCATTGTGATATTTTGCTCAGAGGATGCTTTGATTCTTAGTGGGAAGTGGCTGAATTACTTTTATTTGCAGGCCTGACAGGACAGGTGATTCCATATGTGCACTACCATTATGCACCGCTGTTACATTTCCCTTCAGGCATCTACTTGAGCCTAAAATCCCTACTGGGATGAAGTTCAGACCAACTTTACTGGCAGCTTTACCTAAGAACAATTGTACAGGGACATTCTAAGGTGCTATTACAACAAAATATAATTCATATATGTATAATATATATATAATATAATGCTACTAATATAGCACAACACTATAACCTATATGATACAGCTTCTGAAATAATGTGCTATTAAACCTGGCAGGATTCTGCTTTCCAAGTGTATCTAATAATTGTGCTTCAATAGCACATCAACTGACCATTTGTCAGGGACTAATTGTTTCTCCACCACAGCAGTTAGCTATAAGGGAGGGTTTTTCTTATTCACTCCATTACTGCCACTAGTTACTTTTAAACAGACAGCTGTCTTTACTCATATGGTATTTCTACTTTGTGTGTTCACACTGACTTGAAAATTAAGCTGGAAAATATATGCTTAGGAATCTTCAAAAATAATTAATTAAATATAGATGGCAAACCAGTATTTGATTTTGTATTAACAACTTTCAATGCTACATATTTTTCTGAAAGTTTTGAAGTAATTTAGTTTAGTTCACAACTGATTGACATCTTACCTGCTTATTTGTTGGGACTCCTTGAGAAGAAGATTCTGTAGGATTGGAAGGAGGATGACTTTGTACTTTACTGCTGGCTGTTTTATTATCAGAGTTCTTGGCATTACTAGAGGACTTTCGGGTGTGCGTATTTTGCTTGCCAGTTGTTGCATGCGAGGTCATTGAAGACAGCACTAAACTACAGGGTGTTCTTGAGGAATAGTTGTTCTTTGGGTGAGAAACTATAAAAAAAGGATTATGTGTTATCAGTTGAATGATCAACATCTAAACATAAGGCTGTAATCTTACCCTGCTTATTTTGTAAGCAAAATTAACTGCTTACAGTTAATTTTGGAAGCATTGTTCCAGTCTCACTTTAAATGAAGTAAGCTAACTTAAGCTAACTGCTGAAGTAACTTGGCTGGAGTCAGGCCATAGTGTTCCACACCTGTAAATCTGCCTCACTGCGAGGCACTTCCAGAGATAAAAGAGCCAATGTGGTGGCACTACACTGAAACTGGAAGGAGCCTGGCAGAAGGCCAGGCTTTTGGCATCCAAGAGAACTTCACTTATTCCTCTCTAAAGGAAATGGGTAAAAAAGGTTCTTCTGTATCACGGGTATCTATAAAAAGTGGAACTGAATGCAATGCACTAACCCACTTCATGCAGATCACAGCAGTCTGCACCATCAGGAACCACTACTGCCCATCTCAACATATTCCTGCTCTCTACTTCTCAGTATTTTGAGATTACCTTATTTACTAAGCACTGTCATGTTTGTATATGAAATGCACAGAAAAAATCCTTCATTCCTCTGTGCATTTCTTCAAGCTGCTTCTGTGAAATGGCCCCCAAGCAGTCTTGAAGAGGATTCTGAGGCTAAGAAGCCTCAGATAAGAAACCTCAGATAAATTCTTGATCGTAATTTGCTGTCCCGAATTTTCTGATTATGGAATTTTTCTGTTTCCTTCTGGTAGAGATGATAAATCTGAGGCTCACTCCGAAGAGACACCTGTTGTTTTTATCTAAGAGGTACCTCTATTTTTTCACTTCTAGTACAGAGGAAGAAGATGAGGAATCATTTTAGTAACTAAGCTTCATCTGTTAAGTTATCTGAGGATCTTACTTACACCAGCATCAGCTACTTCTCCCACTAGGTGTCCTCTTCAGAAAAACAATGCAATGATTTGCACAATGAACTGAATTTTCCCTTCCGAGTTCAGTGAGGCCAACCATCCCGGAATTCTGTTAATTCTCTCTTGTCTAAAACAGACTGCTGCACATGGAAGCACATTTAAAAACCCGGATGCTTGTCATAAAAATGTATTTTTAACAAAAAAAGATGTACAAGGAAAGGATACAATGCTCCACTGGGCATTCTGATATATGTCAATCCAATTATTTTTGTTTCTTCCTATCCTTAATTTTGAGTACATGCTGTCTATGCTCTCCTCATGCTAGAACATTTCTTCCTTTGCACAAGCTCTGTGGGTTTGGTTATTGCTTTTGTTAAAACCCTTAACAGCGGCTGTTCTTAGCCATAGGCCTCATATAATCTCCATTTGACGGGTATTTGCAGCTCCTAGCAGGGTAGGGGCCTCACTGAAAGATGATGCTAAGAGAAACATCTTTTGCACTGAAAAGCTCTTGTCAAAGACACCCATCATCATGAGTTGCTCATCTAAGGTCACTGAGAGCAGGTATGAGCAAAGTTCTGCAGACAGTCAGTGCACTATCAGTCATTTCTAGGATGACACTGCTCCCCTGCTAATAGCTGCTCTTTTGACTTCACTGACCTCATTTGAACAGGCCAGCATCAAACCATGCTTATGTAATGCTTTACTGAAATGAGGTATAAATAATTAACTTGCAGAATTAACTGCAGCTGGAAGTTATTTAGGAAAGCAGTTCATTGAGTTAAAAAAAAATAGTCTATGGTTGTATCAACAGCAGCTGTGGTATTATTAGTCAAGATAATCTTTCTGGAATTTTCAATCTCTTATGTTTCAGGGTATTAGAGAGGGTCTATGAGGTGACTGTAAACAATTAGATGCTTTACTGGGAAGTTTATGTCTTCCTCTGAAACATCCTGAGTTGGTTTTATTGAGAGACAGGATATAGGGTTAGATGGATCTTCAAAGTGTTCTGCAAAAGCAATTCTTATGGTCTAATGAGTTAAACTGGTTATGCCTCCAAGCAGTCAGTTCTTTAGCTGCGCAGTCAGAAACTTGTATTGGCAGACTGTGTAGTATTTTCTCTATTTTTAGCAACTACTTGAAAACATTTATTATTTTCCTTCCACCAAATGCACTAGTTCAGTATTGTTTTACCAGTTTTCTCCTGAATGGAATACCATAGGACAGGCTAACATACGGAGCAAAGCCTTATATAATTTACTTTTTTTAGGGGAAAAAAGCATCATGAAGATGAGAAATAGGCTCTTATTTTGCAACAGGGACATGATACTTGAAGCAAAAAATGTGAACCTGAATTTCGAAGCAGAAGGGCAGATGATTTGGAAACAGGAGTCTGGAGAAAAAGAGGCTGAGGGAAGACCTTATTGCTCTCTACAAGTACCTAAAAGGAGGTTGTAGCAAGGTGGGATCAGGCCCTTCTCCCAGGTTACAAGGAACAGGATGAGAGGAAATAGTCTCTTGTTGCACCAAGGGAGGTTTAGATTGAATATTGGGTAAAGTTTCGTTACAGAAAGGCTTGTCAAGGATTGGAACAGGCTGCCCAGGGAAGTGTTCAAAAAACATGTGGATTTAGCACTTGAGGGCATGGTTTAACGGTGAACGTGGTGGTTGACAGCTGGACTTAGTGATCATAGAAGTCCTTTCCAACCTTAATGATTCTATGATTTGGGACTCCATATGGCTCCTGAAAAATCCAGTGAATACTGTTATAAAGCTGAGGGTTTACTTCTTAGCATGGATCTGAATTGGTCTCATTACATTATGCTCACACAGAAAAGCTTCCAATTTACTATTTATTTATAAATTACTGAATTTGTGTATTCCCCAGAGTTGGGGATCCTGTTTAGATTGAAAACTCCAACTGATCTGAGTAATACCTGGAAATCTCTGACAAAGATGGTACTGTGCACCTGCAGATGGACTGTGCAGCCCAGGCACAGTGAGTCTAACGTGTTGCATGCTGTAAAGTTGACTTGTGTGTGTTCAGCAGTCCTGAGAGACACTGCTCATATTGGGCTTGCTGCATGCACTGGCAGCACATGTGCTGTCAGCTCTGCTGAACAGGTACGTTCTGAGAAACTCTGAGAGGAATCATCAGCACTTACTTTCTCCACAGAGCTGAATCTGGGTCTTCAGCTGCTCTGTATCACAGGAAAATCGGGCAGACCTGCCCAGCTCTTCATCGTATTTCCTTTCACTCACAAAGTGCTGCAAAAATAAACATGTTCACAGTGATTTACATTCTGAACAAAAGACTGTCTGGATGGCAAAAGAACCAATCAATACTTAAGTTCACTTTAATTCTCAGCAAATTCTTGACCCTGCCCTGTACACAAGATCCCTGTGGAGAACCAAGGACTTTCCCATCATTACAAAATTACGTCTCACAGCCCAGCGATGGGTGGATCACTCTCACACTTGGGAAGTGGGTCGTTTCAACGGGGAATATGTGTTTGATCACTGAACCTGAAGCTATCAGGTTTACTTGCCAAGTCTAAATGACACACAAATAGCAACACTCCCCACTGCTACACTTAGGAGGGGATAGCTTACACTTCTCTGATAGCATCTGTACGCTGCTCAGAGGTGCTACAATGCTTTAAGAAGCTACACTTTCCCAATGGAAAGCTATTTACCACTCACCCATGGCAGGAATGAACAGCCTGGGCATGTTAATGTGACAACTCTTCCTTGGCATTTCTGTAAATGGCTAAAATACCCAAGCAGAAGTGAATGCCTGACCTTAATTTCAGCCCTGAGTTCAGACAGTTGTGCTTCAGCCATCTGACTGGCTAGGTCTGCCAGTCTCTTCAGCTCCTCAGCTTTCTTCTGCCGAGCAGTCAGGATTTCCACTGCCAAATACCAATAGTCAGTCATTAATGCTAGGAAGGTAAATTGCTTTGTAATTTATTAGTCTTTGGACATTAACATGGTACACCACGTGAGACAAACACATGGACCACTGACTTCAACTGGACTTCCAATATGCTACTTGCACAGATTAATCTGATCAGCATATTTCACTGAACTGCCTGATTTTGAAAAAGATCTGAAAATGGGATAGCTGTCAGAAAATCAAAGTTAAACCAATCCTCCAACATTCAGACAAACAGGGGCAAAGACATGTTGTTTTGAGTTTTCCAGCACTTTATTTTGAATCACAAATAAAAGGAGCCTTCCCCTGAGACATGGAAAGAAGCATTACATTGAGTCACCAGCCTGTTTCTGAAGACATCCTGTACTTGATTTACAGAGGGGAATTTCACTTCCTCTGAAAAAAAACCTGTTCATATATAGTTTACATTAAAATCACTGGCATTGCAATTTTGCTTTCACATATGGAATATACACATTTGCCATTTCAACAGCAAAGCAGCTTTGAAGGCCAACAGTCTTTATTAAAGAAATACTCAATATTCATTACTGCCTGTCTTGTATATTCTACGTAAGGAAGGGGTGAGTAGTTATATTCTTATAGGGAAAGATTAATCATAAACCACGAAGCAATGATCTACTTACACACAAGATAATACAACATTATAATTTCAGTGGAAAACAAAATCTATGCAAACTATTACCTACATGGTGACTCAGTGTAAAAGCAACAACTGATTAACTGGCTGATGGGATCAGTACTTACAGCAGAGAGGAAACAATGTCTAAATGTAAAATAGTAACAATCATAGTCTTTTGTCTTGAACTGACACATACAGTCAGGGGGAGTGGTACTTAATGTAAACTATCCTAAGGACACACTCCATTACAGCTGTGGAGATTTTGGTTTCTTTGCCTTCCTTTTGCCACAAATTTCCACAGCACGCTTGACAAGTCATGTAACCAGCTTATACTTTTTAATGCTATTTTTAAAGGTGAGAATTAATGATATTTCACAGACAGTTTGCTTCTCAACCCATTATCATTTATTTAATCAGATAACACCTTCTTTTGAAAGTATCATAGAATCATAATTAGTTTGGGCTGGAAGTGACCTTTAAAGGTCTCTAGTCCAACCCCCCTGCAATGAGCAGGGACATCTTCAATAGATGGGGATGCTCAGAGCCTGACCTTGAATGCTTCCAGGGATGAGGATCTCCCCTCCTCTGGGAAACCTGTTCCAACGTTTCACTGAGTACAGCATGGTCCAGCAGGCACAGGGAGACACCGCTGCACCTGTACAGCTGCCTGGGAGCAAACAAACTGCAACTGCAGAGGAGTGCATGCCACACAGGGCAGGGGAGCCAGAGCTGGCTACAGTTCCTTTAGCCCTGCTGGGAAATCTGTGCCTACATTATTACTTATGCTAAGAACAGCTACTGTCTCTCCAGCTGATCTTTTAATTTCATTTTTTGTAGAATATGGTCTACGAGAGTGAGAAAATTTTATCAGATTAATTGAACAGTTTACCAGCTGCTTTCCTTGTCCAATAGTTCTACTTTACTGCTTATTCTAGGTAATGCTAACACTGTTCCTCCCCAAGATCAACATCCTCTTTGCTGAAGTGACTACCCAGACAATATAATCTCATCTCATACTGGCATTTATTTTCACAAGATGCCAGCCAAATAACTATGTTTTAAAAAACCCTGAAATTATCATATTTGGAATTTTTCCTAGTGTTGACAGTAAGAATAAGATTACACACTGTAAAACAGTCCTTGAGTGCAGCAAAAAGATATGAAAATAAAAAATATTCCAAATCTTGGTTAGCATGTTACAGTCCTGTAACAACTTTCTGCCTAAGTTTCTGAAGGCACTTTACAGCCTACAGCAGCCTTGAGAGACAGCAGAAACCACAGTGTTGGAGACAGGTACTGGGGGCATCCACTGTCATGTGTGGAGCTGGCAGGAAAACAGGGAAACAGAACATGTCATGTGCAAATGCAGTACTTGGCATGCCAGTAGGTAGGAATTAGGTTTATTTTCTACAAAAATTCCTCTAACTGGCCAAGATCAATGAAGGGGCCCTATAATACTATCAGCCCTGGACAGTGGATTTCCAAAAATTGGTTTTGTTTATGCAGTTAGGGCTTAAACCTGTGTCTGCTGATCAGTGGGAATTCTACCATTGGTTTTCCTGGGAATGAGTGCACGCTCTGTAGCTGATTATGGCTACCTGGTATCTGTAACCAAAAAGCTGCTGATACATATCCCTCCACAACTCCTTCCCAGAATAACACAGAGTTTCAAATCCACATCTATTTCATGTTATTCCTAGAAAATTAGCAAATAAAATTCAAAACACAAACTAACGCAAATCTTTGCTGTCGTAACTCATACCTTCTAGTTTCCACACATATACAACTGTAAGAGACTTGGGCAGCAACAGAGAATTTAAACCATTTTTCTGGACAACAATTCAATTAGTATACCTTTGTAAACTAAGTGAGTTCTAAATGCAAATGAAGCATTCAAGAATGTTACATATATTTGTGACCCTGCTTGGAAGGACCTTAACTTCAGAAGTCAATAAAAGGACTGTATGCATTCACAGCAAGGACATTTTCATCTGCCAGGAAAAGTATCATTCTAACAATGCTTTGGTCACTGTTCAATTTCTTGCTTAGCGTTCTCTATTGAAACAGGTCCCCCTGTATTTACTGAGGGTAAATACAAATACTGTATCTTGGATGGAGTGTAAGACAGCTATTGTGGTATCCTAACACGTGACTCACCTTGCTTTCCCTGCCCCCCAAATCGGAATATATATACATGAAAATGCAAAAACCAGAGACAACATGAAAGCCTGGAATCAGATCAACTCCCACAGATTATTAAGGAAACAGACTGCAGTAAACATCTGGGTTTTTGTTGTTTTTTTTTTAATTGTTCTAATTCATAAGCTTGATCACCATCCCTTAAAGCTATGCAAGGCAACACAATAACCTACTCCCCTACTCCCCAATTCCAGTATTCTAACTTATGCAGGTAACATAAGCAAGCACACAGTGATTGATAAATGGAAACAAAGTAATTGAATAACCATAGAAATGAGGGGGAAAAAAAAAAGAGTGGTCAAAAAGCTCTGATAGGTAAGCAGAAGGAGTAAGTAATTTAAATCTAACTCCATATCACCTTTTGGTTTACCTTAATTTCATAATACTGAAATTTTGATGCACAATCCTCATAGAAACTACCCTGGAACATCAAAGCCTTATCTGACTGTACATATACAGAGTGAAAGATGATGGAATGCTGCTAAACAAATTTACAGATTGTGCAATTTTCTGCCAAACAAAATAACTGTTTCCACAGTATTCCAGAATTTCCCTGTGTATTTTTTTTACTTACTGGCTTCTTCTTTAACTTTATCAATTTCTGCCATTAATGACACTTCTTTGTCTACGATGCTGAAAAAGGAAAAAAAGAAAGAAAAAAAACATAATTTAATTCATGCTAGAACTCCATCAAAACCAAAAGCAGTAACTACACACAGACTTCAGACATTAATGATGGGCTACTTCAAAATGAATAAGACTTAAAAAATTGAAGCTGAAGAAACACCTAGGCAAGCCAGCTACAAAAAATTAGTGATAATAAGTGTGTGCTGCTTTACACAAACACCTCACTGGCCTTCCCATGTATCTGCACAGATGTGGAAGTCAGTCTGATTCAGCACAGCAATCCACAAATGACTAAACAGTCTGTTTCCTAATTAAGCCAGCTATACCATTGCTGCTACCCAGATTAATACAGCTTAGGTCTCAGCACAAAACTAAGAATGAAACAAAATTAAAGATGTGTGGAATGAGATCCTCCTCTTCCTTAGAGATATTTTTGCAAAACGTGACAGGGTAAACAAGAAATGGTTTGTGATGTAAATAAACATTAAAGTATCTCCATAACAGAATTCAGCTTCCTTGCCCCCCATTCCCTCCAGGACTGGGAAGGCAAGTTGTTCCAGTTTTACCTGGCCTTCCCAAAGGAGGCGTGTGCCTCTCCTCTACAAATGTCTGGTGTCTGATCCCTGACAGTACTTATAACACATCAAAGTGCAACTGTCTGAGAGCAGACAGCACACGTGGTACACTGGTCACATTATGAACACAGTGACAATGTCCAGTGGAGTAAAATCTCTGCAGAAGGCTCTCCAGGGGACAGTGCTCTGGTGTGTCATTCTGTTTTCCCCTCAGCCGATTATTCTCAAAGTTAAGTTCACATTTAATAAACACCACCAATATTAATGTTTGTATTTGCATAAGCGAGTAAATTCAAGCAGCTGGGGGAGAAATTGCAAAAAGTAGGTCAAGGAGTACATCTAGGCACACACTCAAGGGAAGAGTGGAGCTCTCAACCCTTTTAATAAAATCAACCTTAAACATCAGCTTTTGTACCCAGTGAAGACACTGAGTTACATGTGAACAGGCTTCTACTGAAGGAAGACATTATAGAAAACTTAAACCCAAAACATTTGTCCAGAACATCCTTAGCAAGAAAAGGAAGATCCTGCAGAGCTCAGTGGGCAGTAAAGAGAGACAGAAGACTTTAAGAGAGAAGTACTGACAGGTCCTTAACTAAAACAGGCAAAGATTGGTGAGCAGGCAGTGTGGGGAACACACAGCTGAAAACCAAGCATTTACCAGCTAGAGCATGTTCAAATGCCATTCATTGAAATCTTCCAACCAACCTCATCCAGGAGGTTTGCAACAGACGCTCTGCAGTCTTCTGCCCTTGGGTTTTCCCAGTCTCCCACGCCCCCTGTAGAGGAGGAGACCTTTACACTGCCTCCCAGTAGCCAACAAGAGGGACAGAAGCGGGATGCCTGATGGCAAAGGTTGCAGCAAAACAACACAATTGCAGTGTAACACATTTTTTTGTATCATACATAGAAACAAGACTAAAATTATTGTTTTGGCCTGCCAGATCAATTTAGTGTGACCTACACACCAGAGGAAATAAAACAGCAGGGTTTGTTTATGGTAAAGCAAATGAGTTGAGAGGCAGGCTCTGACAATGGAAGGACACGCCTGTTCCAGTTGGCACTCAATATTCTCCAGGCATAAGCATTAAGCTTGAACTCCAAATAAGCAGGTGATGATTCCAGCTTGCTAATCTAAATAGTGATAGCTTCTCAGAATTACTCTATTTTCAAATAGCTTTTGTAACTACATGGTTTAATAAACTTCTTTGACTTTCACAACAGGTTGCTGAAATGAGCCCTTTTAAGTTCTTACCTATTTCTACCCTCCACAAAGAGAATCTAATAATCTTCACTATTTTCTCTTAAATTAAAAGAACTGCAGATTTTTTTCTTTTCCTGCCTCTGTTATCGAAGTGTCTCCCTAGTGCACTACACAGGTTATATAAACATAAACTTTTGTCTGGAAAACATATTCAAGCAACAAGGTCATGACAGCAGAGCTCATCAGAAGAGTGTTTTAGTGCAGTTCATTCCAGGACTGTCCTCTCTGCACTCTAACAACAGATCCTTAATAAACTGGTTAGCCCCTAACATTTTATTTTGATGCTAAACAAAACCACTTTTAATACCAGAATGAAAACAAGGCCATAGCAGTCCTGTATTTATCATATTTTATAGTCAAATCTTATCTGTTACTAGACAGTTTTCCACTCCTAATGTTTCATTTTGGTCTCTGACAAACATTTCAGGAAAGTGTCTGGATGTTGTAGCAGTAGAGGACAGGACTAATGAATTTAAAGAACAACCACCTGAATACTTCCCTTCCAGCTACAAACTAACACTGGAAAAATTACAGAATAACACAAGAGAAAAAGTGTTTGGTGCCTTTGTCCATGTAAGACTAGTTAATATGATAAACTAAGATTCTTTAACAGACAGACCTTCATGAGGTTTCCCTTCCCTGAAGACAATGCAGCTGTACTAATTTCTATCAGCAGAGGACATGCACTCTCTCTCTCTCGGCTAAAAGAAGGGAACATACTAATTTTCATCTGGAAGCGTACAACCACATTTCTCAGCTTGGAAACCATAAATGGCCATATGTCATATATGGGAAAAGTTAATGTTTCTTCAGAAATGGCCTAGGCCAACCAGCACCAGCAAATGCAAAACAGAGCAACACTTCCTCCAACAAGAATTTATCAAAGTTATAAACAAATGAAAACAACAGACAGAAAACTGGAAAAAAAACCCGAGGGAAAAAAAAGACAAAAGAGAAATACAAAGAGAAATCTAAATACTAACATACAGAAGGAGAAAGGACAAGAACAGTGTGGAAAAATCAATGGATCAAATCTTGTCTCTCATTCTTGCTAGGATCCCGCTGTTTTCACACGAAGGTCCGACAGTCACTTAAACTGAACAGCTCCTTAACTCAGGAGTTCAACCATTTTTAACGTATTTTCTGGGAAAATGCCCTACTCCATCCTTAATATAGTGATCTTGATTAGACCACAGCAAAAACGTTATTGAGAACTGCTCAAAGCTCAGCGCAGCAATACCTCCCGGGAATGCATTTTCTTTTAATGCTTCTTAGTGTCCATTTGACACTAAAATGTTGTATCAAGCTGGTACACTCCAGTGCACAGCCTGCAGCCATTGGTGTGCTGTAGAGAACTGGATACTGAGTGCTACAGGAACTTTCTGCACACTGAGGTATGACCAGATTTGAGCTATAGCAGAGGAAGGAACAGAATGTGTTTCAGATCTAAAGACACCTGGGGGAAAACATTCTGCTAATTCCTTCCTCTCTAGTTGTGTCCTCTTGGGTTTTCTATAGATGTTTGGAACCGAGTTTAAAATCATGGACATACTACTTTAGCTGATGTTCTAGAGAGTTCATAATCTTGTCAATTTTCTCTGATTACTCTGAGCACTAAAAATCTCCTTACCTTGAATATCAATATCAACACCTGAAAATATTCCCACATACCATTTGAGACTCTGGCAACAAACACACAACTCAGAAAGACTTCTTTCTTTGAATGTACCTGAATCCATGACCTAATCATCAGTTCATAGGTCCCCCTGCTGTAGTATAACAACCACCGGGACTCAATTCCCCCCTTCACTGACCAGATGCAAGACAGATCTGAATCAAGTGAGTCTTATCTCCATGACTGATGATATAGAAAAAACCAGAATAATATTATTATCTCTTTCTTTTCTGTCTCCCTTCACCACACTTGTCTCCTGAAAGGACTGATTCTTCCTTTTCTTACCCCTCACATTTTCAGGATCAGGACCTCTCTTGAGCTATCAGCACCACACCACTGTTCACCACAGGTATCTGCAGTTTGGAGCACAGGATTTAGCACTCTTTGAGCTTAATATCCGGGTGAAATTTTGAAGTGGGGCTCAGGAAGGAGACAATCTTGTGGAGGGGATGGCAAAGCAGAGGCTTAACATG
The DNA here is from genome assembly GCA_013398115.1 of Falcunculus frontatus. Lineage (NCBI taxonomy): Eukaryota > Metazoa > Chordata > Aves > Passeriformes > Falcunculus > Falcunculus frontatus. Next base: position 139,287 of record VZRV01004059.1, on the reverse strand, counting down.
GAGGGCACGCAAATGAGACAAAGCCAATGCTTGTGCTGTAGAGATACGAGATACAGCAGAAGAGACAGCAGCTCTCTAGGAATCCTTTTGCTGAAGTGATTTTGAAGGCAAAAACATAAGTGCCCTATTCCTGGTCAAATGAACAGTACTCATGCCTTGGCCTTACACAGGCTGGCAGGACTCACACTAGTGTACAATAGCAAAAGAGCTGCAGTTGCCAAACTACAATGAGCTGCTGGCACAGCAACGATAGGGGCAAATTATGGTGACAGCTGCCTCATTTCACAGTTTCATACTCAGAACAAATTCTGAATTTGTTCTGACATTAGTGGAAACAAATTAATCTTCCTCTAGTTTATGGCATGAAATTTAGTGTTTGCACAGTGAAAAAGAAAAGATATTTTCAGTCAGCTGCACTACCTCCAAATCCCACTAAAATGATTAAAGTTATTAGTGCCTCTTGAGAAAAGCTGCTTCAGATTGCCAGGATGGCTGATTTATAGCTTTACTGATGAGAATCACAAGGGTTCCAGATGACCAGAATCTTCTCTTTCCTTCTGCCTCTTCTATGCATTAGGACAAAACTATTGTGCCTGAAGAGATGGGGAAATAAAAAGACCAAGCTGACAGGGAGGCAAACATGCTGACACAGCTCATAAAGGTAAGCCCCAGCTGCACGGCACAGAGGTTACTGTTAAGTGTAATTCGAATGAGTCCTTTCATAACCCTGTTAAACCCCTCAAAATGCCAATTTTCTCCTTGGGGTGTTTAATAAGCTTTACTCTCCCCTGAAGCAGCTTTGTGCCCAGTTTGAGAATGACTGTTGTTCTGGAGACTGAGGAAGACAGCGTCAGCTGTGGCATCCTGAATAACTGCAGCAGGGCTCTTCATCCGGAAGGGGAAAGAGCTATTTTTTCATGGGCATCCTCTGGGGGCTGGTTTAGCTGGAGAGCTGCTGAACACTGAGGTACAATTTGAGTCTTTTTTTCATGAGGAAGGGAGTTAGAGTAGCTAGACACTGTTGGAGTCTGACAGCTTAGGCATCAACAAAAATACAACATACTCCAGTGATGTTGCTCTGTCAACACTTTGGAACAGACCCCAGTAGCTCCTTGAAGTTGTGCTGATTGACAAGCTGCTGACAAGCTCAAGCACGTTTGAGGGATGTTAGTACTGTTACTGTCTCTGCTATATTTGAGCTGATGTCACATGCAAATTCATGAGATGGTCCTGGTGAGCTCTGCATTGGCCTTTAAGTATTATGCTTTTTTTCTTACACGTATTTCCCTTCTAGCATGAACTTATTTGACCCACAGGCAGTGTGAAAAGACAGCTGATCAGAACCTTTAATCCAACTGTGTATTTCACAAGAGAATCCTGCACCTCAATCCAAAAACTAGAACTGTCCCTGTCAAACTTTTGGCATAAGGAGCTAGAATGATGTGATGAGAATGTAAATGTAAAGCCCAATCACCTGTACTAGGTGATTACAAGTGTTACAGGATTACTGCCCAGCCATGCTATCGTGTAACTGGAGAAATGGTATTTCAAGTTTTCTTTATATTAATAGGAAATATATATATTGTAGAAAATAACTTGTAGGAAAAGCTGTTACATTACATATTTAGCAATGTTTCAGTAGATTATATTCTTCCAGTATTAGCTCAATATTATTTAAATGTTCACAATGCTTGAAGGTTATATGATTACCATATTAGCACATGCACAATGTTTATACAGCAAACCACATTACATGAATTTTCATTCTGATCACTAATACAGTCTGACAATAAGATAAACAAAAACCAGCATAAATCAATTTCACTGAAATCCCTCCCTCTGTAGAGTACAATCTAGTAGAACTGAAAATGCCCAAAGGCTTTTAGTTATTCAAGTTTATTCTGTGTAATTTTTTATCTACGTTCACCCAACACTGTTCTCTTTAGCTAGCACAGTGTGATCTGGTAAATGCACCATAATTAAAGGTCTATTTGCAATTTTCTTTTAAGATCTCTTTACTAACAATTAGAAATTTACTGCCTCATCACAAAAACCTGTTTAAGCTAAAAACTGACATGGAAAACCTTTTCCTGAAAGAACATTTCTAAATTTTAGTTATTTAGAAATGAAGGCATCATCTCACAATTTAGCATTTTTAACAATGGTGAGTATGAGTTGCACCATGGCTTGTTATCACCCCACACATTTTTACATGAACTTGTAAAGTATTTCTTTCCTATTTGAGTTTCAGTTCTGATCTGACTCCTGAGGTATCTGAATAGCTTGCTGGTTTTATATATTTTAGCCTAAACACACTCCAGCAAGGAGAAAACATTTGTTGAGCTCCTGCTACAGAAAAGAGCTCTTTTACCAAAAGCACATGGGAAAGTGGCCTCGAAGGAAGGAGAAGAGCCTGGCTTTTTGGTGTAACATCAGTTGAAATTTTCAAGATAATGATTCCTTTTTTGTGTTTAGTAAGTTAGATTTCTCATTAGTCTGACAAAAGTGAGATCAGAAAGCAGATACTCACTTTTCATCCCCAATGACATGCACAAAAGCAACTGTCTACCTGCACAGCCTCAAAACCAGTGTGTTCTGTGTTTTACTGACGATGACAAACACATCTATGAACGACTGGGAGGGAAGAGGGGAGACATAAGGCCGTAAAATATGGACAACAGCTAAGAAACAATGTAATCCACCTCTGAATTTCACCTCTTTAATCCATCTTCACAAACTTGTTTAAAAAGTACCGGGATGAAGCAAGTAATTGTAAAAGATAAAGGGGTCAGAAGGGGGACTGAAGTATCTCATTGAAACCCAACTCCCCCAGTTTCATGAACTCTGTCTGTTCTCTCCACTGATGCACAGCAAGGGTGATCCCAGACTGCTGGAAGTTGTGAGAAGAATGCCAGCACAAGCCCCTCTCCCAGGGCTGCAGCTCTCCAGGCAAGTACCCAGCCTGAGTCCAGAGCTGTAGGATCAGGTTCCCCCAGACTCCCCAGACAGCAGGGGCAGGGCCCAGGGGCCTTGGTCAAAGCACCGACCTTTGAAGGTACCTGAAAACCCAGAGGGGCCAAGGAAACCTGAATGCAAGCAGACTGTTTTTATCTTCTCAGTGCTGACAAGGTCAAGGACTGGATCGCGTGACTGATGGGCAAACAAATATCACAACAAACTGCAAGAGGATTTGAAAACCCGGACTTCAGAGGCATAAGGACTACCAAAGGTCAGCTGTCAGACAGACAGAAACCTGATAAGAACTACCTGTAAATGGAGAGAAAAACAGCACAGGAACTCTGTTCAGTGTAAAGCAGTACTAGTCCTGGCCTTTCCAGCCATCTGCCCATCTCCAAACAACCACATCACAAACAGGCAGCTCTCATCTGGTGCCACTGCTTCTGGGCTATGGGCAACAGGAAACCATCATCTTTACAGTTTGCCAAGCAGGGGTCCCAGAAAGGGGCAACAGTGTTCTCACTGTTCTACAGCTGTGAGCACTGGCAGCACTGCTCACCACCCCACACTGAGTCAGTACAGACACACTATGTAAGTACAGACATAATTATGTTCTTTTAGATTATTTCTTCCCCCATTCAACTACTCCTGTGCTTTAACTTAGAAATCAATATAAAAACTGCTTAATTTTCTGAAACATACAGCACACACTTTGTAATTGTTACCCTGAATCTATTTTAATATATTTTTGAATTGTCAGTATTGCCAAACTCCATTTTCCCAGCATTACGTCAGAATCATTTTTTTTATCTAGCCTATGGTAAAGCTTTCAACTGTTTTTCTTCACTTCAAAAATTCAGTTGTGTTCATTTTCATGCTCTTTACAAAGCACTGGACATACCAACATGTTAGAAAAGAGTAGAGAAGCTTGTATTTATGTGGTTCAGTTCTGCATGCAGTGTAATTAAACCTGGTTCTTACTGTTTTCTACAGACTATTTGTGGCTGACAGCAGACCATATGGGCAAGCAGCAGATGTTTCCTTTTAGTTTTCCATATGACTGTATGAATGCCCAATACGTGAAAATTATTTTCTGGCAAGAGGTGTTATGGGGAACAGTGGCTCCTTTTGTGCTCTACACATTTTCCTCAGATTTCCTGGGACTCTCCTTTTATTCCCAGGATGGATATTTAGTCTCTTGGTGGAAAAGAAGTGAGAACACAGTTAATATATGTAGGTTTTAAGCTTGGAAACAAACGTCTCAAGTGCACTCTAGCGAGAGAAGAGTTCACTTAGCTTTTCTGACCTTCCCCTGCAACTTAAGGTCTATTTGGTAGCCTTCTTTTCTGTGCTCTACACTACTGTGAGACACGGCTATGCTCTGATATATTTTATATCCAAGTAGTAAGGGGAGCACCTTATATTCTCACTCACACAAAGGTATTCCTGAAAACCATCTACCAGAGCTGAATGCAATGAGCAGAAATACTGGATCAAGGAGTACTACGGGGAAGATTTTGCTCCTAACTTTCAGGTGCATGTGGGCCTGAGAAGCACTGCCCTTCAGCTTACTTTGCTGAGTGCTCTCATAACCTTGGGAAAGCAATGTCACAGAAAGCCCAGCAAGGGCAGGGGTGACCAGAGGGCTGGATCACAGCAGGAGCACAATCCACATGAGACTGCAAAAGACTTCTTGTGAGGCAAAGTGCCCTGCCTGGTCCAGCCCATGGCTTGTAAAATGCTCTAGTGTCTTCTGGCATGAAAAGAGCTGAATAAATGCAAGCCGTTATCACTTCTTCTGAGCACACAGAGAATTACTCCAGTTAGCAGAAACTTAGTGAGGCTCTTCAAGAAAGAGGAAGTGAGCCCAATGCAGTGTTCTTAAATAAATATCTTTCTGGGGCTGTTATCTGCCCCATTTTACTAAAAAGTCAAAACTGAAGGAAGCATTACATTTTCCCCCCAAGGTTTTACAGTGGTTCACAGCACATCTGCTCCCTAGCACAGTTTTTTAAATTGTGGGAGGGTATGCACTATTTTGCCAGATATGTGACTTTTTAAATAGGAGCACAGTACCTACTGAACATGTTCAGGAGTAACTTCCCATCATTGGTTAGGTCAAGCTGTGAAATACTGAGCCAGAGAGAAACACGGAGTTTCACTGGTAGCTATCACTCAATAGTTTCTGCTGCTGAAAGGAAAAGTGCTTGTGAATCTTTCTGCCGAAGCTTTCAGGACATCTTAGGCCTACTCATTTACCTCCATGATAATGGTTTCATTTACTGTCTGGAGGTAGGAGGAAGATACATGATATTATCTTTGCATGCTTCATTCTTTCTGTGATTGGTAAAATCATGAAAAGATTTAAAAACCAAAATAGATCATCAGAAAGTCAAAAATACTACCGACTCTTGCAATGCAGTTTTGATTCTGACCTTGATAGTAAATGCAAAAAAGGACACAAAAGTGGTCTTTTATCCTATTACCAAAGGAAGAAAAATAAATCCAAGAGACAAATTAGTATGTGTTTCAGCATTCAGCTGCAATGCAAGATAAAAGCTTCTGACTTCATTTAGCTTCACTAAAACCCCTTAGGTGGTGACAGCTGTGTGTCACAGGAAGGGGTTACAGTATTGAGCCCATTCCAGTATTCCTGACAGTTCTGAACACAGACAGCACTTGGTGGCTGTTGTATCTGCTGTCCATCTCAACCAGTCCACACTCCAGCAGCAACTGGGAGAGGAACTTGGAAAAAGGTTTGGAATCACTATCACAATGGGGACCTGATCTCATGCTCTTGCTTTGGTAATTCCATAGCATTCTGGGAACAACAGTTTAGCTGAATTCCTTCAGTTGACTGTGTCACAGTGAAACTCCATGCCCAAGGAGGGCAATAAATATGTTCACTTAATACCTCATCCTCCTGCTAGCACTAGGGATATTTTGTTCAGTTCTGGAGCAAGGAAACTCACATGTAAGTAACACCCACTAAACCGTGCGGCTCAGGAACAGGATGTGACCCCTGTATGAGGGCTGAAGCTTTATCACTGGCTCGGGTGATTTCCACCCAAATCCAGTAAACCTTCAACAGCTGTCAGGGAGTTTTTGGAAACAAGGCATTAAAACAGCTGTGCCCATCTTTCTCAGAGTTTAGGCCACCAAGATTGTATGAAATGCCACAAAACTCTAATTTTAGCAAAGAAGATGTTAAGTCACGGAGTTTATTGTTTAAACAAAAAATTCCCTTCATTCATTTGAAGAAAAACCTAAATGCTAGACTTAGGAGCTGCCAAAAGCAACACAGGCAGCAGTGAGATTTCCATAAACATCTCCTGACATTGTACTGTCCTCATTGCAATATTATGCTGAGACACAAATATTCAGACCACAGATCTGTTACATTCTAGAGCTTCCAGAAGACTCCACTTCAATAATTTAGGCACTGAGGCTGGTAAGAGGCAAAATGAAATGAAGCCTATTGAAAAGCTTTCCAGGCTATTTTCATAATTTTAAGTACTTGCATTCACAGACTCTTTTGGGATACTTTAGTATTAGGCAGTACACTTTACTGTTTTCCAAGCTAAAATATGAATACATGAAAAATGAAGATTTTCAGTTCTGAACTTACTACCTCCCTGCACTTTTAGATCATGACAGAATTCTAAGTCTGTTCCATGACCAGAGTGACAATTGCTTAAAGACTGAATTGCCTGTGACTGCCTGCAGCCCAGGTGAGACATGTGACATAAGGTATTTTTAACATTGCTACCAAAAGTAAAAATGTGAGTGTGAACTACACAGCACATGAAATCCAACTATAGTTTTCTCAGAGAAAAGGTCCCCTCTGAGAACTACCAAAAAAAGGTGCAAGGAGTTGATGAACTTTGCTCAATTTTTCTATCCCACAGATCTTATTACTACATTTAAGTTCATAAGCAAAAATCACTGTAATGGCTCCAGAACAATTCTAACAACGTTACGCAGTTTAGTACAACTGGTGATCAGAGCTCATATTCACTGGAGTACAGAGACAGAAACACAGCTCTCCCTGCTATACAGTAAAGTACCCTGGGGGCTCAGTGAAACAGAATCCTCCCCATAATCAGCTCAGTAGCACTTGGATTTTTTGCCCATACAGACAGGAGCCCAAGTGGCCCTAAAGTTTTGATGCATCTTTGAAGACAGTGAATACACCACTGAAGTCCAAAGTGAACAAACTACTGCCAATACTACTGCTCTTTTATAAAATATGCTCATAAAAATACTGACAAATACTGTGGATGAATTAAAGGGGAAAGGTTTTTCACTCTTCTGTGATTTGTAACCAAGTATTGTACATTTTAACATGATTTCTTCTATTTACTTCAACACTGCCTAGTGCATAAGTTTTATATGACATCTATGCTTAACCAAGGCCCAGTGAAACTCAAAGCTGAAAATACTTTTCTATGACAAGAATATACCAAATATGCAACTTGCTACTACAGCAATTATTTCTGCCATAACTTCTCAAACAGCATAGGTATACATGCTGAAGATCAGGAGTAATCAAAATTGTAACAGAAAAAATAGATTAAAGACATAAAAGAACGAGGGAAAAGAATGAACCAGAGCTGCGAATTGGAAATTAAATGATGGATGGGAAACTTAGAAGAAAGTATGAGGGAAAGTTAAGAGAACAATGGTAGGATAAGAAGCAAAGATGATGGGACACGAAGAGACAGTAAAGGATTGTCTGCCAAAGAAGGCAAGATCAAAGATGCAGTATAGAAAGAAGAGATTTAAAGAAGGTAAAAGAGACTTCAGAAAATCCCAGACAGGATATTTAGAATAGCTTTCATTTGCTCATATATGTCGCCACTGAATCTGATACAAAAGAATTAGGTCAAGATGGATAATTTAGAAGTAAAAAAACCAGCGTTTTTTACAAAGCACTTTATGTATGTATACAATATATGCATATATTACTTCCTGGTTGGTGAGGAGTGTCATTACTTAATGGCACCATATTGGTTTTTTTTTCATTAAACCAAATGCTGCAAACAAAGAGGGTGTAAGCGACCCCTCCCCACTAATGCCAGTGGCTCAATTAATCTCTTTTCTAGGTGGAGCTGATGGATCTCTGAAGCTGATTTACCTACCAGCTGTGTAATTCTGCAAAAGCAGCTTTGATCTTCTTCACTGAATTATCCACTTCCTCTTTGATCATCACACGGTATCTGGTTAGAGAAACAGTGCAACGCTGCAAGTCTTTTACTGATTTTTCAATGTTTGGCCCTAAAATAGAAAACAAAAATTGCACGGAAGTCATAAAGTTGGTTTTAGTTTTTCTGAATGAGGCACCAGGAATAGCTGAACATGTTATTTGCCCAGATTAGGACGAAGTGGTTATTCTACTGAAGTCCAGAAATGCAACTTTTCCATAGTCCCTCCCTAGTGCTCTTCAGTTTCTAAACATGTTTGCTGAAATGCATCCCCCAAATCAAATAAATATTAGAAAGTCATTATTAGTTCAAATTATTTTGTTTAAATTTTATTTAATATAATGTTAAATAGACCATAAATTGTTTTATTCATTTTGTTATAATTCTACTCTTACTTTCCAACACATCTGTTTTTAACTTATGTGAATTCACAGATTTTTTTCCTGGAGGCCTCAGCTGTTTTATGACCTCAGAACACAGCAACCAGAGATCCAATTTACCTCTTTTTTTGACTGAATCATCTGTCTTTGTTTCAAGTTGGGTTGATGCATTGGGCGATTTAACCGAGGAAGATTTTGACTTTGGCCTGCCTACGTTACACTGGAGTTGAACTGATGACTGAAGGGGCTCAGGTTCTACTCCATTCATAGTCTTTGGGCTTAATTCCACAGATGCTCTCTGGCGTTCTCGTTCTCTGTCTGCAAGAAAGCATTAAGGAAGCAAACAGGGAGTTATAAGATTAAGAAAGGTATGAAGCCCTCTGTTAAGTCAGAATGACTCCTATATACTCAGGGTGTATAGGGTGTTCTCACTGGCACACATTCTCCAGAACCTCAGAGAGCTATGACAACAAATGAAATTGTTTTGGTAATTAAACACTAATTGGAACACTTCCGTATTTCAACAGCGTATAAAAGAAAAACTCATTAAAAAACCCCAACTCTTTCATGCCAATACGAAAAAACATAAAAAGCATGCTATCAATTATAATATTAGCCCAAATATTTGAGATCAGAACTAGAGAGGAAGTCCTCTATGGAAAACATGAGACTTTAATGCTGATATATATATACATACATATATAGCACACAAAAAATATTCCTAATTTTATTAACATTTTAAAAGCACCGATTAAACATTCCTGCCTGAAATACTTACCTTGCCTGACTACGGATTCCTACCAAAAGCTGCTGCTAATAGGAACCAAGCAGGAAATGAAACTATGTCAAAGATTAGGCTCCTGAGTTCCACAGCTTCAGAGGGATAAGATAACAATGCCTGAGCCTGTTTGGCTGCCACAAGATGACCCGGTTTCCTCTTTCGAAGACTCCAAAGGGATTCGAGATATCAGCATCATAACAGAGGAACAGGCAGCCTAAGAGTGACTGTGAAAACTGACAGGCAAGGCCAGCCTATTACTGCCACTGTGAAATTTAGTTAAGGAAGCAGGCACAGGACATGGTTTGTTGTGTTAACTCATTTTTCTAATCTTTGTACTCACATCAATGAACGAATGATTGTTCAATCTGAAGCTGCTTTTTAAATCATCACTTTAGTCAACTGATGCTGAGTAGTGTCTGGAGAAAAGGGACTTGTCAGATTAAAAGCTGGACTACAGCCCATGGAATGGGATCGACACTGCTGGGATTGAGGGATATCACGTGGACAGGTGCAGCATATCAACCACTGACTTCTTTGTGCCCTGGCTGGGCATTAGGACAGGTGTAAAGTGCATCTTGGTATGTTTTCATGGCAATCACGTACCACCAGAGAAACAAGGAGGAACAGCAGTGCTCACATTTTACACCAGCTTTTAAGGGTTTTAAAAGGCGAGTCTGAAAACAGAAAAGGTGTCTTGCATAAAACAGTATGTAAGAAAGTAGTGAAAGAAGTCAGAGAAACCTGTGAATCTTTGAAAGCCAGAAACACCAGTGATGCAGCACTCTGAACACGTCAAAGGTTCGATGCTGACACTGGTCTTGCACACAGTGAGGAACTCTTCTGTGAGAGAACTGCCACTAACCCTGCTCAACCCTGGCTGCATCTCACACTAAAGCAGATAGAAAATTCTTTCTAAATCAAGGCTTTCTACTCTCACTTGAGGCTGCCCTTGCTACGTAACTCTAACAGGTAATTAGAAACCAGCAGTCTATCAGCTAACCTATAAAGAAAGGCTTTTGGGTTCTGTCCCTAAGACCGGATCTTTTGAAATGCATTGTTAAAGTGCACACTTGTTTTTACTGCATTTAATTAGCAGCTTCGGTACACTTGTCAAGACGAATTACAAACCTGACAGCTTTTTGCCTAAAGAAAGTCACCTAGAACAACGATTATACTCTAAATTAAACTTTTTGATCATCTTTTGTCTGCAAGATACTTTGACTCTGTTTCTTCCGAAACTACCCACGAGCTACTTTGAAACCCAGCAGAAAGATGACCAACATAGGCTAGTGAACAGTAGTTTTGTATGCAGTAATTGAACTTCCAAATTTGACTGAAAACAATCAACACAACTAAAAATAGATTGAGAAAGTCTGCAGCAAGTCTGAGGACTTGCACCAACTAAGACACACGCATAACAAAACCTAGGGATAAAGTCTCTGTCACACACTTGCAAGAGAAGTCAAAAGTCTGGATAATAGTAGCTGCAAGTAAACTGTTACATGGTTCAGTATGTGGTGGCTTGGAGCTTCAGCACCAGTCTAATGTGTGATATCCACTGTATTAACAGTCAAGTATGACCACATCTGCCAGTAATGGCAACAGCCCAAATTAACTTGCTTTGAAATCTGCTGAGCTGCCATCTTCAAAAAGAGTGGTTTATCTTTTTGCAGCAGCTTGCCATTCAACACCTTTCAAATCAAGTGAACCTCAGAGATTCTTTGGCTGAAAGAAGAAAAAAGCCATAAGTCCCCTGAGATATAAGTAGGAAGTTTGAAAGATTCATTAAAAATCTTCCTACATGAAAAATAAGTAGGGAAGAGATCAGGATCTGATTTTACCCAGGTCCCTGCAAAAGCAATAGCATTGCAAGGCAGCACGAAATACCCTTTCAATGCATTCACACTGCTTCTTTACAAGGCCATGCACAGAAAGGGTAACAGCAACTAAAGATGTCTAAGAAAAAGAAAGATGGAATAATGGCAAGAAATAAGCAGACCCGAACTAAAGGCAATAGCCGTATGTTTCCCCCCCTAATTTTCTATGGAGAAATGCTGCATCCTCCCTTGGGGTTCCTGAAGTTGCTTCCAGGCTGCCAGGATTTTATGGCTCTGGAAGTCCTACTCTCACAGTCTTGGAGTTGGTATAAGCAAAGCTTCAACCTCATATTCCTCACGGGGAAGAAAGCGTTAGGGACTCTCAACAGACACCTATGATCCTTCTAAGCTGCAAGCCCTCTGAAGGAGAAGGTGAAATGACTACAGTAACATTCATTTGATAGGGAAGGAACCAAAACAAACAAGCCAGACAAGGACAATACAAAGGAGATTACAACACAAGAGAGAGCAATATGAAACAGGTGCACTTTGGACTCACTTCAGCATTTCACCCTGCTTTAGAAGTCTGTATGACTTGCTCAGAAAACACAAGGGCACAGCTGCTGGCCCCTGAAGAATCCTTATCACTTCAGCACAAATGTAACAATATGAATATAAGTGGCTTTTGACCCCAAGAAAGTAGTTATTACACTGACTGCAAAGAAAAGGATACCAGTGCAACTGAAAGTGAAGAAGAAATTCTTTCCTTCTCTCTATTAAAAAATTTGCCAGGAAATTATTTTACTATGTAAGGGAAACTTGAATATTAAAGTTTCAGGTTTTCCTTTCTCTCTATTTCCTTTCCTTTCTTTTCTGCCTTTTTTTTTGGAAAGATCCCTCTCCCCCTTGTTATTGAAACAAGGGAGATGTGTCTAAGCTGAAAAAAAATTGCAAAGCTATGGTAATTTCTCATTTGCCACTTGCAAAGCAAAGAAAATTTTCAAGATACTTTTTGCCCTTTATATGTACAACTAACTCTTAACTGTTTCAAAGAGAAAAAAGCAGGATTCAATTCCAATGACCCAGAAAAAGATCACTAACAGCATGAGTACTCTTCTTGCATTCTGTACCCCCTAGAAAACACCCCCTGTGCATACGCAATTAAGTCTACATATCTTTATTCATGCATTTATCATTTCAAAAAATGCCACTCTAAGAAGTCTGATTTATACAATAAATGTTTGTGTCTTGCAAAACAAGTGGCAAAAATGCTTTTAGTATTATAGAAATGCAGAATTTTCTGGCTTATTGCATATTTTATCCAAAGTTAAGTGGGAGTCTAGCAAGGGCAGGGAGTGTATCTCTGGTCCCTTGTGAGGCATCAAATTTTTAGGACAAAATTTCTTGGTAAGTAGTTTGTTTGGCTGCTATAGGTTGCATAATCTTCATTTAATTGACCAGAGGCTGGCACCACCAAAGTCATCTGAAAGCAGCACATAACTCATTTCAGGACAATTATTACTTTGGCACATTCCTTTAAAATGGGGTTTGAGAGCTGTATTTGCAACCATGGAAAAAGGGTTTTCAAGGAAAGTTCTTAAAACACAGGAAGAAAATACTAACAGCAGCAATAATCCAGGCCTGGAAGATGTCTGAAATGTGAAGAGCTGGAAAACCACTACCAGTACTGACAATAATTAAATATGAGCTTTATGAACTTGTAGGCAAAAGCTTTCACAAAGCTTTTGCCCCGGAGGAGCAAATTTGTTCATAGTGATGTTGCTGTAATCATAGCTCTGTATTTACCACAGTGAGGAAGAACTTCTGGGTTACTGCCCCTCCCAGTTTCAGAAATGGTAACTAGACCCTATGGGAAATTAAGTGCATGTACTAAAGGGCTATCAGAGTGCCCTTCACACCACAAAGGCCCTCCCTTCCCTGGTAGGGAAAGCCAGTGGAGATGTACTGTGACTAGCCCATGTAGGGAAGATGAGAAAAACGAAAAATTGATTAGTTTGGACTAATCAATAAAGAAATCCAGTAACACAATGCAAGCTCATAGTGTTCAGATATCTTTGGCCCACATAAGGGACTTAATCCTTTTGATAACAATTTGACATGCAAGCCACTTTCTAACCCTGCATTCTTCTGTATGTCAACCTGTAATATTCTGTATCAGCTGGGCTGTCTCTAGGAAAAGAAAGACATTTTGCAAGGAAACATACTGCAAGATGAATGGTGTGCAGATACAGATCTACTGTCATGACTTTAAGAGTTACGTGCATTATTTTTCATAAAAACATCTCTACAACATCTTCATGACAATAAAAATACCATGATATTTATGCCAATGAAGGCTTGGCTTCTGCCAGTTGAAAAGGTGCTCTCTGTCAGATGAACTGACCTCTGATTTCCGGAGAGTCCAGTGCCGACCCTACAAATCCCGAGCCTTTGTTCTCAGGAGAAGTGGTTTCCAGTTTCTGCTTGGCAGAACCACGGCCAGAGTTGTCCTTAGGGCATCCATTCATATGACAGTCATTTATTCGCTGAGGCTCTTGAGATGCCTTCTCAGGTCCACCATTCTTGTTTTTAGGATCTTTATTGCCTTGCTGCTGTTTAGATTTGCTTCTTTTTCTCCTATTGTTCTAAATGGAGAAATATTGCAAGAACAGAGACATCACTCAATTCAAATCCTACAAACTCAAAATACAATCAGTAAATTGAGCATCAGAAGTGGCTGTGACTATCCAGGATACAGTTTCTTATTAAAAGTCCATGTTTCTGCACATGGGCTGTTTTGGGATTTGTCCTGTGCTTGTCCAGGGTCTGGCTCCCACACACAGGGACATGCATGTGCTGTCTCAAAAGTTGGCTCAGAACACTGGGCTTAGTGAGACAGTGACAGAGGAATAGGATCAAAACCAGTACACACATTTGCTTTCAAGTACTGTCTGCAGGTGTGAATGAAGTCACCTATGCTGGAAAAGGCCAAGTACTGACCAAGAGTACTACAGTTCAAGTACAGACAGCTGGTAAGGGATTGAAACGCTTTGATTTTCAAGAGCAAGTTCTTACCTTCTTTTTCCCTGTCATATTCCATTCCTTTAGAACCTGAGTTGCACTGCCTAGAGAAAGGAAAGATAAAACATTTCAACAAAAGTTCAGCTATGAGAAAGAACCAGTGTGCTGATGATCAGTTTCTAGTTTCCTCGCTGAGGAGCATTTCAATTTGTTGTGAATTCTCTTCCGCAGGGAGAACAAAATGGACACTATTGCCTTTCTTCTTCTCAGTTACCTGTTTTGATTACACTATGTACAGTGGATGATCTACTTGGTCTACTTGATCCACTACTGGCTTTTTATGGACTTCATTGCACATAGTGATTGTGTGCCTAACTTAAACCACTAGCTAAGACCCAGAAAAATCAACACTCAAGTCTCTTGCCTGAAATGGAAAGTATCTCAGCACCCTAGAGTCAACACTGAGTACACGAAACAGTCCAACCTGAAAGTTGCATCTGCAAGTTTTAAAAACTTTCGGCATTTTTATCATGTATTTTCCATGTGTTACCTGTCATCTTCAGAAGACATAAGAGCATAAAAACCAAAGACTGAATTAGCATCCAAAAGAGTAATTCTGTGGACTCTTGCATGAAATCTGCATCACACAAATGCAGTAAACTTAGGCCTGGCAGAAAAGAATGGTAAAAACCTATATTGAAAAGTAATTACAGTTATACTTGAAATTCTGCCTGTCAGCCATAATGAGTTGCTTAGATAAACTTATCTAAACAAAGCAGGCAGAGCCTTGGTCAGACCAGTGCCTGCTGCCATGTTAGAAGAAAACTCTTCTAGTTAACATCATCATTTTGTTCTCCTGGAGTCTAATGCTGAAAATAGATGTTCATGGTAAACATGCAGTCTGAATTGTCATTCAAACTACTGTGGTGGAATCTGCCATAATAATATTTTTAAACACCGTGAGGTTAAAGGTCTTCTACTTGAATTTAATAATCACTTTACCATCCCTTCACAAATCTAGTAAATATTTATTAGCCTTTCCAAGTGGATTTCATACGCAGCGATTCTTCTAATTCCTTTCAGTGAAATCCTGATACTAGTATTAAGAAGAATTGCTGTTTTCAGATCACCATGAGTTGTCAACTTGTATTCAGCCAAAGACGTCTGAGGTTTTCAGATGTACCAAAATTACTTTTCTATCACCAATAAACCAGATCCAAGATTATCTGGTGAGCCTATCACACACAAAAGATTATGTATCTTGTTAGCAGTGCTAAGCCCAATTTGTTAAATTCTGAAAAAAATGGGCATGGAATCCATCAAAGCCATGTTTTATTTGCTAGTGACATGACAACACAGACAGAAGGCTAAGACAACTTCTATTTCATGTATAACTATATACATATTTATATTTAGTTACACACACACTCAGGTACACGTAAGTACAATCCCCTCTCCTAAAGGTACATCATCTTTTGACATGCACCATGTTTCTTTATGAAGTAATAAACATTTGCTGCCCATTTTACTCCATGCTGCTGAAAATATGTGATTTCATGTGACAGCTTTGTTAACTGTTTTCACAGTAGAAACCAACACCCTTTTTATGTTGGCTCATGGAGTCTTTGCTTCGCTTCCCTCAGCTTCCCTGTGAATACTGTGCATGCTGAGTTACTTAGGGGATTTATCCTTTTTTGTTTCTTCCTGTTGGAAATGCACTAACTGTCCAAATCCCAAAGCCCTCATTTGAACCCACCAGTATATTTTCTCAAACACATCTACAAAGCAGCTGAACAGACGTTCTGATTATGCTTAATTAGGTAAACACCAGCATAGCAAATAAAACATTTGAACCCTCTTTCATTTAAATCAAATTTCACATATAGAATAAAATTCATAACAGAAGCATCACCTAAATGCCACTCCAGATATGAAGCAAGATAGGAAACTAAATTTGAACACTTCTTGATTCAGCAAGCAGCACCTCTGAGAGAAGCACTGCATGGAGGTGGCTCAACCTTTTCATTCAGCATGGCCACCCCAATGGTTTTCATTGCATGACTTCTCTGTGAGTATTATTTCAATCTTAGCAATTTTTGTCATTCATTTGAAAAAAATATTTCAATTATTCATTCTATCCACAGTGGCAGCTGCATGGATACGTATCTTTTCTGCTCTTTCCAGACAGTAACAAATATTAGTTTTTTTCAAATACTCCCTCACAAAGACTTCTGAACAGTAATCATGAACTGGTGAAGTTCAAACAAAGATCATCTGAACTCGGGTACAACAGCTTGCTTTTCTTCACGACTTTATTGCACTTCTTGCAAGGCTTGTGTTTGCCCTGTTTCCTCCTCACAGCAGGTGATGACACATGGCTGTGAAAGCACTTCCCTTTTGAGGAACCACTGGGAACAATTCATAAGCAACAAGCAAGCAGTGGTAACTTAAGACAAAATAAAGTGAAAGCAACTTACTGAATAGTCATGGAACAATCCTCCACTACCTTCCCCAGGACATACATTACAGGAAAACAAAATTATTGTTAATAAGATGCATCACACTTCCCTTTTTCTGTGTGTGTGTGCATAGACAAATGCAATTTCAATATATCCATCAGAACGTAACTGTCTGTGCAGCTGCCTGAATCAAAAAGAACCATATAGATTTGATGGAAGAATTTTGATACATTTATTAATAGGCCAGTTTGCTTGCATCTGCTTTTTGCATATTGGTAATTCCTAGTATATGATGATGCTTTCTGGCTGATACATTTTAGTAAGTTATTCCAAACCAAACCCAAAAATATTCTGAAGTAAAATAGGCATGAATTAAACAACTTGCTGAGATAGCAAAAATGATGCATTTTTAAGATATACAGGGCCCTTTGAGACCACTGAACTTCTAGTATCATTTATGTAACCCCAAGCTACAGAGATTTTGAAAAGATTTGCTCATGGTATGCCATTACTTCTGCAAAGGGTTTCTCACAGATTCTGGTGAAACTTCAAAATACTTGACTTTATATATTTATGAGGAAAGCGTTATTTAAATACAGGTGACCTTTCATTAGAGATAGTCTCATGACGCAAAATACAAACGTGGATCCAGGTTTAAATGGCTCAAACTTTCAATGGAGTCTTGGTTCAGCCATTATAAAGGTCAAGGCTATTTGCAAAATTCAGATTGAGGTTTGAATGTCAATGCATGCATCAAATTCAGGGGTTATGGGGCCTGGTTATCTGCTTCAGAACGATCCCAAATTGTTCTTAGTTACTGTATTTTCAACAGTGAATAATTTCCTGACATATTACTTTAAAAGCATTAACTTTCATGCAGAATAAAGAAGGAGATCTGTGGTAAGAATAGCTTCAAAAATGGCACAGTCAGGTATAACAGATGAACAGCCATGTCAATCTCGTACTGTGAAGAAGCAAAGATGCAGACAGGAGGACCAATTCTTTTATGATTAGTAAATATCACACATCAGATTTCAGAAGAACTACAGAATATATTTTGAGCCACTAGAGAGAACAACTACTTTGGCATGTGATTGAATCTCTCCTGCATTAGTGAAAAATGTACTCTGTACTCACCATCCATGAAAGCTTGAACAGCCTTGTCTACATTGTTATCAAACTGCTGCAACACCAGAACTATCTCATTATTGCTTTTGTTTGGAACGACTGATCGGATTGCATTGATCTGTAAGTAAAAGAAGACAATAACAGATGAATTTATCATATTCCTTTAGACTATAAGGAACCTCTGTGCCAGTGCATGTTTATATAAATACCTGTTACACTGGCACGCTCACGAGCACACAGCAATGTATCTGCAAAAAGCAATACCCATCCTATCCTTACCCAGCCATGCAAATAATGAAGCAATTTCTTCAGGACACCATTTCATAGAGCTGGTAGCCAGTATTCCTGGAAACAAATCCTACTCTCAGTCACAGCAGAAAAATCAGCTTAATTCAGCTGACAGAATTTGGCCTTATGCTTCTTTCCTAAATGTTCTATTTGCTGCCAAGGGTCTCAACATATCACCTACACAAACTTAGTGAGCACCCAAGTTCTTCAACAAGGCTCTTGCATGGCCTTGCTACATCAAAGTTACGACTGGTGGTTTTTTGGCATCTGAGAAACAGTCATATGCATGAAAACAGTCACAGGCTAAAAGAGAACAATATCATTTTTAAAAGTTCTAGTGGCTGCTCACCATAATTTCAGTCTGCTGTTCCATATACAAGTGACCAGGAAGCTTGTGTAACAAAATCCTGAACAAAGGACACGAGATGCCAAATGCTTCCTTCAGGAAACTGCTGATGGATGAGGTGTTACACCCGCAGATGACTCTGGCATGCCATGCTTAAATTCCACAGCATTTGCTATTGCTGTATTGTCAGTACCCATTGATACCAAATGGAATTCAACTCATGATGTTTTAATAAAATATTCCTACTGGAATCACATCGGTCATTTATTTTCTCATCCCTATGTACTATAGCTGAAAGTAAATAGTTATATGAAACACTGTTGCTATTTTATTTTAATACTATGAAAGTTTTACTAGATCAGACCAAAATAAAAATATTTAAACATAATTAGCAAAACAAAAGCCTATGATAACACTCTGAAAAAAAAAGACTCTGCCAAACCAGTTTAACTGTTCCAAATGAGCTTTATGAGCTTCTGTGTCAAGACATCCAGCATGTTTTTACAATCAGAAACTTGTTATTGTCCTACAAATGTTTATCTGGCACCCTCCTTTGTCATCTTTCTGTGGGAATACATCCTTGATTAGGGTGTACTTTATTTACTGCATCCCAATGTCATCATGATAATTGTGAAGCAGTGTGGTCTTTCTGTTGTGCTGTGAAATATAATTGTGAAAAAGCAATACGTGAAGATAAAGCTGTTTAAGGTTGGCTCATGTGGCAAAAGCATTCCCACTACCTTGTCTTAGCTGTCCAGTTAGATGCTGAAGGACAATCTCTATGGAGTCTCCACCAAGATATCAGATATCAGATAGATATCAGAAGGTGATTGAGAATACTTAAGTGCTCAGATTTGACCAAAAAAATCTTATTTTGCTGTAGTATGTTCACCCCACTCCCCAACCACTGTGTTTCCCTGTCTTGCATACTTCCATAAACCAGGAATCATGGCAGGTTCTCTCAATGCACACTGATGGTCAGCTCAGATTCCTGATGCCTGCTGAACTCAGCTTCAGAACTGCAGAAGGCTCATATTTGGCTTCAGCACACAACGTTAGTGCAGCTACTTAGGACGATTTACTCTGCTCCTGTCCATCATCCCACCACACCCCTTTCCACAGCTTTACATTTGCCCACGCCACCTTTCAGTCTAGCCTTGGACAGTCCAGGCCAAAGCCATAATTTAGAAGGCAGTGGAGTTAAAGTGCTTGTCTACTTCCCAAGGACCCTTTCCCAAAGGCCTGTCTCATAGTCTAATGTTGCGATGCCAGGACTCAACCAGGCTTGCCCACAAGCTCGGTCCCCAGCCAACAGAGGCTGCTTTAGAAGATCTACTCAACAGGGGTAACTTTATGTTGAAGTTCATACAGACTAGGCTGACAAGCGGACTGCTTGACCCAGAGGCTGTTGCTGCCAGAAACAATCCAGAAAATCCCGTCTGCCCAAGTTTCTCTCTTCAGCTGACGTGCATGCATGGGGAAGGAAGTAATGAGTATAGCTCTCTGCTATGTACTGCAGGCAGCCAAGTGAAAACTAACCCAAATCAATAGGATATGCAGAGAAAGCAATGGAAAAAGGCGTAATTAATCTAGTGATTGTGGGCTGAGGCATGCTATTTACTGATAAACTTGCAACAAGTGTGAACTGAGTCGGCTCCATACAAAAGTTGGCAAAGACATTAAGGTAGAGCAGGCCACAAGCTGCAGTCCATTTTATGCTCAAGCTGGTAGCTCCCAAATATTTTCACCATGTGGATTACATCTTCACATTCTCACAAAAAAATCCCCTCTTCTTTCACAATCTCTGCATACTCAAAATTGCATAATCTCCCTGTGGTAACTGCTTACAGGAAAATAGTAAAAGAAGTATCTAGAGTATTTTAATCAACTTTAAATATAAGCATAGGGATTTCATACGGCTTTTAGGTCCTACTTTGCTATGAAAGGTCTGCAAGCCTCAAGAAGCATCTGGAAAACCAAGTGAGGCTAAGACCTGACTTGGAGGATCAGGCAACTTGCCACAGTGCAGTTCGGGAACTTCTTAAAGACAAGAACATCTGTGGGGTGGAGAACATTGACATACAAGAACTCAACCAAGCAGACTATGTTTTAGACTAGAAAATCTACTGAAGACTTTCTGTTTGCACTGCATGGTCTTTGTTAAGAGTGTTTTGCTTAACAGAAAAACCAGAACTAAAAGCTAAACTGTGCTTCATCCAACTAGTACTATAATTAAATACAAAAAGGTTATGGAAACATTCTAGTTGTGGAGATAACCCAAAAAAACCAAGATGATGATCTTGGGAAAAATGCTCAACAGTACAGATAAAAGAAATTAAGCATATGACAACACTGCGGACACAGCCCTGGTTTAGTTGGACTATTAAAAATTTTGATTTAGGAAATTAATATACTATAAAGTTCAACAGTTCTACTGCCAAAACCCAACAATATTTTTTGCTAACGTTTGTATAAAAAATACATTTGTTTATCTTTCTATTTGGAAAATAAAAAATCTGAGAATTTTAATGAAAGAATTCCTCAGAAAAAGAATATCAGATTGCAAAGGAAAGCACCTAAGACCTAGGAAATTCCAAATCAGCAGTTGCTTAGACTTTTTAAATCTGCTTCTCTTGTGTATGCAGGCTGTGATACTCAGGATACCTACAAGTTAGTGTTTCTCCTTTCCAGATTTGTGCAGTGATTTATGTGGGTGAGCAGATGAAAACTAAAATTTGCAACCAGTAGGATGCATCAATATTAATACAGACACACACACACACATATATATAACACCATCTCAGTTCAGAAACAACAAAAGGAGATACAACCCCATAATTCCAGCAGAGCAGAGATCTTAAAAGGTTTTCTTCTAAAACAAAGTATTTTGTCTTGCTAATTTTTAGGAACAAAATAGCATCATGTTACCATACTTTTGGAATTTCAAAGACAAAGATCTGTGCGCCAGACATCAGGTCTACAACATATACACTGTTTGACCAATGTTTTAACCCAGAATAGACTGGAACTGTTGTACACAGCAATGAAAAAGTCAGCAATTTCTGGGCAGAAATTACTAACACGTGGTTACAAGACTCAAATTGTGACCTGATAGTGTATCTGGGAGGAGGACAAGGTATGTGGAGGGAGACCAGGCTATATGACAGTCTTCACCTAGAAATGCAAATTTCAAGGTCCCTGATATCCACCCCTTAGTCCTTTAAGCCTGATTTCAAATATAAGTGTAGATTTCTAGGTCTGAGGCTCAGCTCTGTCCCCTCATGCAAAACATGTCCCATTTGTTTCTGGAAAGGGACCTAGTGATACAAAAGAAAAAACCAAAGGGAGGGACAGGAAACTTCCTGACAGCATAAGCCTAACACAAATGCACTTCTCTAGCTGTAGGTCATAAGAGACCCAACACAGACTGTGATGAACAGAAGCATATCAAAGCTCAGGAATGCTTGACAAATACAAGATGACAAGATGGACTTACACAGAAGGGCTCAGTGTGAGCTGGATCTAGGCAGTCCAGGTATGCTGGCTCCTCTCTGGTTCACCTGCTAGCTCAGGTGATAAAAAAGCCCTTGTGCTAGTACAGCTACACATCTGACCCACTAACAAACCTCCAGCTGCTTGAGAGAAGTTCATCACTTCCCAACCCAAAAAACTGTACAGAGCTCATTTTTATTACAGGTGTGACAGGATGATTCCAGGGCAGGAGGTAACCCCTAACTTTCTCTCTCCAAATTCATAGTCCTCAAACTCAGCAAGAACATCTGTCTTCTCAATATGTAAGCAACAGATCATGCAACTAGAATAATCTGATACTTATGACTTCTCATCAACAAACTCCTTTAAAAAATATTTAGCAGCCTAAAGGATGAAAGAAAGTACCAGAGAAAAATAATCTCTTAACATGCAATGGTACTGCATTAATGCCAGTCTGCAAAAGCTAACTCAGCAGTCTACTTTAATAGATTTCCATATATGTGGGAGAAAACATTTTTTTCCTACTTACTGAAACCTGATCATAGGAGAAACAGCATTACCAGACTACAAGTAAGTCAATTATTTTAATCATTTTGTGAAACATCCTGTTTTCATCCAGTGTAGATTCCCAGTGAACTTCTGTCATCATCCGGATGCTAGACAGCATTCCAGGACACCAAGAGAATTCAGTAACATACCTTCAGAACCACAGATAATTAATGCTATTAATGTCAGCATTAGTTGAGAATCTGTTACTGACAGTAGTTAAATTCCTGGGCTTTCCCTCCTGTAGCCTAACATGAAAGCACATTACTTTGTTTACTACTAAGAAAACTTTCTCAGAATTTCAGTTTACAAAAGCTACTTTAAAGCAATCACAGATCCGAAATAGAAATCTGTGACCTTGAAAAAAACTGTACACAGTCAAGAACATGAAAGACAGAACCCAGGTCCACTTCCATTTAAACTCATAATCCAGAGCTCAAGTCCTGCTAATGCTTGCTGCAATTTGAGCCAGATTATGTCTCATCAGGAGATGAGACATAATTCCACAGTCATGAGGATGTTTTTTTCTGTCTCTTACAAAAAATGTTGAAGACTGCCCAGAAGTGGAATCAAAATTGAAAAAGGTTTCAAGCGCCCTCAGATAAGCTTCTACCTCACAATAAAATCTCCAAGGTCTGATCAGATATAGTTGACTATTTTTCTGATAATTACTGTTAAACATCTCGCTGGGGGCAAATTTTTGGCTCACCTAAGACAAAAAAAAAATTAAATGAATCAGTAACAGGTTACTTCCGAAGAATATAGCACACAGGATACTGAATTCTACCCTCGCATGGCAGCTTACTCTTAAGTCCTCGCAAACACCCATCTCACAGCACTTTCTGAGTAAATCAAGCTCAAAAGGAAACAGAGCCTGCCTGGAAGCTCTGACACCAGATTACCTATTCCACATGCAGAACCAAGCTGACAGTGCTGTGTATTCCTCTAAGTCCTTTACGTTCTCTGTCAAGTTTCAAATGGTTCCCAGGCAACTGTAACAACATGGACTCAATCACTGCCTGTTTGCTGCTCAGCTCCATCTGGTCCCCCTTGGCATCCTCTCAAAGAGGATGTTTCTGGTGAATAAGTAACATATCCGGGGTTCAGAGAGTTTGTTTATGTATTTCTGACACAGTGACAAATTGAACTTCTTTGCTGAAAGCTCACGGCTGTTCTGAAACCCCTGAACACAGCTGCTCTAATCCCCTTGAAGTAAGTTACTATTATGGTCACTTAGACAGAAATATTCTTATTTATGCTTGGTTAGGAAAACTAACGCAGATCCACCTTCACTTTGTACTAAACACTAAGATCAACAGATTTTCTCTGAGTTAAGAACTAAATTGATTTCTAAGTATGGTTATCAATAAACACAGACATTTCCTACTTTATTTTTACTCCATGTCAGTAGCAAATTTTTATGTACACATATACATCATTCAACTACATTACACCTCCAATTCCTCCCAAATCCTGCAAGTGAAGCAGAGAAGGGCTGCCTGCAGAACGCTGCTGGTTTCGATAACCTAGGAATTTAGCATTAGCAGATGTCCTGGCTACAGTAAGCAAGAGAATGCATTTTAAAACCACTTCATGGCAGAATTTTTAAAAAGGTTTTGAACTTCTACACAAACATATTTCATGAATACAATTTGACTTGGTTGCATTAAGAGGCTATTTCTTACACTGGAGACATTTTTCCAGAAGCTTTACTTAGCTCATCCTGACAAACTGAACAAATGTTGCTAATATCCCCTTTCAGCAGGTCTGTACCTCTCTTTCTGCTAGATGATCTGTTCAACACCCTGATACCTTCTGATCATTTGTTCCTAGTAAGCCCCAAAAAAGTTCTGCTTGCTGCAGTAAACTTCTTTAGGCACTTGTCATGTTATTATTTCACCCTTATCCATCAAATAGAAAGCCAGACATTCTAATATGTTATTTCAGGATTCCTGAAAAGTTTGGCTTAGTGAGAACTGTTCTGCTTGAGTGATGACAGCGCCATTTACAGATGTGAGTCTGTGATATCCTTAACCCAAGTTAAATGGCTCGTCAAGCGACAAAAGTGCATTTTGATCAACTTTTCTAGTCTTTGAACAGTCCATCTACTTCAACACATAGGCAAAGAACAGCTGCAAAGGTCAGCTTTAAGGAGGAAGTGAAACCACAGATTGGAAACTATCTGCTTTTGTAATGTATGATTTTAAATTTACATACTTCCATTCCTTCCACTCTAAATCCTTCTCTTTCCTTGCATGCTGACTATTGCTTATGAAAACCACATTTATGGTGTAATGCAAACAAAACTGTGAAACCTCCAAAACCACATCTGAATAAAATTTCTTTCTTGCAGTGCTGCTCATCTGCTCCTCCAGCTCCGACACTTGAAGTGACAAATGAGAAAGCAAGCCTTTCAGGAGAACTTCAGCAAAACTTCATTCCTAACAGAATCTCAAAAGGAGAATTTTCATCTGAATGAGTATTTTGCTAATTCCAGCTAACAGCAAATCTCACTTGTTCACACATGTTTAGACACACAGCAAATTAAAAAAAAAGAAAAAAGAAAAAAGAAAAAAGATGGGCCCAAGAGCAAATCCTGAAGTTTAAACAATTCCTGATATTTCTTTGGATCAAAACCAAAGTCACATGCCAGAGCTGAATGGTTATCCTGGGGAGTTCCTGATATTCACTCTTCTCTTGTTAAACTAAGAGAGCCTAATTGTTGCAGGAGACAATACATCACTTGTATTCCTCACTCCAACTGCTTCTTCTTTGGAAGCCTTGTAATTCAGAATCTCAGCACCTCTTGTGCTGATGTACTAGGTTAATGCTTGAATACCTCCTTTGATTTTATGGATTTTGGATGTAAGCCAATGAGTTTGGCTCATTTTATCCTTTAATTCAGTGAACTTTTGTGCACATGATCTGAACTATGTATAACACTCAGTCTCCAAAAATCCTGATACAAAAAGTAAGTCCTTACTTATCCTGTATTATCAGGCGCAGAGATGAGTTATCAGAGGCAAGAGGGAGAGTGGCACAGTGAAGGAAGACTACAGCAAGGGTCAGGGCAGAGGGAATTATTCTGAGAGAGATCCTGAGAGATTCTGAGAAAGATCCTGACGATAAACTTCTTATACAAGTTATGCAGGCAATTAATGACCTTCGTGTCTGCTGAAATGCAGAACTTAGGTTATTCCAGAAAGTCTGTGGGTTATATGCATGAAAATATGGTAATTGAAACAGTCCTGGCTCCCCTACAAGAGTATCACAGCTGCAGGAGTCTCTGCCAACTATGGAAACTTCCATTAGCCTTCCTAACATCACAGGCCAACATTTATATAAATCTCTTGGGGGAGAAAAAAGAAGATGTAAAATAGAATGTTTAACCTATTGACTTTATGAACTATTTCAGCTGAAATGCCAAGAATGAATTATACAAGTATCACTACCACAGTAGCATTCTCTTACGACTGAAATTCAGGGGTGGGGCTTTACAGAGTCTGGATGCGAGAGTAACGCCCAAAATGTCTGCCTTGGCCTCACATCACTTTTAAAACAGTGGCAGAGGTTTTTATTTCTTGAATAACTAGAAGCTGATCATGGAGAGAACACAGGAAAAGGTCACCACTGAAAAAAACCCCAAACAACCACCTCCCACCCCCAAACAAAAGAACAAACATGCTGAAATCTGCATGGGATCTGCACCACATTTTTATCACAGTGAAACAACCTCCAATTTAAGGAGAAACTTGTGTGCTACTTTAGCAGAAACTTACATGAGTAAGTATTTGTGTGCAGATGTGCAGCTCCTTTGGCTTCACGCAAGTCCTAGCAAGATCAAAGTCTTAAGTATATTATGACCTGCAAGCACTAAGGTAGAAGAAAGGGAGAGCTGGGAAGGAACTGTATTCTGTTCTTTTAAACAAGGCCTGCTTGTTTTTACATTGTTGGCAATGGATTTGTGGAACTCAGCAGAAGTATTGTATTTATAAACCTTGGTTTTCTTACTCAGAAGTACTACCTCCCAAAAGGTGGATAAAAGTGAACATTAAACTCACTCTGCTTCAATGCTGTATAGCATGACCATGTAAGCTCTGTAAGCTAAATGAGAAAGGGATGTGATTTTGACTCTTCTTACCAGCACACTGTAAATATGTCTGCTTTTCAAACATGCAAACGAAATCCTTATGTTTTAGCAGTTTATGTGCTAATATAATCAAAAGCAACTCTGCAGGACTTATTTGTTCAACCCTTTCCTCATATTTCTAGTGCATCACTCAAAGAGTTCTGAAGCTACAGTCACTTTTTGGTTACTCAGTTCGTTGCTGCCCATACTGTAACCCAAATACAAGACACCAAATGGAGCGACTGCTATCCTGTTTTAAAACAAGACAGACTTGTCCCAGGGCAATGGCTCTCTGAGCACGACATCTTCTCAGCTGATGTGTGTAGACTGCATGAGGCTGATGCTGTTTGGTCACTAACCCTTTATTTAGTAGGTTATTAATCAATATTTTCCAGAACAAAACCTAGTGATTTTGCAAAAGAATTTCAACTGCTATTAAACTAAGTTTTAAATTTGGCATAGGGATTTAGCGGGACTAAATACTGATGGAAGATACGGGAATAAAGAATAGAACAATTAATAACAGAATGTATTGATCCAATTATTTTCCTGCCTTAAAATGCATATGCTCATAAACATTTGATTTTGGACACTCCCAGCAGATATCACACATGGAATAGCAGGTATCTAGCATGAATAAAAGTCCTGTTGCAGTTCCTCATTCTTAAACTAGCAAAAGACAAACGTGATTTATAAAATCCTGCACTTGTAAAACTGACTTAAATAAAAAATTTCAAGCTACACAGTAAATATGCAGAGTTTCAACTGATTTACTGAGTTGTATTTTGAGAATTACTGTAGTTTACTTCGAGCACTCTGGCACCAGGAAAAAGAATTTGATGACATTACTTTCTACTGCAAAATCATCATGCCACTCAATTTTAAAACCCTGTGCTGTTATTAAGGACTAAGGAAGACATTAATCACCAAAATAGAGATTCATATTGACATGCAAATCCT
This sequence comes from Falcunculus frontatus, assembly GCA_013398115.1. Taxonomy (NCBI): domain Eukaryota; kingdom Metazoa; phylum Chordata; class Aves; order Passeriformes; genus Falcunculus; species Falcunculus frontatus. The sequence goes on along the minus strand of VZRV01004059.1, from coordinate 111,778 downwards.
CAAGCACAATGAGCAACTGAGATGTGAACAACAAATATAAGGTAAAACTACTCAAAAAACCAGGCACCTGGGCAGTGCAACAGGTAAGCAACTGTCTCCAAGGAGATATAGAGCAAAAGAAATTCTGTGGTTAGATTGTCTCTTCACAACCTGCCTGCTGGGAGTCACAAAAGATCTCCTGACCTACTTCATATCCTAATTAGCTTTAGGTCCTTTACTGCTCCTCAAAGGGTGATGAGGCTCGAGTTCCAGCCAAGGATATGGAGAAGACTCACTCAAGCACATGGAATGCAGACATACTTTCATAGGAAAAAGTCATCTGCTCTTTTCAGATCCTGCATTTTTAGGAATTGCTTTAAGTATTACAGGTATAACATTTTTGGGCAGAAAATTATTTTCTAAAAGGCATGTTTCTTCAACACGGTTGCGTTTTGTACAGCAGCAATCATCCCAAAGTGCTGTTCTCCACAGCATCAGTGTGCACAGGGATTACAAAGGAGTAAGAGGTGACTAGCTGACAAAACAGTCTCTCTGCAAAAAAGCAAAAATGCTTCGCATCAAGCGAGATTCAGATTAGTCCTATCACTACCTCTCTGTGTACTTAACTTCATGCACAGAGTCAATACATATTAAAGTTCAGTATATGAACAGTGCTGGAAAGAGCAAAAATGAAATATGTATGCAAATATAATTTTGATTTGCATTGGATGGTTACTTGAACCTACCTTTTCCTTGATATTTACAGGAGAATTGATTTCTGCCATCTCTATTCAGTGGAGAGTAGTGTGTCTGAAATGAGAAAAAATCAAAGAGATTAATTTGGAAGTTTTAGTCCCCACCTGTCAAAGCTACACCTGTAATGACTAATTGCATATGCTTACCTATAAGCATTAGAGAAACATGAGAACACAATGTCCCGCACAGCAGTGCTCAATCTTGCCAAAAAGCAAAGCTAGTCCAAATTTCAAACCTTCCCCCGATTAGTTCTGCAAGCTCATTTAAAAATGCTTTACAGCTCTGAATCTGGACAGAAGACGTATCACACTTCTCCCAGCCATGCCTCCCAGACCATGTTCTGAGGCTGTAAAGAGCAGGAATACCTTAGATGAACTCAACAGCTCCTGTTTTCTCATTCACCAGCATCCTCAATTTTTGCCAAAAGAATTTATCAATCAATACAGTCCTAAAAAGCAGCTAAATGTGCCAGGAGGTTGGGCTGACAAGTGCTGCATGGCTGTTTGTTGTTAGTTTTTTTTTAATTCAAAACTAATTCAGAAAATTCAGTCACACAGCTCCTACTGAAACTAATAGGGTCTGTAGATTTAAATCTCTAAGTCTTCTCCGTAAACTTGGGCACATGAATGGAATTTGCATGTGATTAAGAAACCCTGCAATATGCTTTCTATTCCCAGTTATGTGGCTGGATAAGTGAGAGACACTCTACCACATTATGAAGAGTTAACATAGGGAAAAGAGTCCCATTGCCTAATCTTGCTTCCATCGAAACCAGCTGCCTTAAACTTCAGTAAGGAACAGAGTTGAATCTTCACATTTTATAATTAAATCACACACAAAGAATTAAAGCAAAGACTAAGTCAAATGAAATACAAGCCTGGTTTGGTCACTCTCTTTAACTCTATTGTACATTGATAAAAAGGTATAGGTGTAGATATATGAGAATGAACCCTTAAGTTCATTCCAAGTTTTTAAGTTGAAAGACCTCCTTTTACCCATTTGAGCATTTGCTATGTGGACTGATATAAGTGTTCCAAAAATTCTTCTAAATCTCTTTTAATGCCCATAAACAATCCTCTCTTAACTCCTTTGAAGCACAGAAGTTTAGTAGAGTTCAAACTCCAGAAATTAAGCACTTCTCTTACAGTATCCACTGACAACATTTAAATCTTATAATTAATTCCTGTATGCACCCATTTTCTAATTAAAGAGATGAGAGTCGAGGAAGCATATGGGGAAGAGATAATAGGAAGAAGAAAAAGAAGTTAATTTGAGTTTTGCTCTGATGAAGAGCCAAAAGACAGAAGTAATCATTTCCATTGCCAGCCATTAAAAAGACATGCTTGAAATGAGTAAGGTTGCTCATGCCATCTCCATTTTACTATACCATGAACAGATGCTCTATCAGAACTCAAATACCTTATACCTGTATTAAGTCAGTGGCTCAAATGCTTGGCCAAGACTGGAGTCTCACTATGTTTGATAAGACTTCTTGGCAACTGGGCCACTGTGTCACTCCGAAGGCCCTACTGTCTGCTGCTATCTCAGAGCAGAAGGTTCCCTTTCCTGCCCCTCCTTATATCAAGAATGAAAGAGCTCAAATCAGTTTCTTTGTCAAGCCCACCCAAAGGCTAAAAGCAGAATTAAAAACATCTGGACAGAGCAGGCAGGAAGATGACACAGAATGTAAGTTCAGGGCAATTCAATTTCCAATATTTAGTGTGTTCCAATAACAAAAGAAAGGTGTTAAGAAATACTTGTAGTCTGTAGTCCCTAGACAACATTTTTTAATGTACTTCTTATCTTTTGCTGTCAGCTATTTCTCAAAGGGGCAAATAACTTGAGATATAGATAATCAAATTTCCCATGCAGACTGGAAAAGTCAGCTCTAAAGTTACTCTAAGTATTCATCTCCCTTACTCTCATAAAAGCATGCCTTCTACCTAGTGACATCAAACCCATGCTGGACGGGTCCCATTCTCTGTTTAAGAGATAACTGTATGTTAAGGAATAGTTAAGGAATTTGGCCAGTTTGCTCTTGAATGTAGAACCAAGCAGATTTTGTAATGTTAGAGACAATTGATCAATGCCTGCCCTCTTGCATACTGATTCAAATATACTTAATCAGATCCAGCACCTTATAATAACATTAACAACAAAAAAAACCTGCCCCTGAAGAACCAAACACACAACATAGAAACAAGCTCAATAAGAGTTAGAGCTAACAAACTCTTCTGGCCTTAAATGTTTATTAATCTATAAAAATCAGTAAGTAATGGGTAAAGATCTTTGTCACTTTAAATCTTCTGGTTCTTTTTAAACATATATATTACCAATTTTGTACCAAAACTGTACATTTTAAAACTGCATCTTGTATGAAGCAAATTAATCCAAATAATGATACTTTGTGAAAGCCCCATGCCTCTCAACTAAGGTTTTTTCAAAGATACCAGCTAAATAATCCTTCAAATTTAAATTAATTTTTCTGATTAAACCCTACTACTTAACCAATTCTACTCTTTGTAGAAATGCTCTGACTTGATTTGAAACCAGACACAAAAACTTCATTCAACACCTTGCCAGATTTGACGTGCCTCTTCTTTGCTGTACACTGCAGGTGTAAGTATGATTATAGCCTTCCACCAATGAATGTGGTGCTGATTCAGCTAGCTTGCAACTGTGGAAGCTGTTTCAAAAGACCTGGCATGCCACACAAAACATACCCACTGCTTCTTTCTTCCTTTCTCTCTTTTTTCTTTTCCTTTTAAGATAAAGAACTAAGAGGACATTGGCTTTTACAAATGGACCCATTTCTCTACACTTCACACTCTTCATTAATATGCATATTACAACTGTCAAAATGAAGATGCTAAAACTGAGTTGGAGCTATTTTTCATTCACCTTCTCCAAGGACAGATAATTGAAATAACATGCATAAACCACTTGCTCGTTTATATAACTCAGTCCAGCACTGCTTGTTACATAAAATACAGATGATACATTAAAAAGAAAATGTCAATGCTGCACTAAGTTTTAAAAGCATCATCCTTTATGGCTATACTTAATAACTAACAAATTTAATTTTCTCATTGTAGCACCAACTGATTTATTGACTTAACTAGTGTTTTTCCTCTGATGTTATTTTAATCTCAGTATCGAACAATTACTTAGTTTCTAATCCTGTGGCAAAAGACTATAGCACATCCATAATTTTATGTACAAAATAGTCCCACTGAAGTTTACAAGCTTTATCTCCAGGCTTGGGTCTAAATTCAAGCTGCTACATTTCTCATCCTGAATTCTTTAGAGAAGCTTCTTCCTGTGCAAATTGTGGAACATCAAGATAGGACTCTCAGCTGAGCCCTAAAGGCACCTAAAGAACAGTACTTTACATGTTACCAACAGCATGCACACAAAAGAATGTTTGCAGAAGGGTCTTTGACAGAAGATTTTCTGCACTGGCCAAGATAAAGTTAACACAAGTACTAAATTTAAAACACACAAAATATACTGTATATGAGAGATTCTCAGCTTAAATGTCAGCTTACATGCTTTGTCTTTCTCCACGTCTCCTGCTTGTATTTGTGCTCCTGAAATGTCACTGCATATCATGCCAACAGACTTCCAAGAAAAATAAATGAAGGAAAAAACCCCCAACAAACTACAAAATTCCTTATATAAATGTGTCATTAATTTCTGATACAAATTGCCAAATGTACTACCCGAAGCAGGAGATCACGCTCAGTTTCTCACTACATCCCGACCTCAAATACTGACAGGGTGTTTTTTCTAAACCTATTGCACAAATCCAAACGAGACATTTCACTTGGCTTGTAAAATGAAGCATTTCAGTAGCTTTCAAGGGAATGCTGCAGAGAAGACTGGACTGCCTTTGTCAGAGTTCTACTTTTCTCCCTTACCAAATGAAGCAACTCATATTAGTGCAGGTTTAAGCTACCATGAACCTGAACCAGGGCATCTTCAGTGCTGGCACATGCTCTGTCCTGCTGACCTTAACTGTAGGCAGCAACGTCCAGCAGGCAGACAGTTACAGGAACAGCCTTTAACCACTGCAGAAAAATATGTCAGAGCTCACCTGTCACAGCCTAAAGTATGTGGCTGTTTGCCCAGCCTTTATAGAAGTTTGCTTTCTGTCTCCAAGCAGCTGCGAAATCCCACTGCTGCTGTGTTAAACTTCCAAAAAATGCCCACCACCTTCCCACTGGTACCAGCATCAGAGCTGTTTGGCCCACAAACACCTTCCAGCCAGCCAGACCCTCGGGTAAAGCTGACAGACACTGCATTCTATACAACATTATGGATGGGTGGGATTGTCTGCATCTCAAATATCAAGGAATCACAACAACAACTCTGTGTCTTGCCACTGCTGCAAAACCTGGCACATGTAAATTTCAGACTTCAAAACTCTGTCAGAAAAAGAAGAGACATGCTCCCCACTCCTAACAACAACAACAAAAAAACCCCTTCTTGTAAATACACAGAGAGGAAAAGTAGTTTATGAAAGCATAAGAGTTGCCAGGAAGATACAATTTGTGAAAATACCATGTCACAGTAAAGTCTATCAGAGTGGAGACTGTGTGTGACATCTGCTCCACCACTTCTGACATCTGAAAACGCAACTTTGGCAAGGGGGATCAGAAAATTCCCCATTAAACAGCACTTAATCTGGTGTTGGGAGGATTTCCCATCTGTAGGCTTATAGATGAATGCTTTCTTACACCCCAAAAAATGTCATAGTTCCTCATCTGCCCACTGCAACTGTTTCCTTTTATAAGGAAATACCACCTCAGCAAACCAAGAATTCCAGGTCTAACTGACTTGACCCGTGCCAATGCTTCTCCAATCCCAGTCACTGAGTGAGTTGTCCCTATTAACAGAGAAACTAGAGTTTACAATTTCGTCATTCAAATTTGTTCATGAAGTACAACAACACTAGAATAAAAATTTTAATTATTTTCTATTTTTAATTATGGATCGTTTTCTCATTTCCAAATAGTTCAGTCAAAATCCCCCAGCTCCAAAAGGTAGACAGGTATGGGCAGAACAAAAAAAATCACAATTTTAGAGGAACTTCAAAAAACAAGAAAAAAAATGCTAAGTACCTGTGCTGGTTTTGGCTGGGATTGAGTTAATTTTCTTCACAGCAGCTACAACACAGGGATGTTGTAGTTACTGCCAGCATTGCTTACACAGCATGAAGACCTTTTCTGCCTCAGCCCACCCCCGCAGCGAGGAGGCTGAGGGGCACAAGAAATTGGGAGGGGACACACTGGGAGCCGGGACAGCTGACCAAAGGGATATTCCATATCATATGATGTCATGCTCAGCATACAAAGCTCTGCCACTCAAAGCTCACTCCCATGGGGAGGGAGTGAATGAGCAGCTGTGTGGTGCTTAGTTGCTGGCTGGGATTAAAGCATGACAGTATCTAATGAGATTGTAGCAGCCTGCTCTATGCTTTCATCTTCTCTACTTCTACCTGCTTTACAGAATTACATCTCATTTTCAAATGGGATTCCTACCCATCCATTTATATTGTATTACACCGCCTTGCCTGCAGACTTCCACATGCCCCAGGTAAAAGCAAAACCAGCAGAATCAGAGACACATGGCCTCCATTTCACATTTGAGTTTGTTTTCCATTATAAAGAAATGCTACTGGAGAACTGCACGTGAAGCCTGAGATGAACACAATTTTTCTAATGCAGTTTTAAGCTAATACTGTTCACCAGAAAGACTGAAAAAACTCCAAGAGTGAGATTCCAAAATTCAAATATTTCCAAAAGGAATTATTTTGGTTTTCACTCAGATTTTATATAAATAGAAGAAAAAATAATTAGGTCAAATGAGCAAACATCAGCATGCATATGATTGTTAGTTACAACAATTAGTGCCCTTAGTTGTACACAAAGCCCTGCCAGTGATTGTGAAACTACAAGTAATACAAGATTCAGACATTTGTCTTCAGTATCTTGAGATCAGCAGTGGGTATGATTTTCTGTTTGCTGTAGTCTAGTGTCTAAAGATAAACATAATAATTACAAAATAAATGCATAAACATAACCAGAGTCAGGAGCACCTAAGCCATATTAATAAGTGTCCTCACAGCTGTCCTTTAGCCTTTTGTGTCACTAGAAATTAACATACCTAGTAAAACCAACATAAAATGTTATTAATACAGAACTGGTGTTTGTTTTCCAGTACTGTTTTACATCTTTCTAATGACTGCATGTAGAAGTTTTCTATCCACACCATCATTCTGTATTTCCTGGTTTTCTGAAGTTTGAGATTAGCCACTGCAGACTAATTAAGTACCCCAGGTAAGGTTCATGACATCTGAGGCCTTTAAAATCCTTTCTTTTAAATGCCAGCATAAATACATGTATGGGAGTGCACACACATTCCAGAATATTCCCCATTTGCAGAGTCCAGTCCCACTGCTGTCCCTGGTCACGCTTGTCTCAATCACAGAACGCAGCTGTTGCCTCTGCATTCTCCCTCCTGCTCAGTGACTGCAGCCAGATTCTCTACTGGTCACCACACTCTGCCTGAAACCTACTGGCTGCAGATCTCAAAACATGACGCAGGAAATAAAATGTCTCACTGATTCCACATGTAGCTCTGGATTCCTACAGAAAGGAGGCTTCTGCTCCCCCATTGTTTATCACCTCCTCCTGAGGGTTTCTGAAATGCCTGATTACACGGTGTGAGGAAAAAGTGGATGTCTCAGATCTACAGCCTTGCAGGCTGCTCGCTTGGAAATGGGCAGTAAGGGGTAAAGGTTTGGAAAATACGCAGTAGTGCATCAGGAACTCAGTTATGCTATTTAACACTATAAAGTCCATATCTGAAAGGCCACAGACCTATCTGCTAAATAGAAAAAAGGGACAGAGGTGAGAGTGGGATATGTGAGGAAGGACAGTCCTTAAGCACCTGGGTCAGTGTCCTTCTGTCTTCTATCCTCCTCAGATTTCTGCCAGGGGCAGGAATGGCTCTAAGCAGGTACCACAGACACACTGTCATGCCCAGTCAGTGTTGCAACAAAATGGTTAGGCACCAGTAAGTTCTACACCTCATTCCAATAAAACCCATTGCTCCTTGACCTTGTTACGCTGTCTTCTTCCTAAGCAGAGATGGTACCATCCATGTAACCCAGGGAGAGCCTGTGCTTCTCCCCTCTTGTCACCTGACTTGCTTCTCCCTCCCAGCTCCAGCATGTGAGAAGCCAGATCACTACAAATGTGGGCTCCACAGGCATTTGTGTTTTCACAGAGATGTGGTGTGTGAGGGATCCTCAGGTCCTCCCTGCACTTGGTGTTGCAGCTCCACTGTATGAGAATCCTGCAAAGGAACATTCTAGCCCTTAATGAAGTCAGATTAAGAGAGGGTCAAAAGAAAGCTACTTGACTGGCATCTTCCCCAGACTCCATTAATATTTCATCCAAACAGTTTACAAGTATTCAGTGATATAACCGTATCTTCTGATACAGACATCACAAAAGACTCTGGCTGTATTTTCTATCACTGGTCCACAGACAACAACTCACCCTTGGTTAAAAGCAAGGCTTGCTTGCAAACCCTCTTCTTGTACAGTCGTTGAATGCTGGGTCTGTCCTATCAAAGCTAAGCTCTGACACAAGTTTCAGTGTGGCTTCCCCAGAAGATTGGTGTCACTGTACGAGCTGGTGTTCGTTCACAGCAAGTGACTGACACCCTCTAACAGTGACCACCAGTTACCACCTCAGGGACCTGGAAGTGTAACAACCTGCTACCTCTGTAGAATATAGCTTGGGCTGAGAAGGATCCAAACCAATAGTTTATATTTAGGTCATTAACACCATCCTGCCTCTGAGCAATGGAGATCAATTTAAAAAGCACATAAAGAAAGGCCAGCTCTCCATTATTTACAGCAACATATCAGAATGAAGAATAGAGATACAGGAGGGGACACAGCAAGTCCTGTGTAGAGCTATGTATCCATGTTTCAACAGACAGGTATCAGTACAAAGTAAATACTGTGTAACTGCTGACACATATATATGTGTGTGTGTGTATATATAGGCAGGCACATACACATACAAAGAATGAATAAAATGCTTTATGAAATAATCATACTTTTAAGTTAAATAAATTTGAAAATAAACTAAGTACCATTAATTTAAAAAAATGGCATTCTAAACATTGAAAAACATCTCCAAAACACGTGACTGTACATTTCCTAAAAAAACCCTAGGAATTCAGATTCAAAAAAATGTCAAATTTCTGGAAGGGAGTCTTGTTGCACAGCAGCAGGCTTTTCCATGAAAAGGTATTTTACAGAATAGAAGGGCTATGTCCTAGTGAACATTCAAGGGACTTAGGCACAGCCTCTGAAAATTCCTACCACTCTTTCCATACTGATTAGTAGCCAAACATTTATTTTCAAGCCAGATCCTTTCTAAAACTGATATATATGCCATGTGAAGCAGTGAGTCAGTAATCTAAAGCCAACAGTTTCCCACCTAAACTGTTGTACATATCATGTGTTTGACCTCCCCATCCAGTTGGTTTTGTCACCTGAACAACTATCAGAGATACTGCTAAAAGTCTATGAGTGGTCAAATGCACACGTAGTTCTAAACCGAGGTGAAAGCACTTCCTATTGCTCTTCTTTTTGACCCATTCAATTTATACCACCCACTTACTTAAGAAGGGAACACTCTGCAACACCACTGACTCTACTCCACGTTAAGAAGCTAGTGAACCACAAAAATACCAAAAAGCTGAAATAGGATAAGGCAGAAAGTCTCCCAACAATTTTTCATTTCAGAGTAGGAAATTATCAATTCATTAAAATCAGAACTTCAGAAAAAATGAGGAGTCCTTTTTTATAAATGTTTATATAAAGAAAATGAAACAGCTCAAATGGAAGAGACAGAAAGAATTCATCCCAGCAGCCCAGTGACAAGGGAATGTCTCCATCCTACAGACACTGATGATCTAGTGCCTATTCCAAACCTGTTTCCTGTTTCACTGGAAGAGTACTTTAACCCCCAGGCCATTCTTAAAAGAAGAGGATTTTCTCTGAAGAGTTTTCTTATTTCCCTCAAACACATCTATAGTAGCCTCCTAGAACCAGGTAAGAGCCAGCAAAGGCATATCCCCCACTCCAGAGATCCAAAGGTAGGAAACCCAGAACCACTCCATCACTACCACAACTGCCTGCTGCTCAGGATAAAGCATCCACGTGCTGGCTTCTGATGCTCTCCACTTCAGGGACTGCACCCAGAGGCTCTATATCCTCCCCACTCTGCAGGAGAATTTTGCTGGAAGCCTTGAGCCTGTGTTCTGCTGGCTGGCATCCGAAAGGAACATCTGCAGAGCATCACTGTGATTCAGCATAACCTGAATTCCTGGTTTTACTACATATATCACACTACTAGAGCTGAGCCCAATTGAAAATGGACTCAGCTACATGGTCAGTAAAATGGTTCTCCCTAATAGGCAGGAGGGAGGGATGGGGGTTCTGGAAAGAAAAATTCAGACTGAGAAAACTCATTTTCGACAGTAAGACTTGCCAAAATAAACATTAGCCTCTCGCTCTTCCTCAAGCACCTCAAAATATCTTACCAAGCATACTGATAAAGAGGAGTGAAATAGTAAAATACTCAAATTCTACTTCTGCATGACCCTCCTGCAAAACAACAACAAAAAAGGTTAACTTTCAGTTTTTACGAACGAGGTATTATCTTCCAAGTTGTTGTTGCCAGGGACTCGAGCTATTAAGCCATTTATGCTGGCTCCTATTTCAGCTCAGAACGGGATGCCAAGAGACAGCGTCGCTTCATTTGCTTCTGCGGTTGCCCAAATGTGGACTGCTACAAGAGCACGGCATGGGAATGCTAACAGGGAAGGATGTAAAATGGGACCATAACTTGCCTCAATCACAGTGGTTTCTCTAAGCAGTAAGAGCAGAAGTACAAAAGTGAATGTCAGGAAGCGTTCGAATTCACTCTTGTTTTGGACATCAAGAAATAAATTATCACAAGGAATCAAACTTCTACCAGCAGACTGGTACAGTACAGTAAATTCTCAATCTTGGGATAAACCTCAAGTTCAAAGACGGTCCTGGAGCTATTCTGATTTCAGCCTTCTTTCTGTGAAGTATTAGAAGTCCACATCACCTTTCCTTCCTGCTCAGACGTCTCTGAAGAACCAGTTTACTGTTGCTAGATGTGCAAGGCTGACTCTCAGCAAATATAATGCTTTGAATTCAAAGAGCTACATGGACTTGAACCAGCTGCTTGCTGGTCCCACCGGAGTGCCCCCAGCTGCAGAGAAGGAGAAGTCATCAGAGCTGCCCTGACCAAGCACACATGGAAGCACCACAGCCATGATGAGTTGGCAAGTTTACAGTGAGTTTGTGGAAAGGAAGCACTTTACCAGAGCTCTGAAAGAGCTCCCTGAATAAAGGGCTTCTGATGAGAACTGATAAAGCCACGTGCTCAAATGGAGGCAAGACAGACCTGAAGAAACCTTAGTGTGGCGAGACCTCAGGTAAGTAACATATATTCAAAGTATAGGTAAGCATACTTTATGAGTCAGTGAGGTTATGTATATGCTTGAAGTAAACACCTGATTTAAATGTGCCAAAGCAGTCTGAACCTTCCAAACCCAAACACTGAAATTAAATGCAGCCTTTCATTTTCTATAACCAAGTCACCTCATATAGGTCCTTTGAAGAAGATGCAAATTTTTTCTTGAACAGTATTTTAAATTATATATTATATACATATGTACACACACAAAATGTATGTACATAAAAGCTTTAAAAAATGTTGACAAGTTTCTCTAGTAACATGACCAGATGTATATCCACAATGAACAGACACAGGCCCAGCAGTATTCCCACATTAACAGTACCTGTACAGTGAGACACTACACTGGAAACACCACCACTGACATTTTGGTATTCTCAGATTTACAACAAGTGCTAGTCTTCCTCTCCTCCCCCACCTTCCTACTGCCAAGGAAAACATTGATTTTCTGATGTTAAGAAAAGGTATTCCTGGAAACAACAACAAAAGCATATAAATAAGTTAACCCATAATTACTTATTGTTCATACAGTCCTTCAACCTAATTGCTATTACACATGAATAAGTGGCTATCAGAGCATTTACTGGACTTTGAATTGCACTTTTTAGAGGAAAAACCCCAAAGAAGCCCATTATTTTTTTCAGCTGAAACCCACACTACCCAGCTACATCAAAATTAATTGTAAAAGTAGTCAGTCAATGCAGATTGTGTACTGCCAAAAATATGCAGAGAGCTTAACCAGTCCCCCTTTTCATACCCTCCCCAATAGTCAGGAGACAATCTCAAAAAACTTTTCTGCTTCTGAAGGTCAGTAGCATTAGAAGTGTTGCTGACATGCATGAACTGAGGTTCCTGTTTAGACAGGTATATTAAGGGTTTGGATTTTTTTTTTAAATTACAGGTTTCTTAACTTGGCAAGGGCAATCCCAAGATAAAGCTGCTTGATTAGCTACGACGTATGGCTAGCAAATGGAGTAATTTTATCAACAGAATGAAAAGAAGATACTTTTATTTTCTTGAAAATGTTCCTCAACAAATAAACTATGTCTTATTTCAAGGTACTTCTCTCAAAGACAGGTAAGCTCAGTTACACTGTATAGCACACATACATATTCTAGAGCATCTTTCAGCTCATCTGTTTGTGCCCATTCACTGGAAGTGATCTATCTTTGGCACACCAGAATCCATGAAATGATAAAATCTGTGGACAAACCTTTACTTTGCATCTGTCCAGAATTTCTGAAGATGAATATTTAACACAGCTTTGGAGGATAAGGTAACATGTTATTTGCTTCACAGAATTCAAAAGCATCAGATTAAGCTCTAACTTGTAGTTACCTAGGTTACTAGTTACCACTGCAGGCCCTACCAGCTGAAACTCTAAGTGTGCTAAAGGATGCCAAACCCACTTTTCTTGGGCAAACACGGATACCAGCACGTTGCAGACGCTGTATTGGGTTTGTGTGGCAATGTTTCGATAGTGGAGGGGCTACAGGTGTGACTTCTGTGAAAACTGCCAGAAGTTTCCCTCATGTCTGATGGAGTCAATGCCAGTCAGATTCAAGACAGATCTGCCACTGGCCAAGGTCGATCCCATCAGCAACCATGGTAGTGCCCCCAGAATAACAGAGTTAAGGTGGGGGGGGAGAGGGGGAGGGGAAGCTTTGCAGAAGCAATTGCAGCTGGAGAGAAGAGTAAGAATACGTGAGAGGAACAGCTCTGCAGACACCAAGGTCAGTAGAGAAGGAGGGGCAGGTGTTCCAGGCACCAGAGCCGAGATTCCCCTGCAGCCCATGTGCAGCCCATGGTGAGGCAGCTGTGCCCCTGCAGCCCATGGAAGCCCAGAGGGATGCAGAGATCCACCTGCAGCCTGTGGAGGACACCACATGGGAGCAGGTGGATGCCTGAAGGAGGCTGTATCCCTGTGGGAAGCCCACACTGGAACAAGCTCCTGTTGCGGCAGTGACCTGTGGACCCATGGAAAGAGGAGCCCATGCTAGAGCAAGTTTGCTGGTAGGACTTGTGACGCCATGGGGGGCTCACGCTGGAGCAGGCTGTGCCTGAAGGACTGCAGCCCATGGGAAGGGATCCAGGCTGGTGCAGTACAGGGATCCACACTGCTGCATTTTGTGAAGAACTGTACCCCATGGGAAGGATGCATGTTGGAGAACTTCACAGAGGGCTGTGTCCCATGGCAGGGACCCCACCGTGGAGCTGGGGAAGAGTGTGAGAAGCCCTTCTCCTGAGAAAGAACAATTAGCAGAGGCAACTGACCATAACCCTCATTCCCCATCTACCAGCACTGCTCTGGAGAAGAGTTAGAGAACTCGGGAGTAAAGTTAAGCCTGAGAAGAAAGGAGGGCTGGGGGGAAGTGTTTTGAAATTTAGGGGTTTTTTTCTCATTATCTTATTCTTATTGACTGGTAATAAATTAAGCTAATTTCTCCAAGTCTAGTCTGTTTTGACTGTGATGGTAACAGCTGAATGATCTGTCCCTGTCCTTCCCTTGACCCACGAGCCTTTTGTTACGTCTTCTCTCTCCTACCCAGCAGAGGAGAGGAGGGACAGAGAAGCTTCAGTGGGCACCTGGCATCCAGCCAGGGTCAACCTACCATAAGCACACAAAAACACATGTTTTGTATGTGAACCTCAAAACTGCCTTAACTGCTATGTCCCTCTTCTCACTGCTGTTACAACAGCACTGACAAGCTCTTATATATCGCATGTAGGCGCTATCAAAAAACCAGTGCTGGTTAACAGTTACCACACTGAGCAAGTCAAACTCCCTGTACCTCAACTTGCTCTAACCATCCTGTCAGCAGTAAGAGTTGCCAGACAATAAACTGAGCTGGCTAGGAATTTCCCAATCAAATGGGTTTTGTTGGGGTTGGGTGAAGCTACTTTGGCATAACCAAAACACTTCTCAAACACCAGCTAAGCAAGGGTTCCCAAAAAGCTAACTGAGTTCCCTATTAGCCAGTTATCCTTTCCCAGAAAGCTCAAATCACAGCAAAACTTGGGATAAGCAAAGCTCAGCTTAACAAAGCAGGAAGTTACTGTGGCTTGTGCAGAAACAGAAGAGCTGACCACAGCATTTATTAAGTAAAGCCCTGTATCAGTCACGCCCTTCCTTCATTATTCTAGAGCCCGACCAAGTAAAGGCAAAGGTGACTCCTGAACAGCTAGTCTTTTTCAAAGTGTCTGACTGTATTTTCATGAAGCCATGTACAAAGTTGTTATCTTCATTCATAATGAGCAGTTCTGGCAGTCACTCACACAGATTTCTTACTGTAGACAAAAGCATAGGCAGAGCTGCCACAAATACACATCTCCAATTTAGCCACACACCAAAACAAACAGGGCTGGCTCTGCAGGCAGCAGATTTTAGCTGTGACTGGATTCTGTGGTTAACAGAGCTCTGTCACTGGCATCCACAGAACCAAGAAGACTGGCTGAAGCGAGCTGGATTTATAATTGTTCAACATTTGGACTCTCCAATAATGGAGGAAAAAAAAAAAAGACCCACTTATGAGAAGTGATTTACACACGATGAGATTCAGCTCCACTGGCTGTCTTCCTTAAACATGCCATTTGGTTCCCAATAATATCTACAACAGGTAGAGTTGTTCCAAAACCTTATCTATCATTATTTTTGCAGGGTTTCTGCTCATTAACTGAGATCAGTCTAGTCACCTTGCTCACAATCAGAGCACAGCAAACAGGGAACGCTTTGGCTCTTTTAAAACTGTCTGAACCGTGCAGTTGGAGGAAAAATACAAGAACTCTTTCACCACTTTATCCCCACATACACCCTGCTTTTAGGGCACAAATTACTGCCTTGATCCTCCCTTCTAGCAGAATACACACTCCATCCTAGTGGCCTCAGAGAACATTTGTTCCTTTGCTGCTGAAAACAAAGATACCCATAATTCTTCCAACCTCCTCCATCTGCCTGCTCCATAGAGGGAGCAAAAACTGGAAGTTATCACTGGCAAAGAAAAACTACCTGCTCTAATCATGAACCTTTAGAGCTGAACCATTTCAGAACATACTGGAGGGGGGCAATTCTGCTCTGCCTTCCCTGTGGGCTGCCTTTTTATGAATTTGTGCACTCTTCCCCATGATACAAGGAAAGTTTCATTCAAGTCAGTGCTTCAGTGTTAAAAACTCATGAGAAATTGCATAGAACTTTTTATGAAGACACCGAAATCTCAGTTTCACTGTACTTACTCCATGATCAACCAAATCCCATAATGTCATCTCTCTCCTGGAATGACAGCATTGACTGACAAACCCAGTAAGAGGTTTGGAGGTGGCCACCTTGAACTCTTACATTCAGACCAGTCACACTGCTACACATTCACCAAAGCCTTTGTGATGCTTTTCACTACCAGGAACAAATGCTTATCTCTCTTCATATTAACAAGTGGAATAAAGAAAGGCCACCAATAACAGAGCAGGCCAAATACCCTAAAAATAAAGAATCAATTCAAAAACTCAAGAGTCTCCCTTAATCTTGATTATTCTCTCTAAAAAATCTGTGAAAGCTCAACTTGCTTTCAGTTTCAGACTTTGATATTGATCAAAGTAATCAGTGAGCTCTAATCTGAATTATCTGAATTCTTTGTATCACACAGCTGTCTGTTATTTTTCACTGACATCAGCATACATAATAAAAAATAAGGTGTTGCAGGGAAGAACGGGGCCATTCACTGATTTTTTTTTCAGAAGTGAACTAAGATTTCATTCCTACTTCAAATCTTTAGTTTTTCCATTTCTTCATTTCTTTCTAGTTTTCCATTTTTAGGATAACCATATAATTCTAATTCTTAGCGGGTTTTAATTTTGAAAGTATTTTATCTGCCCAGGCTCATGATGAATAAGACTCATGAAGTTGATTATTTTAAGGCACAAAACTACATACTTTTACAGACATTAACAAAATGCACCTATAGGCATGTAGAGAATTACCTATTTCTGACACAGGTCTGATATTCACACTAGGTAAAATTTCTCCAGAATCGTTCTTACAGGACAGAGTCAGCTTGAATATGCAGGCCCCATTCAGACAAGCACTTAAGTGCTACTGAATTCCCTGAAACAAATTTTTGAGGCACTTGTCAGAGAAAAATGAACTTCAGCACATTCTTAAAGAGTCTTTTTGAACTGTTTCAGAAGTGTGCATGACTCTAATGAAAATTTCACATCTGCACATACAAGAAAACAGTTTTAATCAAGAATACTCTGTTCTTAAAATCTTACAATACGATTTTGTTCTTCTGATAGTTCTTTTTTCAGTACTACATTAAAAAGTAAGTAAAAAAAAGTAGTTATGATTCGGGGTTGTGGTGGGTCTGACTGGGATGGAGTTAACTTTCTTCACAGCAGCCCATAGGGTGTTGTGCTTTGGATCTGTGGCTACAACAGTTCTGACAACACAGCAGTGTTTTGGCTATTGCTGAGCTGTGCTTGCACAGTGTCAAGGCCACCTCTGTTTCCCACTACACCCCCACAGCCAGGCTGAGGGTGGGCAAGAGGCTGGGAGGGGACACAGCTGGGACAGCTGACTCAGAGTGACCAAAGGGATAGCTCATGTGATGTATCCTCAAGTTCAGAAATAAAAACTGGGACAGAGGAAGAAAATGATTTTTTTGTTTTCAAGCAAGTTTTTTGGCTGTTGTTTGGAGAGTGGCTGGGCGTCAGTTCTGCCATCACCTGTGTGATGGTGTGCCATCTCCCTTGCTCTGCTTGCTTTCACCCCCTGAACCCACCTTTTCTTCTTCACCTATTAAATTGTTTTATAACTCAACTCAAGAGTTGTCTTGATTTTGTTCTTCCTATTTTCTCCTTCATCCCACCAGGGAGAGCTGCTGCAGGGAGTGAGCTAGGAGCTGTATGGGTGCTTGGCTGCTGGCCAGGGTGAACCCACCACAGCGAGTCAAACTGAAAACCCATCCCAGATTCGTGTACTCTCTTCTCAGATTCTGATCTAGAACTTGCCCCAGTATTCATCGTCTACAAAACTCTGTTTCTCTAGATACTTATATGGCACTTTACCTCCAAATATCTGAGCTGAATATAATCCCCAGCCCAGCTCTACAGTCTGAGGAAGCGTTTGTTATTCGCATTCTGCTGAGGGGTAAAGAGGTGGAGAGAGACTACAGGAAAAGATTCTCAGAGTTGTTTAAAAGTTTTGGCCTTGTTTGCAGAAAGAACATTTACACACCAGCCATGTTTTAGTAGCAATCTGAAGGCTTCCCAGAGCTGAAAAACAATCCCTTCGCAAGCCTGAGGACTTTAATGACCTCCCTACTACTGCCCCTCCAAGTACAGGATTCACAAATGCGGACCTTCACTTACAAGCCAGCAAGTTTCCTTATTCTCGGGGCCACGAGGCATGATTCTGATGTGGAAGACCAATTGCAGCTGAAAAACCAGCATCTTTCACTGAAATCACTGCTTCTGAGAAATCCCTGTGCTGTGTAACACTGCTGACAAGGGTGGAGATGCTTCCAAGATATCTCGCTCTCTAGGCAGCCCATCTGTTTCTGACAGCTCAACTTCAGGTCAGTGACTGACCCGATGAGTCACTCTGGTTGTACTGTACAGAGCTCAGAGCCAGACAAGCAATATTTCATCATGTACTTGGCCACACTTGCAATCAGCAGATGTGTAAGAACCACTTTGGGCATGTATATTTTTCTTCTTTCCTTTGAGGAAGTCACACAGCTCACCACTACCGAGTTTAGCATGCTGAATTTTAACTACCAGATTGATTCTATTCAGCCACTCCCTGTGATCTTTCCACTACCAAAAGCTTTGAAAGTTTGCCATGTAGCAATTCTGCGTAAAAAGTCTGAAGCAAAAAAGGAAATCCTTAAGAAACAGCACAACTGCCTCCACCAAAGAAACGGGGTGCATGAAGTAAATAATGTGCAAATGAAATGAGTTCTCCTTCAATCTATTTATTTTAATGCCTGACCATTTCAGAAACTTCAATACATAACTGTATTTATCATCCTGACACCCATGCTTAAGTGCAGGAGTATTGTTATCTCAATTTACAGATTTAAAATTGAGGAATTAAGCGATTCAATAAAGATTTCTCAGGAAGCCATTCATAGGGACACAATCCAGATGTCCCAAGCTGCAAGGAAACTGGAGAACCTTACAGACATTCAAAAAAAAAAATTATCATCTCCATTAGAATTACACAGAAGGATGAGGTCATTAGCCCACTTGTTAGGTTCAGGCTTGGAACAGACTGAGCTTATGGTTTTTTAACATGCTGGACACAGAGAAAGTGCCTCCTTTGGACAAAGCAGCAAAAGGAATTACTTGATATGTTCAAAAAAATATTTTCTTCAAAACAAGTGACAAAAACCATGGGGTTTAGACCACCTCTAAAATGAGGCAATTGCAGAGAACCCATTTATCAGTTTTGTCGTATATATGTGTATCTATTTTTTTTATATTACTACAAAGCTACCCTTTCCCACTACCCTCTGAACATCACTTTGGACTATATTCAGTGTGATATGACTTCAGAATACCAGTTCAGCAGAACTTTCAGTTGCAAACCATGCTACATCTTCACAAACAATTACGAACTGTAATTCAATTGTGGTTCAAACAGTTAAAAAGATGAGGAGACAGTGAGGAGAAGCAGTAGGACCATACAGCATAAGCTGGCCAACTTACTGACATAGAGAAAGAAGACAAAGGAGAGAAATTTATCCAGAGTGGTAAATAATAGACTCTGGAGACAAAATTGCCCCCTCCCTGGGAGTGTTCAGGGCCAGGCTGGGTGGCGCTCTCAGCAACCCGGTCCAGTGGAAGGAGTCCCTGGCCATGGCAGGGGGTTTGGAACAAGACGATCTTTAAGGTCCTTTCCAACCCAAGACACTCCATGATTTCCATATGATTCAGCTTCCAAGATGTTCAAATAGACTAAACTGCTCTGGTGAAAGCAGCCCCCAAAGTTCCTGGCTTCTCGTTCCTGCACTGATAGACCTGTAAGTAAAGAACCTTCCTATCTGAATGATCAGCAAAGAGAGATAAAAGGTATCTTACCACTGTGAATGATTCCAGTTTCTGTTCCTATTTTTCTATCTTCTCCAGTAGACTGTGTCTCCTGCAAAAATAGCTGGAAGTTAAAAAAAAAAAAAGTACTTAGTTAATTTACTCTTGATTTACTTTACTGTCTTCTCACGGGAGACTTTTGTGAAATAAACATCCCTCATTCCTCTACTGCTGTGGTCAACACGTGGGGGTGCCCTTACCTGTTTTAACAGGGCTTATCTTTTCTAAGGGCCTATCTTCACTGCCATGAAACTTAGGCAAACACCTAAGCCCTGCTGTTAGTCCCATTTCTGACCACACGTACAATTCTCCCCTACGACAAACGCATTTTTAAAGCACATGTTAAGCTCAAACTAGCCAGCACAGGGGATGTGCAGAAAGAAACTTAAGCAATGAAAACTATTTTATCATTAATGCAAGAGGGCCAGAGGTGCAAGTTACAGTAACTTAGCAGTTATTAATCAAACCCCTCTGAGCAGCACTACTGCAGTTTCACTGTGGTCATTCTCCAGAAACAACATTATCATCTCAAGAATACTAACTCAGATGAAACAAAGGGAAACCCAAAGAGTGACACCAGCACTTTATTCGCAGTACAAGGCCTTTGCTGATTTGCATATAAATTTCAGAGGAATTGTCCCCAAAGTTAAAGACACACAACCGCATGGAAAACTGAGTGCCTGTTTACATCCATACAGGGATGAATGGAAACTGATCTCCCAATTTCCTTAGTGCAGGGAAGTAGTTAAGTTTTGTATTCTCTTGTGCAGTTGTGAAGAGAAGGCGGTCATGGTCTATGGTTTACCATGCATGCCAGATAGAAATTATTCCTCTTTGGCTGCTATTAAGAGAGTTGCACATTGGTCCTCGTTTGCTTTGGAATAAGATCTGTTCAGCAGTCCCTCAGCTAACCTTAAAAGCATATTGAGACATTTCTGAACATCCTGACTGCTGAAACTAGCCTCTACTAAGCCACTATGACTGCATTGTCTTTACAGACTAATTTTTCTTTCTGTACTACAAAATACTCTCTGTACTAGACTAGAAGTGTGTGACTGCTGCCCTATTTAATTCATTTTTATCCTTATTGAAACTACGTATTTTGCCAAGGCCAAAATGAATTTTAGACTGCAGGTGTCCTGTCAGCATCACAGGTTTTATTTTAAAGCAAGGCAGAAAGCTCTTAATTGCTTCTGCATCCGAAACAGCCAGATGTTCCCTGAAGCACTTCACCTGGCAAAGCCTCCCACAACAAAGACTCTCACAGCTTATGTCCCAAAGTCCATTACAATCTAAACACACATTTCTGCATGGCTTGCTGAGTCACAGTTATGTTCAAAATCAAAGGAATGAATAGAGCAATTTAAAATGTGATGCTTCGATGAAGAAATACAAGTACTCACACATGTCAGTGTTAAAGAGCATTCCTGGGTGTTGGAATCTACACAACAGGCACACATCCACGAGATGAATAGAGGGGCTGGAAACCTGGTGACGGAAGCATACCCAATTCCTTGCCTTTGGGCAGAACCCCTAACCAAGCTCTGGGGAAGAGGCCTGTGCTATGGCCCTACCATCAGTCTGTTCTTTGGTGGAGGCAAGGGCAAGATTTGGCTATTTCCTTCAAAGGGACACAAGGAAGGGCTGAGAACTCATCCCTTTTGTCCAGTGAGCACCTGAATCAAAACGGACAGCAACACTCCTAATAGCTACTGCATTTCTTACACCAACATATGGACATTTAACTCCTTCCAGTACTGCCTGTAGTCGGCAGGCAGTATTTTCAGGATTTAAACACAGCAAATCAGATCATGCACATTATTGCACTGAGGCACCCTAGTGATTCTGCTTTTTACCTGCATAATACACCACCTGCTAAACCCCAGTTTTGATCCTTTTCAACCCAGGATGTAGAGGAGAATCCTCTCCAACTTCACTGGAAAACTAAAACCTGAAAAGGTCAAATGGGAAGAGCTTTACAACTTAAAAAAAATTTTTTTCCTCCTCAGTGAGTTCTTTTAACAATTTTTGTTCTTTTGAACTTCACAAGATTTGAAGAAAAAAGTGACAGATAATGCCAGAATCCCACTTCTTGATGTAGTCAAGAAATATGGTCATTGGTATGAAATTATTCAAGCTAGAATTATAATTATTGCCCCTGGAGAGCTATTATTAAAAACTATTTTAAAAGATAAAGGAACGCAAGCAAAAAATTGAAGTCCAACGTTTTTATTTTGCATCACCATAAAGTAACAAAACAGATAGCCAAGACAACTGTACACTATATGCAAAATTATACCACTCTCATGTTAATGGGTGATGTAAAGATTTGTTCTTTCCAAGCAACATCACATCTATCAAATTCGAGCAAATGAGATGTATTACCGTGAAAAAAACTAATTAATTCTGTGGGACATCTTTCCATAGTTTGATCACCTTCCTAAATCACCACTTTGTCTTTACTCAATGGTCCATGACATGTTATCAAACAGTATGCAGGAAAAATTGACTCAAGGGCAGAGAAAGAAAAACTCGAGTAAAGGACCAACAGTTAAAAGGAAACTTATTTCACGTATGTATCACCACAGAAAATACTACTGCTTAACAACTGTAAATGTTCAAGGTAATTTCTCATTACAATGAAAGGTCAATTCTTGCAGTGATTTTTATTCTCAAACAACAGAAAGACCCTGAAATAGGAATGCATGCTGTGACTCTGCAGGCCATAGAATACAGACTGAAAAACAGTGGCCCATATTCCTCTGTGGCAGATCCAGGGCTGATGAAGGCCATGTGCATGGAGATGACATGAGACCCCCCCACAGAACCGTCAACACATTGTCCTCCACTGCAGAATATGAAGAGGGAAAAAACAGAGCTTCAGATATCACATCACCAAACTGCACATCCACCAGAGCTCAGTGACAAACAACTGCACCAAGATCAACATAAGCCAAAACACCTGCAGGAATCAGTGCTCATCGCAGCCCTACAGCCCTGCAGAACATACAAACAAACAAAGCATTTTAATTCCTTTCCATGTTAAGCTGTGACTTTTTCAACAGTTCCTCAATCCCAGTATTAATGTGGTATGTGCCAATACAAGAACCGGATACGAAATTTAAATCTAGATCAGAACAGCCATCCATTGTGATATGGCCATTAATGAACCTAAAGAGCAGAATCAAAGCATAACATGAGCTATAGAATACTCTAGACTGGAGTCCGCATCCTATAGGAATCTTCTTTACTCTTTAGAAGAGTAAAACAAGCCCTTTAATCCCTTTCTTCTGATGTCTAACCCTGATCCCAACCTTAACCTAGGATTTCACAACACACCCATCACACAGAAGAGCTCAAAAACTAGAAAACTGCTAATTCCACTGTAGACCCTTGAGCCTTCTAGATCCTAACAGTAAACATAACCTGCAATCCCTTCATTCCCAAGTAAATAGCCTATACGAAGAGGATTTGCACACCTGTGCAAAATACAGTGCTAAATATATCTCATATAGTGCATAGTGACTATAGTAGCACTGAAATTAACTGGAAGTTGTCGGAGTCTGTTAAGAATAGCTTGTTTGGCTTCTGTTTTGGGTGGGGATTTTACTTACTTCTAAAAAACATTAAAAGCTATGTTTATAGGTGGACTCAGAGGCATGTTGAGCTGCAAGGAACACTGGTAACACAAGGAAACATTGGACCACAGATAGCTAGCTTTCATTCCAGGATATTTCTCTGGTAAGGACACTGATGGAACATCTAGGTGAGAGGAAAGTCAGCCAAAGGAAGGGAATCTTCTGAATGTTGATATGAATGACTGCAAAGGCTATTTGGAGTCTGCTGGTACATACACAAAAAATGGAGATTTTGTTGATGACTATGGCACTTGGGGTTTTTTGGCCCTTTTCTGGGTTTTGATTTTGGCCTAGCTAGTGAGTCACGTTTCCCTAACTGCCAATGCAGCTGTTTAGCACATGGAAAGCAAACCTCACTTTCTTTGGCAGTCAGACATTAAGACATCTATCTCATCTTTATGCCCAACACAGACTGTAAGCTCTGATGGAGTCAAAGCAAATAAGGGTTTCTCCCTGTCTGTCACTGCTACACTTCAAGGCAGTGGTAAGATCCTGTCAGTATCAGTCAATTAGTAACAACTTCCAAAGCTGAACTCTGCCCGCCTTTAAGCCACGATGCTCCATTTTGTGCACTGCAGTTTCTAACTCTGGCCAGGGCACGCAGTGCTAAGCACACTCAGCAGGATCAGCCTTCAGAGGACAGGTCATACAGACATTTACAATGTGCATTTCTTACTGCAACAAAAGATGCATATGATTGTAAAGCAGCATAAGCTTTCTGACTAAAACCATCCTCATCTGGTATTTGCCAGAGATTGTATAGCAGAAGCATCTGTTGACTTTAGGATTGGGAAACAACCAAATAAAAGCTTCAGGATCAGACCACCTCTCATCCTACGCCAGATTTCTGTTCAGTGACACAACGATACCACAGTAGGGCAAAGGATAGGATTCGTGTTCAGCTGTCTGTAAGCACCTTTACTCTCCTACCAGTGATCTCTCATTATTTCAGTCTCTTACTCCTCCTAACGTAACATCAGTTGACAATTTACTCCCGAAGCATTACAGGCCTAACCCAATTCCTCCTGACAGAACTGGAGCTGGAACAGATCCGTAACACAGACATACATGAGCCAGATGACACTGGAAATTCAACAGCACGGTGTTGAACAGCTAGCATCTCACCAAGTGAGAAATCTATCCACTGTCAGAAGAACTGGACCCACTGGAAGCCCAAAATGGTTAGAGGACTGAGTTGTAGGCCCCATTAAAGCACAAGTTCTCAGACAATGAACACAGGGCAACATTTACAAGTTCTACTTCCTACAAGAATTGCTGTCTGCTTCATATACATACCATACCTCTGATAGATAGGGATAGTTTTTTCCACAGCTGGGGATGTTTTACTTGGATGTGTTTATTTTTCCTCAATCTCTGTCTGACTCACAGATTATCTCCATTTATTTTCGTTTTCTCCACTCTCAGAAACTAAGAGGGTTTCTGTAACCAACTGTACCATTATCAGGTACAGTGTCTATAACCCTAGCAGATGTAGGGAAAGCTCTCTTCACTAAGAAAGTCATCCACATGTTCCCAAAACTGCCTTATTTTGGGAGTTAACTTCATGAAAAGAAACTTAAACTCATTTGTTACACAGGAATAGAATGACTGTCTTAAGAGTTGTTATCTGTCTCAGCCTGGAAATGATAAAAAATACCTTTCATTTTGCAGAACTCTTTGGTGGAGCAGGGATAGCAACAGAATAGCTACTCAGGCATATATGCTATATATATACACTCAAGTTCTCAGAGTGTCTGTGTACTTTGTCAAGATCAGCTAATTGAAATTAAGATGAGAATTTTCCCTGAAACACATGAGCTCACATGCCAAAATTATTCCCCTTAAGGGCAGGTGAGGACTTCTGAAGCTACATTTGGAAATATTCAAAAAATGATATGCCATCCTTAGCCAAATGGTTATGAGAGTTCATTATCATCATTACTGAAGAAAATACTCCCTAACATATTCCAAGCTAAGATCTGCGCACTCTTCTCTGCCCTGACCTAAGGATGCACCAAGCCTACCTGAAAAGGTATCCCAGCTGGAGTTATCAAGACTGGCTGATGACACAAGCCATTACTTGTCAAGATTCCAGCTTCTGAACTTGATGAGTTTGTGCAGAATCCTAGAAGTCATCCAGTATAAAACATACTTAAAACAGAAAGCCTTTGGGAGTAGCCACGTGGAATACTTGAAGAAAAAAATGATCATGAAAGAAGCTGTAGAGGATTTACAATTCTGTTTTCTTTGGACCTGTACAGTAGCCTAGCCCATAAATAGAAACCAGGTGGATTTTTTTCTACATTTACTTTCTTTCTTTGAGAGTTGTGGGAATTATGGTAACCAAGCAACACCACAAACCTGGAAAGCCATAGTTAAGACAATTGCTGATACCCTGATGAGCCAGGATGTGTTCAGTGCCTAAAGGAGCTGTGGGATCTCCATTTTTGTACACTTCAGGGGCCACAAGATCCTAAAAAGAATGAGGAAAATCTTCTGTACAATCTGTGGACTCTCCATGCTTCAGTGTGAAAACTGCCTCCCTCAGAAATGAATTTTGCTGCCACTTGGGAGTCCACTGTGAGTTTTACTTGCCATTGTTGCAAGGTCAGTCTGTCAGGAGAGCTTCCCCTACTGAAGCTTGGGAACTCAAAAATACTGGGTCTCAAACAGCATAACTGTTAAGAAATTTAAAATAACATCCATGGATTTATCAGAAATGTCATTGTGGATCCATGTAAATTTGAGTATGTTAATTTACACAAAACACAACCTTGTAACTAAATGTTGATGATAAAAAGTGTAACTAAATTGAAAAAAAAAATATCCACAATGTTATTTTCTGGTCAGAACAGCACATCAGAACAATCAAGTGTTTTACAGCTTCTGCAATGAACAACAGCTGAAATAACTCATTTTCCATGCAAGTGCAATCAGCACTATTTTCAAACTGGCACATCCTCCATGTAATCAGTCTTCAGCCTCCCAACAGAAGGAGAGAAGCTTTTGAAGGAAGCAGTACTTCTTACTTTGCACACTTAAGCAAAATCAGTTGTGCCCTCACTCTGTAAAATGGCTTTTATTCAGCATTTTATAAAACAATTTTTTAACTGCTCCAAAACAAAAGTAGACATTTTCTTAATAGCAAAGTCAATATATATATACACATATTTGTATAAACACTTAAAGATATAATCATATTCTGAGAAAGAAAAGTACGCAAATGATGTCTTTTTAAAAAGTTAAAATTATTTGCTTATCCAAATAAGCAGAGGCAGAGGAAATATGTCTGAGTGCATATGTTTTAAATTGAATGAGGGTTTATCTTAGGAGACAAAGGATGACTACTGAACACAACCAATGTGTGGTGGATCCATCAAGGCTGTGGATACTGAGTTCATGCTGCCATTCAGCAGACAGCACCTTAGTCTCACAGGTAAGACAGTGAGATCAGTACCAAAAGCAGGACAGCCCAGCTATAGCATTAAAAAGCTCAACCCTCCCAAACAGGTTTCCAACTTTTCCTCATACTATATGATTTATATTGGGTTTTATTGTGCAGTAACTGATATCAAAAACTACAACAAATAAGAATTAAAATAACCAAAAACCCCCAAACAGAGACCACATCTAAAGATGTCCCCTAAAAGCTATACTGTGACACAGACATAAGGGGGCTTCAGGGGACTTGGTCTACTGCCACCATTGCTGGGCTTCTGAAAAAACATCACACCACAACTGTGGAAAGTAGAACTGTTTGTCAACACAACATCATGTCTTGAGCCTGCCTCTGTAACGGCATAAGCGGGTCTGAAGTTCAGAGCACCTCCTGGGAATCCTTACCAGGAAGTAGCCCAGCAGAGGGAGGTGCACTCTGCATCACCCTCTGGAGCAGGTACTACTGGACTGCATCCTGCTCAGACAGAAAGCACTATGCCAGGGCCCAGCATGGCAGCAGCAACGGGATCCTCAAGGCCAATTCCACTTCACTCCATTGTAGTTGCCCTGGTGTGTGGACAGGAGGAGGATTAACAACTACCAGACTGCTATATCACCTAAGCAGTTGCACATTCCTTCTTGACAGTCCTACAAGAGCTGAACACAACCACGAATCGTATTTGTACAGCACAGGGATTAGATATATTCCTTCTCATATAAAATCCCAACCCATATTTCTCTCCACCTAGAATGGAGAAATACTCTTTTCTTGTGCATTCAGATTCTAAGAGTGGGATCATAATGAACAAAAATGAAGAATGAAATCAATTTACAAATGTAAATGTAACTCTAGCCTCTTTTGAAGCTTTATAGGAAGGAGGAGCAAAATTACCCAGAGCATCTTGGTCAGACTCAGCCATGAGTGTAAATGAGATCTCATTCCCATGTGGTATTTCACATCACAAAGGAAAACACAGAGTTCTCACAGCCCTGAGAGAGAAGGTTCCATGAAACAGCAATTTGTTCGTCGAAGCAGCCCTTTCGTGGGAATGACATACAAATAACAAAATAACACCCAAAGTTTTTAAGCAAACGTCTCACGTTGGAACTGAGACTGTTTCACTGATGATTTAAACTACTTTGGCCTGAAATGCTAGTGTCAGTCTTTTAGTTATGAAGGAATCTGGGTAAAATACAGCAAAAATACAGGTTTTCTATTCTGTTAGTAAGTTTGGATAAAAGCAAGTAAGTGCTGGTGCAAATCTGGAACACCTTCAGGGAACTCAGATATATCCTATGTTAAAGCAAATTGGAGTTTGCCTCAGTTTGTTGGCATAGTATCTTCTATATGGATCATTTATTCTGAATTCATGTCTGCATTTACTTTCCTAGGAACAAACATGCATTTACTGCTGACACTGAGCCTCAGCAACTGATCTATGACTTGGCACCTCTGCTCCAAGTGCCTTTGAGATACCAAGAGTAAAGTTTATTCCAGTAATAACCACTCACCCACAAGACATAGTCTGAATATTTTATGGTACACTAAAAAAAGTAACATCCCATTTAATGACAGAAAGTTGCATGGAAAACATCACATGCACGCCACGTGGCCAAGCTACCATCTCTAGCCCAACCTCTGCTTTGAGAATGATCAGACTTCTGTTTGTTTTAGCTTGGCAAAACTATAGTACATTGATGTTATTTATTTTTCCATTTTATTTCCTAAGATATTTGCTGCTTCAGTAGAAGAGGAGAGTGGCACACAGTAGCTACAACCTATCTATCTTTCTCATTTCCAAGGTCTCCTGGCTTTCACAGATGGACCTGCATGGTGTAGGCTCGGCTCAACATCACCCATAACTCAGGTGCTCGGTACAAACAACCGAAGCTTTCACATGTAAGCAAATCCCTCAACATCCATAGCTGCAGATTTCAAAAACACACACTGCCTGACCACCTCATGCTCACCTTGATCACCAATATATTAAATACTAAAATTATCTCAGCCACCTTAGCACATAAGTAAATTTCTTCTAGTGAACTACCAAAGTCAATGAACTTGAGAGGCCAGACAAGCAACTCCTGGTGTATGTTCAGGAATACAACACACTGTAAAAGCTGACCATTAAATGCACAATTACCAAATTACAAAATAAAGAGTGAGACGATCATATCTTTTTACAGAGTCACAGATTGGGTAAGGTTGGATGGGATGGCAGTGGGTCATCTGGACCAACCTCCCTGCTCAGGCAGGGTCATCCCAGAGCACATTGCACGGGATTGCATCCAGACACTTCCTGAATATCTCCAGGTATACTGAACACCTCTCGGGGAAACCTGTTCCAGTGCACAGTCACTCCCAGTTAAGAAGTCCTTCCTTATATTAAGGTGGAACTTTCTGTAGTTGTGTTGCTGGTTGTTCTTTGGATGCGGGGGGTGTTAAACTGTAATCCATGAACAGATACCTTTCTACCTTTGTATTAACGCAGACAGTTAATGATTTATGGCCTGTCTCTTAAGGAATCCTTCTGCTGTATTTTCCATTTCAGTTAACAACAGATCCCTTCCCAAAGCTCTGTCATCAGTACTGGACACCGAAAATGTCCAAAAATGTAGCGCATAAGAGTCCCTGAGGTCCCTTCCAGAAAAAATCCTAAACGAGCAAAAGGCAAAGCCTTTTATGGAGTCTGGTACCAAATTTGTTTAAAGACAAAATCCAACAAAACCAGTACACTCAGCAACAGCCCTTGCAAAGCACCCCAGCTGCCAGCTGGCGGCAGCTGCAGCGGTTCCCCACGTCAGCCAGAGGCCTGGAGAAGGAATGCAGCTCTGCAGCAGTGTCACTCCCATACACCTGGGGAAGCACCGACACCACACTCTGACCTTACAGACTGACGTTTCAAAATGAGTTGTCCTTGCCCAGGTCTTTCGGCACTACATAAAAACGGCCCTTGCTATCACATGTTTGACCATTTCCCTCTGTTGAATCACTTCTGCAGAGCTGGGCTCTGACTTCACAGCCAGCTCAGTGAGGATGCAGAGCCTGGTAGGTCGAGCTCAGCCCAGAATAAGCACCATACCATGGTACAAAATGTCTGGGTTTTGTCATCAGTAACAGCTATCCTGAGATTCTTCTTTTTTAATTCACAGAAATTTCTAATATCAGGCTAAGCAGCTCTCTAGATGGAAGAAGACATTATTCACTTAAAATAGGGAACAGTAGTTTAAAAGTGTGCTATTCAGTTTAATTAATGACTGAGCTTACATTGCTGCATTCTTTTAATATGATGCAACAATGCTAATGACTAACCTTTTTGCAGTTTAATAGACCTTGCAACTACAAGATGATCCCTCTTTCATTTAAAAAGTCCCTTGTTACAGCTTAATAAATCATGTTCTGCTTTTTAGCAATTCTCACTAAAATGCTTTGGAAGGCACCATCATTCACTTACAGGCTGATGTTTAGAGGACCTAACTGTACACAACGGCAGTTGTAACTTCCTGCACTCAATGTCTCTGGAAATCCAATACTGGGACAGCAATTAAAAATTTCTACCCTTTCCTCATGTGTAGGGTAATACCCCAAATAATCATGGTTGTGTACAGGTTAACTTCAAAGAAGGGAATCAGGTGTTAAAATGCCAATATGTCAACCTCATCCCAGAAGCAAAGAAAATGGAAACCCATCATTCTCTGTCAAGAGATCCACAGAATGGGTTAGGTTGGAAGGGACCACAGTGGGTCACCTGCTCCAACCTCCCTGTTCAAGCATGGCCATCCCAGAGCACACTGCACAGGATTAGGTCTGGATGGTTCTTGAACACCTCCAGTGAAAGAGACTCTGCACCCTCTGGGCAATCTGTTCCAGAGCTCAGCCACTGCCCAGTAAAGAAGCTCTTCCTCATGTTCAGGTGGAACTTCCTATGCATCAGTTTCTGCCCATCGTCTCCTGTCCTATTGCTCGGCACCACCAAGAAGAGTCTGTTCCATCTTCTTGGGACTACCTCTTTAGATATTTATACATACTGACAAGGTCCCCTTCCAGTCATCTCTTCACTGCAATCCTCATTGTACTCATGGCAGTGCAATGGATGAATTTACACACATGACCATCCTTTGCCAGATTATGCAACAGCAGAGTGACTTCCCAGACTGCCAAATCACGGAATGGTTTGGGTTGGAAGGGTCCTTAAAGATCACTTAGTTCCAACTCCCAAGCTGTGGGTAGGAACGTCAATCACTAGATTGGGTTGCCCAGAGCCTCATTCAAACTGGCCTTGAACACCTCCAGGGATGATAGCCACATCCACACAGCTTTCCTTGTTCAGAACTTCCTTAGTTTTTTGTAGGCTTACTCTCTTTACTACAAAATAAAGTACAACACTTCCCATTATAGAGTACCCTTCATCCTGAAACACCCTGGGACTCTGAAGCCTCTCACAGAACAGCCAGAAGTTTCAGGACCGAGCACTAAGTGGAACAAAAGGCAGCACACTGCTGCAGCCTGCTCCACAGCTGTCTCTCATGCCATACTCTTGGCTAAGGACATAGAACCAAACTCCTACTCACATCAAAGTGCTGCAAAACTGCCAACACATGTAGAGGTCCGACAGAACCTTAGTTTTAAATACGTCTTCCCCAGAAACTCAGCTACAGAGAATATAGACTGCACCTGTTTCAGACATGTGAAGGGCTTGTGTCTTTCACAACAGGAAAAATTTGTGAGGCTACCAGCCATGCTGTTATGCAGACCCAATAGTACACAATCGTCCTGTATCAAAAAGCCCAACCTTCCTCCCCAGCAGGCCTTCTTCCAACCACCACCCTCTGCTCTCTTCCCTTACCACAAACCTACAAGCACTCTTCTTACACAGCAGCTGCTCTAGTTCATCTATATTTGCCTCACACTTCAGGTCTCTTCAGGGCACCTCTTGCCCCACCTGCACTAGAGCTCCGTGCACCTGACAGCACACGTGATCTCATTTCTCCTGTTGTTTCCTTGTATTACATTGGCTGCCTCTCTGCTGGCCAGATGAATTATCCAGTCCTTTTCAGCTTCCACTGTGCTTGTATACAACATAATTTGGTTACTGTAGAGGAAGAAACCCTCAAGGATTATAATGAGAAGTAGGTTTCCTTCTTTCATCCTAGTAACGAAGTGCGTGCAGTACACAGGAGACCTCAGTCGCTGTGGGAACAGACAATGGAGCTTCTCTGCACCTTAGAGCTGTGCAGTCTATCTCCACACCATCCCTCACTCCAACATACCCAGCACAAGGACCACAAGCTCTGATTCTAACACCAAAGCACAACCTCACGACAGCACCTTAACAAACCAGCCAATTCAAAACAATTTCTAGCCAAAACTAAGTTATTAATGGAAAACAGAAACACAGAAAAGGCAACATTTCATTCAGACCTTGTCCTAAAGATCACCAAATCAAATTCTACACAGGCTAGTATCACTGCTAAGATAGTTATTCCTTCAGCAACACAGAAAGGAGAAGCCCCATAGTGATGACATCTTGGTACTTGTAGGTTTTCCACTGCTAGCATAAACCACAGCTTCTGAATACATTCCAACTGAGAAGTACCACCACACCCAAACTGCATGTGCAACGGTTTCACTGCATTTAATTTTACACAGAGAACCATATACAACATTATAATTTAGATACTAAAAGCGAATAGCTTCAGTGCGGAAGAGGAAGCCACAAACTGGATGTGTGTGGGACAGTACATACTGAAAGCTGGTTTTATGTATTAATAAGTAATTTAGTCTGAAATAACCATATGAGTACGTGCATGAGCTTCAAGTTGTCCAGAGCCCAAATACTCTTTCTTGGCAGTTGTACCTAACCCAACAAGAAAGCCTCAAGTCCCGATCTGCCACCATGAACCACTCTTCGGCAGCAATGAAAGCCAGGTGCCACAGACAGCATTCAGGCAGACACACTCCAGGGCTGAACCTTCAGGGCAAGTACTGCACATATTTCTAACAAAATTAGCCAGGATCCTGGCTAATTTTGAGATGAGAGCTACCCTCATTTGGAAATGTCTCATAGCACCAACAATATCTTTTGGTGGTGTTCCAGGTAAGACTCAGTCAAGCACCATAAATTCTTGCATAGGTTTTACACAAGGTTGGGCCAACAAACACCAGTCTACCTGCACCAAACACAAGGTGTTTATTTTGAAATGCTGCCAGGCAGGTTGTCTTTACCAGCACAGAAAGATAACTCCGTGAGACTGAGCTGTCAACACAACAGTGGCAGCAGCTTCTTGAACGCCAACTCGAAACACACCCATAACCTTCAAGGATAGTCACCTTCCAAGAAATCATACAGTTCACTTGGCTATGCACAGCACAAACAGATAACATTGCTCAACTCCACCCAGGACATAAAGCAGCATCAAACCTCTTAGAAACACAGTTCATGGAAACACCAGGCTTAAGTTACCACTTAAAAAAAAAAAAAAAGAAATAGAACAGACCTTCAGTCAAAGAAAAATAAAACTGCACTAGTTCACACAGGCCAAAATCTGTCCCCAACTCTGGCTAGTGGCACACTGGCATTCACAAACAGGTGAGGCTTCTTTGACATTTGAACTCTTACCTTCCCGACACTTGGGAGATTAGATTCGTCAGTAATTTAAACACAGTACACTGCCATAGGCATTTTTTTCAGCCAGCAAACCACTTGAGAGAGTACTGAAAGGCCTATTATGAAGGCCAATCGCTATCCTTTTCTTGAATGACCACATGAAAATCAGTGACTGTTCTACAATGGTTTGAAAGGGCCTTTTGTCTGAAGGAAAGGACAAGAAGTCACAAAGTATTGCAGATTCATTTGTAACTCAGGGCTTTTGAAGAAACTGCAGAGCTTCAGTTAAAAGCAAACCAAGAAAAGAACAAGCTTTGAAAATGTTATGCCACAATCCTTTCCTACTATGTACACGCAGAGCATATTTTTAGTCTCTTTTGTATTACAAAAAGATGGGCTGGCATTCTATATTATTGTTGTTTTACAAGAGAAGCTTAAAACACTTGCAGAGTTTTGACTTTATTGCCAAACCCTAATTAGGGTCTGTAGCACTATTGTATAAACAGAAAATCATCAGGAGCTTTTTCTGGTACAACATCTAGTAAAAGTGTAATTGTACTGGGATAATAAGTGAAACCATTGTCACTGTTGCTTAATAATCACTTTAGTAATTGAGCAAATTTGGCATCGCCCATAAAGTATAAGATGGCCAATTCAAGAAAAAGACTTCTTTTATACTGAGAAACCAGCACTAGACTCTAATTTTGAAGTCTGTTTCTGAAGTCCCTCACCAAAAGAAAGGCAGTTACATCTGCCGACAACTTCAGAGAAGAAAAAAATATTTTACTTCTCCACCTACCCCAATGACACTTCAGTTCTTAGATTTTACGTGTGAAGGCACACATGCACTCAAAACAAGACTTGCACACGTGATTTCATTACAGAGTTTCTAAACAACCTTCATATGGACAAACTTTCCTCAGGAATGACAGTAGAAGCTAATAACCTAAAATAGATTTCTTCTAACCCATACCCAGAACTAGGGAATTACTGCACTTGCATTCAGAAACAAGAGTTACAGCTGACAGACTTGCCCTCTTCATCCATAGTTCCACCCACATACCAGGAAACTAAACAGTCCAAAAGTGTTGGTTTTCACCACCCAGCTCCTTGCCACATCCCAAAATCTATATTCCTTGTGCTCCCACAATGGCATCAAAGCCAAACAATGTATTTTGCACACACCATTGGTCAAGGTGCCAGTTACATTTAGCTCTTCTGACCACCTTATCAAATTACATCAGGGAAGGAGCTGGTCCTTGGCATGTTACAAGACTGCACAAGGGCCAAAAATTTTGCTGTAGGAAGCAGCCACCGTGCCACTTCCACATATACGTCAGAAGTAAAAGTCCTGCCATGACAAATACACCCTCGGGGTAACTACACACACCCCACCATCTCATGCTCTCCAAAACAAGAGCTTATAGTTCTGAGGACTGTAAAGAGACTCTTGCCAGTGCAAAGTAGAGGCAAAACAATGCTGCACATCTTGAAGCTCAAGGTGCTCAGAAACCACAGGGCATAGAGGTGCGACGTGCAAAGCTCCCTGCTAATCTCACTGAAGTTCAGGATCAAATTTTTTTGATTTAATAATGAGCACTGCTTTCAAACTTTTAACAGGGGAAGGTGCCCAGTCTAAAATAAGGGTACTTCACTACTATTTGTTTTTATATTAGAAGAAGAAAACTGAGAGAAAGCTGGTGAAGCATCTGACGAAGGAAGGCAGGAGGAATAGAGAAACTGAAGCATTGGAACAGTGCAGAAAAATACAGAGGAGACGGCAGCACCAGACAGGAGTCATATTTCTCAAGAGTGATGTGGACAATAAAATCCTTGATATTAGCTACAAATCAACTACAATTAACAGTTAACTGTTATTTTTCTTCCCTAGATCTTCGTGCAAAGTCTCACTGCCCTTGGGTCTTCTGCTCCAAGTCATTACACAGCTTTACTTTTATCCTCCAGTGCACAGTGAAAAGTGGAGTTTGACCTTTCCTTTAGATTTGTAAAGCACCACAGCAGATTGTTTCGAGAACATGACTGAGGTGGGGTTTTTTTGTATTCTGCATGACTAACATTGCCAACAGTGTCTAAATACCTCTAAGACACGGCCTCTGAAAATACACCAGGAAACACAGTCCCTTAGACTAATAACAGAGGCCATGTGTGTGGGTGAAAAGGTACACAAATACAACAGTTTGTGGGAATTAATACCAAATACAGGTTGTCTACAACTGCTGACAGGCACGGGTTTGGTACTTCGATGACTGCTAGAGAAAAACTTGAAGAAAATATAAAACACGTTGTAGGCCACTGGAAACTTTGTACTTTCTCTTAAAAGCTGGTTTGAATCAATTTCAGTTCCAGACAAGCATTTCCTTAAAATTCAGGAAACAGCAGGAAGGTGTCCTGACATAGCCTCATTTCCGTTTCTTTGAGCAAGACGGACTAGATAAGAATAACCGATCCATATTCAGAACTAAACCTCTCTCAACACAGAAAGATGCTTATGTTCAATTTTTAGGCTCATTACTGTACGTCAGACAAAACAATAATTCTCAAGCATGTTTCTTCTCAAGTATCTGCCTGGGCATAAGGACTGTGGAAACAGACCCTTCACTTAAGGATAACCCTGAGGACATTTTGAAGGGTACTTAGTTTAATTCATCTTAATCATAACACTTTTTAATGCCGTAAATTTCCCAGAGCGGTGACCTTACCTCCTTACACAGTTATACAGCACCTGACACAGTACAAGCCTTATCTTGATTAGCGTCTCATTACATTTAACAGATCCTGCTGTTCTCAAAGCGCCAAACGCCTTCCACTCCCCTAGCACAATTAGTGGGAGAACACTCACAGCCTTGCAGCAGTGTTCACCTCCAGCAGTTTGTGATGGCGCCTCACTAAATTCATCAACCCGTTCCGACCTGGAAATCGTTCTGCATTTGCACGGTTTGACTGCATTCACAGAAACAACTGTGGTAAGGGCACAGTGTCCTCCTCACAGCAGCTTGAAGACTCAAGTTAGTGGCATTCAACAGGTTATCATCCAGGATTTCTTTCATGGACAGTGCAAATACATTCCTAGTTAACCTGACAGTCTACATGCAGCAGTCTTTTCTACTTTCTGTGGAGAAAGTTTTTAGTTTAACTTCTTGAATCACCATATTTTGGAAAATACTTTATAACTGCATCACGAGCTCAAAGAAACAGAAGAAAAATGCTTCTTGCATACACTGGTGGTTCAAATTTAAAGGTTAACAAAAAAAAATTCCCACAGAAGATCATTAGTTGCCTTGAAGCACATTTTCAAGCTGAAATGAACCAAATCAATCCAGTGGAATATGACCTGGAATGAAATAGATGGATTTTCTGTGGTGCCTCTTAGTTCTCCTAAAGAAAACAAATCTAGTAGTACAAGTGATTCACATCTCCGAACGATGAGGCTGAGGGTGGGGAAGGAGCTTACGCTATTAATTTACAGCTCAACAAAGGAGGCATTGCATTCTGATAGAGAATAAAAGAGTACTGCCAGCTGCCACCGCTTATCAACGAATTCCATACCTACTAATTTTTTTTATGCACAGTAAAAGAGACAACAAAGACTTAAAAAACCCAACAAACCCTAGACCAAACACAAAATCAGTAACAAAAACATCCCTATCATCTTGGCGGTCTTTTGCCTTGGCACAGATAAAAAAGAACGTCACACGGGTGAATTTATGCCGAAACAGCAGCTGAGGCACAGCAAGCTCCGTGCCTACCTTGCGGTGTGGCAGCGCTGGCAGCAGCGTTTACAGCCGCGCCAGAGCCCCCGGCGGCGGTTCGGGACCGAACGCTCCGCTGGCTCAGCGCGCCGGGCACGGGCGGCTGCACTCGGCGACACCCGGCTCCCCGGGCGCGCAGTTAATCATTTATGGCCGAGGCTGTTACCGAACAGCCTTGAACAGCCCAGCCCAGCCCCGCTTCGGCTCCGGCGGCGCCGGGGGCCGGCGGAGCGGCGGCCGAGGGCGAGGGGCGGCGAGCGGCTCCCGGGCGCTGGCGGAGCCGGTCCCGGC
>VZRV01004059.1:0-74534 GCA_013398115.1 Falcunculus frontatus | reverse complement strand
CCCGGGGCGAGGCCGCCGGAGGCGCCGCTTCCGCAGCTCTGCGCGGGTCCTGGGCTCCCTGCGAGCTGGGCCGGGAGAGTTGTGAGGGATGGAGAGCGGCCCCAGGGGTTGGCTACAGCCGCGGGCACATGATTTACGTGTGCCCCGCTTGCCACGCACAAATGAACCACCCACGACGCGCAAGGACAGCGTTGGGCCTCGTGTAAGGAACTATTCACGAACTTCTCCGTAAGTGAAAGTAAACAGGCAATATCAGTCACGGCCAGCGGATGAATTTCAGCCTCGAGAAGAGATGACCGAGAGGCGACCTCGTTAATGTGTATAAATGTCTAAAGGGGGGGTGCTAGGAGGATGGATCAGGCTCTTCTCGGTGGTGCTGAGCAGTAGGACAAGAGGCACCAAGCAGAAACTGATGCACAGGAAGTTCCCCCTGAACATGAGGAAGAACTTCTTTACTGTGCGGTGACCACAAATGGGAACCAATTGCCCAGAGGTTGCGGAGTTTCCTTCTCTGGATATATGCAAGAACCATCTGAACACAATCTTGTGCCTTGTGCTCTGGAATAACCCTTCTTGAGGAGGGAGGTTGGCCCAGAGGACTCACCGTAATCCCTTCCAACCTTACCCATTCTGTGATGCTGTAAATCTCTATGAATACTCATGGCAAACAATGAGAATATAAAAATTTACCACAAGTTTTTCAGTAATCAGTATTGTAAAATACCACTTAAAAGTTCCAAATAAAATACAATCAGGATTGTTAACACAAAGCTTAAGAAGCAATAAATAACTATCCACTTAAACCCTAGAACGCAGAGGTACAACTGTGTGCTTGGAACAAAAAACCCAAACAAACCAAACAAAAAAACCCCAAACCAAAAAAATCCCAAAAATTCCATAAACAGCTGTAAAGTGGATTTACTATCAGTACTGGTGTCTTACTCTGTCATAAGCACTTCCCTTAACCCAAACACATATCAGTTCTCATTTTTGTTAGCAGTGTGTGCCACAGGTTCTGGAAAATCATAGTGTTCCATCTCAAAATGGTTGCATACCTCTTTTCCAGCCAGCACAAATGGGACTTTGTCGGTCACAGCACACCTCTACTTGACTCCCTCCCCTCAGCCAGGAAACGAACTTCTTTCACCCTCAAACACAGTTTGGAGGCAACACTCGGGCCTTACTGTTTTCAACCAAGGATTCCAAAACTGCTGCACTGAAAATCATTCAAGGTGCAATTTATAATAAGCACGTATCCAACCCACCCCAGGCAGAGCTTGGCAGCGATTCCTCGTGGCAGGGAGTGGGGCTGGCAGGGAACGGCCGCAGCAGGACAGTGCAAGGTTTGCTGTGACAGTGGTGCCTCAGGAAACCTCACTGGGCACTTTCTACTCTATTCAGGCACGGTGGCTTCATTGAGTATCTGTCAAATGGACTTGTCCACCTGCTGCAGAAAGCTGGGCCTGAGTTACATAGTCAATGTTACGGTGAGGCCACAGGTTGACAATTATGTCTGCACTTGGAGTTGTGTCTTCAAAACTATTCAGATCTTCAGTAAATGCTGGTTTATTTTAAACAATGTAACTTGGAATGTCCAGGCTTGTATTTGTGTAGGGAGAGTGCTCTTTACAATAATGCTAACATTTGTTTGCACCCTGAGCTGTATGAATTTTGCCTGGGAGTTTTGGAAATGATTCTGAAGTTCAAGAGAATGGTGGATTATATTCATAAAACAAGAGTGCCACTGACCTTTCAGCACAAGAGAATAGATGTGAATCATGGACCTGAGATTCATCTAAAGGAACACAGTGGAAACACATAGGATGAAAGGCTCTAAAGGCTTTACAAATTATATTTAGATGGGGGAGAGCAGGGAGAAAGAGAATGTGGGAAAAAGAAGAATGAAAAAGGATCCTGCTGTTTAGCTCATGCATAAACTGTATGTGCCTAGCCAAAGGTCACTCCTTTTATTTTCTCATTAATTTCAATGACGGTAAATGGTATATGAAGAACAATCTAAAAATAAGAACAGCCAGAAATAGCTTAGGTTTTTGTGTGACAGCGTGGCAGGAAGAAAAACCTGAACTGAAACTTCATTCCAGATCTTTACTTCTGGCTTTTGGAAAAGTAGTGACTTAAATTTAATTATTTAAGATGAACTGTAAATCTATTTAGAGAAGTTAAACAAAAATTAAGTCGTCTACTTGTTAATGTATTTTCCAATAAAGTTTTTATACTCTGTGTACACCGAAATTAATTCCTGAGGGTTTTTTTCGTCTACCACTCTTGTGAGAAATGGTGTATTTGGACAGTTTTGAGGGGGAGTTTTCTGGGTTCCAAACACAAGTGAAAAAGCCCCACTAAGTACTAGGCAGCTGTAAACAAATAGAAGAGGAATAACAGCTTTGGGAAGCCTTCAGGTGCATGCAAAAGCTGGCACAAGGAAATTGCCATCCACAGCAACTGAAAGTAGAGGCTGAAATGGGAACATAAAAGGGATAATGTATGTTTTGCTGTGAGGGTCATAAACTGCTGCCTCAAACAAATCTTCAGGCAACAGGAGCTCTTCACACAGAGACTGATGCAACATCTGCCAGCCTTTTTTTTCTAGGGAATAACGGGCCAATATCTAGAAGGTGATCTCCAGTCAAGGTGACACAGATTCTACAGCAGCATTGAAAAAATTTTAGCATTACTCCACCATATTTTTAATTTTTGCAGCAAATGTGCAAATCTGCATTGACTTGCAGCATATTTGACCGTATGCTGAGCTTACATTTTCAAAAAGAGGACACCAGCTGCCCAGAGTTTAGTTCTCATATTCTGTTTATGCCAAATAGCAACATGAACCTTACGGTTAACTCACATTGCAGTGGTTCACTTTCTGTGGAGAGGTTAGTAGTTGATAAAGGTAAAATGAGCAATAACAGTTAAGCATCCCAGCTGGAACATTTGGGCTATATTAGAAGTGAGATGACCTGCTCAAAGCACCAACTTTGGATTTTGCGTTAAATCCTCAGGTCACTGTCTTTCCTGCACAACCATGGTCATATTTCTGATGTGACCCCAGAAAACTCATTTGGTTTCTCTCGGCCTCAGTTTGCCATCGGCAGAAGAAGAAAGGAATTTCTTCAGTGTATATGACAAAGATTAAGAGATACTCCAGGTGTAGCTGTACAATGTAGTAACTTTGGCAGGAAAGGTGTCTTAATGATTTCTTGCTCACTTGCAGCCTCCCTGACTCCATTCTGGCATTGTAATCTGTTATTCTATCCAGTTTTTGAAACCTACCCACAGTCCAGACCACTGAAATGACCTAGGTTAAAAATACCCCCCCCCCCCCTTTAAGATTTTTTTTTTAACTGAGATCCAGTTGATGTTGAAGCTCCAGCAGCTGGTGACCTGTCATGAAAAGGACCTTGAAAACTGACATGTCATACACTAACATCAGATAACGAGCTGCAGTAATCCAGAGGGATGTCACAACACAGCCTTTGTAAAATCACGGGTTTTGAAGGGGAAGAACACCCCTCACATATGATATGGGTTTGTATCTGGTCCCACTTGATTAGTCTTGGGGCTAGGGATGGAACAGGAGCCAACTGAAAGCAAAGGTAACAGAACAATTACATAGGGATATACTTTATCTCCTTTATCTCCTTCAAACACCTACTGCTCCCACAAGACTGACAGACTCCAGCACTTCCGCTGCATCAGTAACACCACATCCTCTTGGCAATCAGTGCTGCCTGAAGCAGGTCACTGCCATTTTTCCTGGCTTACAGATAAGAGACAGTAGCAAAGACAGAAATGGTGCAGAGAACTTTTCAGCTGCAGAAATAAAGCACGGGTTTTCTGAGTCCTGCCCAATGCACTGACTACAAAGCCTCATCTCCTGCTATTTGGTGAGGTCTGTTGCCTCCCCAGAGGGACTATGTGCCATGTGCAGCAGCAATAGGAGACCACGCAGCAGGGAGGAGAGGTGTCTGGAAGGGAGCTGAGGTGTGTTTCTCTAAATATGTATTTGTTTGTTGGTTTCAATACTAGAATCAGTGATTAAAAGTTTGTTAATTGGCAACAAATTAAATCAGTTGAAATTCCCCTGGCTCAAAACTGTTTCTGGCTCACAACATGGGAAAATTGATTCAACACAAAAATTTGAATATAAAGTGGTACAGTCACAGTGGTCTGGCAACAGATCTGAGGGTGAAGATATGGAAAACAGCAAATTACATGTTGTGCAGCAGTTGCTAATCTAGGGCATAAATATAACAAGGGTCTTTTAAGCCAGGAGAAGGACTGATAATAACATTTTATCCTGGCTTTTGTTAACAAAAGTTAAAAACTGGAATGTTAGCGGAAAGAAGTTCAAAGAGAGGCACCAGAAGTGATTAACAGGAATATATCTTCAGGAGATAGATGTTTACATGCTTGGCTTAGGAGAAAGCAGCCAAGCAAAGAAAAGACAGAGGATCCTTTCAAGGGACCTGGGTGGAATCCCAAAGAGCATTATACAGAGTATAAGCATGGAAAGAAGAAAAAGAAAATTCATGGTAACTATTAAAAATTCTGACAGTCACAGTGGACCAAAACCCTAGAGGGGCTGGGTTCCTACATGTTATCAGCAGAAAGTTGCATTCAACATTCAGAAAAAAATTAGAAATAGAAAAGCCTCTCCACTTGCCTGTGTGATCCCAAGCAAAAAAATGAAGGACGGCATCTTTTTTAGCTCTCAAAGCAGGTCAAATTCAGAAAGAATAACTCACAACCCACACATAAGTCAATGGCCATTATGTTTGCTCGGACAAGACCTGAATTTGATTAAATGCTTATGAGCACGCAGACTATATACTATATAAACAAAAATCTGTTTTGCAATGAGATTATTTATATCAAAGGTAATTTCAACTACTTCTCTGAGATCTCACATTTGGTTAAAAATACAAAGTCCTCAGATAACTGTGACAATCAAAGTGCAATATTCTAAGAATTTTTTTTTTTTTTAAGATTGGCAAAGAGGCTGGGGTTTTTTCAGCTGCATAAAGAAATGCGCAGCTGAAAAAAAGAACCTGAGCATTTTCTGATTCCGGAAGCAATGCAGCCGTATCTTGTAGTGTCTCATGTTTCAGAGTGAGGGGACTTGAGCAGGGTGGTAAACACTTAAGAATGACTGAAGTTCGAAAACAAACAAAAAGAAGCCTTGAGATCACTCTTGTAGTAAATGGGAAAAAAGTGAGGGAAAGCTTGGCAAAAATCAGCATAATAGTGGGCTTATTGTTGAATCTGAAAGCTTCATTTTCCAACAGTGTCCCTTTTCTGGGAAGCTGCACAACCACTCTGAAAGCGCTTTCTATAGAGATGATAAATCTGCGGTGGAGATTTATGCACATTCAGATTAAGTCAGGAAATCAGTAATGAAAAGGATAATTAAATAGAGAGACAAAAACCTAGAAGAAAAATTACCAAAAGCTCCCAAAACAAACACAGCTAACAATACACCATATATATCAGGTCCTGGGATTCTGACTCTGACTTTGGCACCCATCATCCTCTTCCTCACTGTGTTTCCCAGGACTCTAGAGAAGTGCAGTCTGCAAAGCAGCAGATTCTGTGTGAACAAAATGAGGCTTGATATCTTTGGTCCTCTCTCTGTTTCTTTTTGCACAAGCTCTTAATTCATCATTAGGTGGAAAGGCATAGGAAGAAAAAAATATTCTCTACTTATTTATGGAATTGTTTGAGACTGCAGCATTCCTGGTCCTGAGGGAGCATCCGGAAAGGAGGGGAAAGATACAGAGACAGCTGTCAGTGACACCAGTCAATCTCAAAAAAAAAACCAGCCTAGAAAAACCAAACCAAAAAAAACCCCTGTGGCTGGTTGGAAGAGTTCCTGATAATGGCCTGCAGTTCCAGGATATTGAAGCTGGCTTAATGCTCATCTTTTTGAGGACTTCCACTATGCATTCAGAGTGCTGCTCTGTGCTCAGCACGATAGAGACAGCCAAAGAAGTACCTCTGTTAGCAGCTGTGGTAGACTCCTGCTCTGTGACTGTACTAGACCCTGGGCTGAAGGGGCTGGTCTCACTGTTTAGCTTCAGGCATCCAACTTGAGTCCTAAGCCAGCAGCCTCAGCGCCTGGGCTGTCAGAGGAGCCATAGGTGTCCCACTGACCCTGCAGGAGCCTTCAGCTCCATAATCACTAGACTCAGGTGCCTGAAGTTAAACTGTGAAAATCCCCAGTGCAGTGATGACTTTGTCACATCGTTAGTTGCTTTACTTTCCTGCAGCACCTGCCTGTAAAGAAAACTACCCTCAGTAATGCAGAGGCACCGTGCCACTGTCTGATCCAGCAGCTTTATGCTCCAGAGGGGCTTGGGCCACTATGAAACTTCAGCAACAAAAGAACAGGGAACTTCCATTAGCTGGTAGCACTAGTAGATTGCTGTTCTCTGTCTGGACTTGATACTGTGAGCAGAAAATCAAGAGTTCATAAGCTGAAGGAGAGCTTTTGAACATTACAGTCTCCATTTTATATGCAACAGCCCTACCTTTCTAGGCACAAGTAAGCGAGGGTCTGTGAGAGCTGCTTTTGACAGAGGTCACTTCTTCCCTTTTAACTTTCAAAGATGTACAGCTGACTCAGAGTGTTGATGGTAAAGCAAACACACTGACTGAAAAAAATTTAGCAAAAAAGCCCTTCTCTTTTTTATGACTGTAACTCTAAAACATGAAA
Source organism: Falcunculus frontatus (assembly GCA_013398115.1). Lineage (NCBI taxonomy): Eukaryota > Metazoa > Chordata > Aves > Passeriformes > Falcunculus > Falcunculus frontatus. Next base: position 67,801 of record VZRV01004059.1, on the reverse strand, counting down.
ACTCAGTACTGTGTCATAGTCCAGTGTACAAACTTTTCCAGCTTTAAAGATATGGCGTACAAATGCTGCAATTCTGTGAGAATCTTTAATTTGTGCACCATGACTTTTAAATTAATTCATTTATTTACTTTCTAAATGTTGTCCAACTTCTCTAAACTGGATTCAGTCCTAGCATCTGATTAATCTCATGTGGGAACTAAAGACAGATGAAAAAATTGACATCTAAAAGATGTGGATCTGTTTCCAAGTTTTGGAGTGCAAGATGATCTATAGAAGAAACTATTTACAATCCTTTCTCTTACACCACTGGACAAAAAGAAAAAAAGGTCCACAAAAAGTGTAGCAATTCCAATTTTTGCTTAAGAGTTCTGTTCTAGGCAGTGTTCAAAATGCTACTAACAAGAATAATTTACAACAGTCTGAACTTTTTTCCATGGGGCTGGGTGAGTTTATAGATGACAATTTACTTTCTGCTATTAATATGCCAGGCTCAATTTGAACAAAAATCTTCAGGTAAAAAACACCATGTCATTTACTAATAATACAAATCAAGACAATCTCCCTTAAACACCAAATCTGATACCAAAGTATTCCAGCGCCATTTGGACATTTGATACTTACATTGGTGTAAAGAAAAAATGCGTGTAACAGGGAGCCATGCAAAGTAGGGACCACACTCAAGGACTGGCTTTGCATATGGACATTACTCTGGTCTCCTTCACATCAAAAAGTCATCTGCACAAGATAATCCTAGCCAGAAGGAAAAAGAGAGCAAAAGTATTGAGTGCTTTGAAGTGTGGTTTCAAGATCAACATGAAACTTTTCTGGGAAGCAATGTAAATAACAAAAGTGGCACATTTAAATTATGATTTAACTGCTCGCTCAGGAGTTTGGCAGTTGAGGTTAGAGTTGATACAGTGACATGTCTGACGGTATTTGAAAGAAGGGTGGATCAACAGGCAGAAACATGAAATCAAGTTGGAAAAAACAATAAATGCAAGTACTATAGCTTTAGTGTTGTTACACAGCACACAGGGTATTAAAGGAAAGTACTAAAATATAGTAATTACAGGAGAAACTAAAAGATATCAAACCCCCAAGGTTTGATCAATCAGCAGGGTGCTTTAGAAGTCCAATGATCGTAACAGAAAATATGTGAGCAATGTGATTTAGAAATTACCAAGGTAACTTAAAGTTTAATATGGAATGATGCCAAGCACAGATTTTGTTTATCTCAGAAAAAACTGAAGGGTAGCTTAACAACGTAGAATCCAAATTCCTCAAAAGCAAAAGGAAAGTGTCCCCAGGGCTCTGCACTAGGAAAGCAGCACCTCTGTTTAACAAGGAGAGAGTCCCAGTTCAGAAAGTGCCTCACCCATGGCTGCACAGGAAAGCTGTGTGAGGACTGAACACAGTCCCTCCACCAGGAACCTACCTTATAGTAGCTGTTGAAAGTTATCCTAAAATTAAAAAAAAAAAAAATTAAAACTGCTTAAAACAGCACTCTGGCTAAAACAAGAACAAAATCCATTTAGGTGCAGTTACTCGATTTAATGCACAAATACAGCCTGCTGCTCTCAAAGACCAGAAAGGACTGCTCATGGACTAAGAGAAGAGAGAGATAACATAAAAAACCTAGAAGACAAAACTGGAAAAGGGACATATATATATATATATATATATATATATATATACACACACACACATGCAGTATAAAACCCCACAAACTTTGGGGTCATCCTTTGTACAAGTGTCTTACTGCACGTCACAGAATTCAGACAATACTTCTGTAGTCATGGTCCCCAAATCTTCTAGAATGTAATGAACATGTACCATTTATGACCCAATTTATTATACAAGAATATAATCCCTTCTTAATTATAATCCTTAGGATGGCTTCAAATTTTTATGAGAAAGATGGTATTATTCTATGCCAGAGTACTTCTCCCTGAAGAATACATAAGGAGTTAACTCACACATAGATTGATACTGTTACTTATCAGCACTTCACTGCCATTACCATGGCAGCAAGGCAAAGACCATTTTGTTCTGCCCCATTCTTCCCTTAGAACTGACAGTTCGCTTCCAAATTCAGAATCTTAACAGAAACTAATGTCTGAGGCCAGATTTTTCATTGTGTCCTAAAAGCTTGATCTGATATGAAGTTTAATGAAAAGGTGGAACAAAAGGCTGTCGTTTCATAAGGCTAACTGAACATTAGGAGGCTGATTATGCTGTTTGCAGTACAGCGTGCATGAAAAGAATCAAACAAAACTCAGATCAAGAATTTGCTGGGTAAAATGTGCCCAAAAAACTATCTGCATCTTCTTTTGCTGCTCACAGACAAGTGCAGGGATCAGCATGTTGCTGCTGCCTACAGGACACCTATGATTGCCAAGAAGGAACAGGTACAGTGAAATTACAATAGGTTCATCAGGAACATGTGTAAAACAGTAAGTGGAATGCACCAAAGGAGTAGTCAAGAACATGTCACATGCCAGCCATGGTTACACTTCACATCTGCATATCCAATAGGTTGTCAATATTAATAGGACAACTGGTGCAGGAGGTGCTGGGGCATCAGAATTGCATTTTCTGATTTATTCTGACACTTTAGAGCTTGTCTAAAGAATAAAAAACAAAGGGGAAGAACGCCACAGATAAATAACCTAAGGAATATGATCACTTCCTGCCTGGTTCAGGCTCCTTATCTGGCTCCACACAGGTCAAATAATTAAGGAGTCACTGCGACATTAAAAAATTCCTTCAGCAATCCCATTCACCAAAGCTTCATGGATAAACAACTCATAGGAGTTCTCCCACCATTCCTGAGTAGAAACAAATGGGAGGAGATATAGAAGGCAGGAGAGCAAGGCTGAGTGAAACAGAACTCTGACAAAAACAAGCTGGAAAACATCTGGAAGGGAAGGTTGAGAAGACAGAGATGCAGGGGAAGCAGAAGGCAGCAAGTCCTATTCTTCTGCACAGGAGGTTCAGAGTGTGTGTGTGTGTGTGTGTGAACATCATGAAAGATCCAGATGGTCTTCTCCACCCAACAGTGTAGTTTGCTCATGTAGGTCTTGGGAGACAGTTACCTGAACAACCTGTTCCCTCTTGTAAAACCTGTCATGTAATCCAAGTTTATCCTGCTGAGCTGACCACAAAATAACAAAGTACTTAGCTGTTCCCCCCCTTATGTCACAAACACTGTAGAAGCTGGGTTTTGTCTACAGCAAAGTAAGATTTAATATCGGCACAGGAACAGAGGCAAACAAAAAGAAATCAAGGTAAAGGGGATAGAGGGAAGCTGCAGGCTGCAACAGTTGTGCCATTTGATTCCCAGCTTTAAATAAACCCTTTGAAGTAGAATGGGGTTTTTATGTTAAAAAAGCTGCTTTTCAGTCTGCATCACTGTTTAAAGGTGCAAAAATTACTCCACGTGAACTCTAAACTGGATATTCAACACTGAAAAAAAATCAGAAAATTCATGTGCAGACCCCCATCATTCCCACAGCTCCCGTGCCACACCCAGCACTTACTGGCTGCAGCAGTACTCTCTTACAGGAACAGATGACATTGCTTTGCAGGTGCAGTTCAAAAACTTCACCTTCATCCCTACAAACCATGAGCTGAATGGTATAGCTTCACAACTGAAAAGTCTGAATTAACTACAGAAGAATATTATGTATTATTTCTGTGAACTTCACATGTTGAAAAGATCTTCAAGATCCACAAAAGAGACTATCCCATGTGAACAAATAAATGCTGAAGCTGCTGAGCTGGATTTCATAGCACTCTCCTCTTTCCTACACCTCATTAAATTAGACTATAAAAACCAAGCAGAAGTGCAAATAACTACCTAAATGGAGACTAAGTTTGCACCTACCTGAGGAAGTTTGGCAGTTTTGCCAGTCAAATCCACATAATTTATCCTTTTGTTAAAACCAGGAAGTTGTAGGAGAGGAGGCATTTCTAACAGAGCTTTCAAAATGATGGGTAATATCCACACACAACAGTGTGAGAATGTAATTTTTATCTTCTGCTATATAGATCTTGCTTCAGTATTTAAAGAGTTCACCCTTGCTACCTATGAGATCCCCAGGACTTTGGAGATTTGATAGCACTTGTATCTCTATCAAAATTCCCCAAATTCTCCATGAGAACTAATGAAGAGGGCCTCAAAAAATACTTGCTGTGCATTTGTATTTCTGTAACAGCTGTAAATTAAGAATTGCAAACTTGACTACATGCAATATCAAACCTTAAGTCCCAGAAGTACCAAGCTGTAATAAAACAGGCTAGGAAGCAGTTGTTAATTTAAACTAAATTATATAAAGGAACAGCTGCATTTCCAAGAACAAAGCCCCAAACAAAAAGCAATGAAGAAAAGACAAGCCTATACATATTTCTTCTAAAATGGCTCTCCAAAGGGAGAAAACATCAGATTTACAATAAAATCTAATGCAGGACTTAAAGGTACAGTAAAATACAGTTCTGATACTTGTTCCAGAGATACCAACAAATGGCTACAAACCCCTTAGCAAAGTGTTGTGATTAAAAACACAGAAAGCTACACAGTGGTCGAGTGAGATGAAATGCTGGCAGTTAGCCAAATATGGGTTCAGGATGATATAATTTGTCATGTTCAGCATTGATTGCTATTGCAAAGCTGCTCTGGGATCAAAATCTTGATTGTAATCCATCAAACCAATAAATACAGTGAGTCAAAGGGCTGAGCAATTGTGATGACACAGTTGGCTGCAGGGATGGTGCTAGAAATTAATAACTGAAGCTGCTATTAGCATGTGGAAAGCTTTAGAGGAAGGGAAAAGCAGCATGGTAATTGCTAATACCCACAACACAGGAATGATATCAAAAGTTTTATTAAAAACAAACCAAATCATGTCATGCTGATTTTTGAAGGAGAAATACTTATGCCTGCTGCTCACAATCTCACAATTTAAACAAAAGGTGTCTATACATTTCTTCACCTGGTAAAAGCAGAAAAGCCTCATTCTCTTCCTGGTCAGCTACAGTCACAGGCTGTGTTCAGGGAGCACCAGGAGAAAGAATCAGAACAGAGGATGATTCACACCAACTGGAAACAGCTTTCCCAAGCTGGCAATAGGAATACCACTGTCACACAAAACTGATTGTGCTTGGGCCACTGTTAGCACTCTGCCTCTGTCTTGCCTGCTGGGCGTGGTGTGAGAGACCTACATGGACTGGCCATGCAAAAACCAGTTGGGCACTTCTGCCTCCATGAAAGCAGGATTCAAGGACACTCAGCAATTCTGACCCAAAACTGCTTAGCTTTCTCTGGTAAATCCCCTCAGAGAAGCCTTCAGTGGGACTGAAATCCAGCAACAGTATTCCCCACTTTGGTTTGTGCTTCCTATTGCCTGTCTCACTTTGACCCTTCATCTCCCATCTGTGGGATTCTTGCCTTTAGTGTATTTTTTTCATCTAAATATAGCGGCTCTTCAGTCTTTTTGTCTCTCTGCTACAACCTTGGCTGCCTTTAATGGATCCTGCATGAAATTAGACCTAGTTTGCATTCTAATCAACTTTGGTGACTTGTGCTTTTAATTAATCCTTAATATTCCTCCAGTCTCCATGGATGGTGCATTATAAAAACCCGTTTATATGTGTCATTGTGGTTTCAACTTCAGGGGAAGAATGTCTCACAAATGGTGTACATACAAGAAATATATGCAATTTATCATAAAACATTATGATTTTATTCTCTCCAGCTGGAGTAGCAGACAAGTGAATATGTTTTTCCAATTGAAAAAGTTCCATGTGATTTATTATTCCACAAGGAGCAGGGGTCCAACAAGGCCCCTACTTGGATACAACCTCTATGGGATTCTCAACGTATTGTAACTTGCTGGGTCTGAGTAACCCCTCTCCAAAACCACAGCAGGCCTCTGACTGCCTTGCACGCAAAGATTTAACAGGTTAATTGACCAAATCATGCTCACTTCAATAGCCCCTTTGTGTTCAAAATTTGACCCACAGAAGAGCTCTGAAAGTTTAGAGCACAACATAAGTGGTAAGTATTACTGGGTCACATTCTGAGGTTCAGAATCAGTTGTTACTTAATGTTTATTCAGCTTCCGTTAAAGTAGAGCACTGAATCAAAAACCAAGGAAGGACCTCCAATTTTCACCCATTATTAAACATTTGATGTTATCAATTAAATTTAATGTTCTCTGACATCTTTTACTCTTGCCTGAGTATCACTCCAAATAAAAGATATTCAACTGTCACTAACAATGTGTGATTTATTGCCAGCCAACCTGCTCATCTGATAGTTGAACGAACCGAGAAGTTTCTATGAGGGTTCTTGAAACAATCTTTCACTTCAGTTATATTTATTGCCAGTTTCTGACTGTATTTAACAATAATTAGAATAATCACTCCAGAAATGATGTCTGGAAAAACGCATATCCTAAGAATATTCATAAACCAGCAACCTCTCTTAAGACATCAAGATCTTTTCCCATCATTTCAGACATATGGGGCTGGCATTAAGTATAACTTGCAAGTGGTCCAGAGCAGTGGGAGTTTTCCTCATACCCATAAGATTAGTTCTCTTAGCATTTCACTTCTCCCATTTTTTATTTGGAATAGAAGAGTTAAAAGATAAATAGGGCAGTAAAATTCTGAACCAATCAACTAAAACACTTGGTCCCAGGAAAATAATACAGGAAAAATAAGGGGCCTGCTGGCATTACTGCCACTAAGATTTCAGCTTCTGTTCCCTGGCAACTCAGCAGTTTGCAACACCAGGACTAAAAGCATAATTGTCAGTCTTGTGGTTTTCAGATATTATCTGTTTGGTAAAGTAAGGCAATGCTTATTTCTACATTTTAAAGATTAGGAGACACACCTTCTGTCAGATGAGGGAGTGACATTTCAGCCCGGAAAGAAAACTTGAACTTGTTAACAGCTGTGGCATGGGGGCAGATCATAAATCTGACCTCAGTGTCTCATTTCTCAGTCACAGTCAGTAACCGATGGTTAAGAGTGTGACAAGAAAGAAAGTGGGCAGTGTGGCTTCTCCACTAAAGTCTCCCAGTTTCCAGGACTGTGCAGCTTGGGCACCTTTCTTCTGGCGTGGTGGAAATTATCAGGATGAAGATCCTAATCTTTCAGGGTTTGAGCAAGGGAAATGGTGAACAGCACCCAAGTGTGTCACTGTATGGGTGATAACTCCTAAAATCCAAATAGTTGCCTGGATCAAGGCCAGGCTCCTAAGCCCCTTGCAGAACTGAAACATTGAAGTCTGAGAGACCATGGGAGAAGGAAGATAATTTCTTAATCCTGGCTGATTTTATTCTGAAGCTGCCAGAGTTTGAAGGAAGGCAAGCCTAAACTGTGTTCTGATCTCAATGGTTACTCAAAGGTATCATCTGGAGAAACACTGGGCCAGACTGGAGATCTTTTCCATTCCACTTCTGCAAACTTCAAAAGAACTTTAACAAGTTATGCAAGCATTATAATGCTTCAGGCTAAGGTAAATGAATCTCATAAAGAAAACTTACTTGCAGTTCAATCCCAGGAAAGGAAACAACCCAGCTTCAGGATCTAATCCCTTTAAAGGCAACTGACTTTATTGAGGGAGAATCTTATCCCCAATTCCTGAACATGTTAACTATATAATAATTACTGAATAATTGTTTCTTGCATTTTTTTCTTAGTTGAGAGACCAAAAGCAGTCTGGGATTCAGAACTTCTTGCAAACAAGAAGATACATGTTTTCAAAACCATCAGCAAAATAAATCAGAAAAATACTGTTCTGAGTGCAACATAAATGAAGGTGAGAAACATTTTTCTGTATCAAACTAAAATCTGTACTTACAAAATTAAACAAAAAAATAAATTATGACTATTACATATAGTCACAGGTAACAGTCAAATGTAGAAAGCTTGGGGTTTGCTCATATGCAGGGCAGAAATATTTCATAATAATTTGCAATACATACAAAAAATATACAAATTAAAAAGCCAAATTATGTAAATCAAATACAGAGCTGCTCTCAGCAGCAAGTTACCCGAAGATTTCAATGAAAGCAACTTACATCAGTGTAAAGTTCTCTCCGTTTCCAAAATTCTTGGTCTGAAAGTCTTTTCTCTTGCTTTAACAAAATCTGGCACTTTTGCCATTTGCAGAAAAACATTTCCTGTTTGCTATGTAGGAACTGAAGCAAGAAGTCATGTAAGTGCCCGTCAGCTCTCCTATCTGAAACACTGGGGAAATATATTAAAATAACTTAGCACAGTTTAGACGGGCTCAGCACTGTCTGCCTCAAAAATGGTGGTTCTGGCATAGCCAAAAGCATGAGTTTGTTTCCAAACAGTAATATCTTTCAGAAATAATTTGATTACCTTTGATTTTTTTGAGTGTTTGCTGTTTAACCAAACACTCCCATGATGAATAATTTTTTTACTAGTTTTGAAAAATCAGAAGCAACATTTCACCTGATCATAGCTGCCAAGGAGATGAAACTTGAAGAAAAATGTAATGTAGTACAAAAATCATAATAAAATTGTGATAGTGAACAAAACTGAACTGAATGGGGGAAGGTGTGATGTGTCCTAAGTTAAACATTCAAAAAAAATTAGAAAAAAGAAATAAAAAAGAAAAATTAGAAAACCAGAAGGTTTATAGTCTTGTTATTACTTGAACATTAATAATATTAAGAATCAGCTTTCTGTGAGAGCAAAAGTGGGAAAAATCTTGCCTTTACTGTAGTATTAAAAATCAAGTTAGTATATGAAAAGAGATGGGGTGCAGAAGAGAATGCCAGAACAGACTTAGCCTGTCTTGGCAGGTGTGTGTTCAACATTGCTGAGGAAAGTTCCTCAGCCTCCTTCAATACCCCAGCATTTCAAAGCCTGTATAATCAAAAAAATCTTTCCTCTTATCAAACTCCTGTTTTCCTTGCTGTGTATTAAATTAATTTCCCATGCGCAGTGGAAGGACAACTTATCACTGTTCTTCTTAGAACAAGTTTTATATTTTCATTTTTAGCTCCATTTTGCTTTTCCTTTTTTTTAGACTAAGAAGTCCCTTTCCCCACTTTATCTCACTAGTTGTATTTTCTTAGCTTTCACACTATCCCAACCTCCCTAGGCTCAGGTTCTTTGTATAGTTCTCACAGAAACTTGTGGCCTACTTTATACATACACCCAAAAAAGTACATATATAAACAACAACAATTAAATCAATCAAAAAAAAAAACCCCATTATATTTTACCATATAAATATTATTTTGTCAGTCAACAGTGTCATCACTGCCAAAAGAGTCATGACCCCTCCACAATAATCTTTCTCTTTTCCTGCAGTACTTTTTTCAATTACATTTGGTGGAAGAACTTCACTGATGTCTATTCTGTAGTGCACCTCCCACAGTTAAGACAATATACAAAACCCTTGCATAATATCACCAGTAGTTCTGAATTTCAAACATTTTTAAATTACTGGAATATTTCATGTCTTCTAAAGGTGATGAAATTTGGAAAATTTCTAATGTTTTCTTAGAGAGAAGTCTTGAGAGAAGCTCAAAAGTCTGGAGCCACAGATGTGAAGGAAAGGAAAAGAGATCAAATTCCTTTCCCTATATCCAACAAGTATTTGTGGTATCTTTCATCTAGTGCAGGTGAAGGGGGCAAATTATACGACTAATTTCACTCCATGTGAGAAGAGAATATAGTAAATTTTTTTTGACCTAAAATCGTGAAAAGAAAGGCAGAAGAGCTGTAAGGGGAGATTATAAACTGACCTGAGAAGATGGAATCAGCCATGAGAAACTTCTGAAGCTGGGCAAGGAGACTGTTGCAGAGTAAGAGTCAGAAGTGGGTCAGTGCAAGGTTGGGGTTGTTCCTGCAGGCAAATAAGGGTTACAAAGGCTCCTTAGCACTGTGAATTAGGGAGTGAAATTGGCATCCAGCTGCTTCAAACCAGTAACCTGAAAGAACTGTTGTGCAAAGATGAGGATGGATGTGGGATGTCAATTTTAATAAAGACATTGAGAAACTGAAGGAATTAAGTGGGTTCCAGTCATAGGGAAATATGATAGTGAAGGCAAAAGTAAATTGCTCACAACTGCTCCAAGAAAAATACAAAGTATATGCAAACATGCAGTGACACAAAGTCTAGAGCAAGGCATTATACACAGCAATTTGATTAAAAACTAGACACACCTTGTCTGGTACTAAAGTGTAATGGGGATGCAGCGTTGCCCCAGAATCTCACAATAATGGTTTTGACAACTGGAATGAAGCGAGCATGTTCTATGTGCCTGCAAAGGCCATGATCTGCCAAGACAGGGGCAGATGTCTGTCATAACAGAGATGATTTGCAAGTGTTGGGTAGAAAAGCACCCATAAAAGAGAGAAATTTGAAAGACATTTGGGGACTGAACAAAGAGGGCTAATAACTTTTTCTACTGGCCCGAAATAAATAGTTTTGAAGAGCCTGTGAAGACCCACTAGGAGTACCAAGAAGAATGCCAGGCTAAGCAAGATGGATTTTGCTCGTAGCATAAGCAAATACGGGCCTCAGTGTGGTAGTGAAAAACAGAAAAGAGATCATAACATAGCTGAATAGGCCAAGGAGTCTCAGAGGCAATGAAATGTGGCAACCACTCGAGGAAAACTGAGTATTCGATGTCTCTACAGTGAGAAGATTATTTCAAAGAAAATGGAAAATCTGAATTTTAAACTAGGATGTACAAAAGTAAACTAAAAAAAAAAAAGTAGTTATGATTTGGGGTTGTGGTGGGTCTGACTGGGATGGAGTTAACTTTCTTCACAGCAGCCCATAGGGTGTTGTGCTTTGGATCTGTGGCTACAACAGTGCTGACAACACAGCAGTGTTTTGGCTATTGCTGAGCTGTGCTTGCACAGTGTCAAGGCCACCTCTGTTTCCCACTACAGCCCCACAGCCAGGCTGAGGGTGGGCAAGAGGCTGGGAGGGGACACAGCTGGGACAGCTGACTCAGAGTGACCAAAGGGATAGTTCATGTGATGTATCCTCAAGTTCAGAAATAAAAACTGGAAGAAGAAAAAGATTGGGGAGGGGGGTGTTGGCTTCCAAAGTTGGCTGTTTAGAGACTGGCTCGGCACTGCTCTGCCTGTGGGAGGTGGTGCCATCTCCTTTGCCCCACTTTCTTCTCCCCACCCCATTCAAATTGGTTTTTATCTCCCCTGTAGCGTTCTCTCAATTTTCCTATTTTCTCCCCACTGTGAGGAGCTGCTGCAGGGAGTGTCAGCAGCTGCTGGCTGGGGTCAGATGCTGGTTAGGAGACGAGGCACTTTATTTAGCACCATGCTTTCACAGAGCTTACCTTGCATTAAAGGGAAAAAACCAATCTAACTGCAGTGTTTGCATTTACTGCAACTAACCAGACTTGCAACCACTACTACAGGCAGAACAGCATCTGCCTGGAATTTCTTCACCCAGTTCAAGAATCCTTCAATGTCCAATACTACACAGTTTCAGGAGCACTTTACCTACATATGTGCCTATTATAAACCCCTAAGACATAAATGTAGCCACTAATGTCAATCACTTACATTTGACACCCTGGGCCAGCCTCCAGCTCCTTGCTGGTGTTCAGTTCTGTGGTACTTAGAGAGCCCCTTTCACATTCAGGTTGCACATCACACACTCCTGGAGAACAAACCAAGCTCTCCCATTTCTGCTCTGGTTAACTGAGTAGTTGGTTTCACTGGAGACAGGATAAATGTAAGATTTCTTCTCATATCCTCCAGTTACAGGGTTCACAAATACGTAACCTAATCTTAAAAAGCATACGGAACAGTTGATTTCTCCATCTACACTTTAATGATATTTAAATCCTATTAATCTCTGGGACGTAAACTGATGGAACTCATTACCAAAGGACACTATATATTGAACAAATGTGTATTTATTTTAACTGGTTTTAAACACCTGTATTTCAGTCTCATCAGATAACTACAGTTCTGTTAGTTTAGAGAACAGGTAAATTCTAAAAATAATAAGATTTAAAAATCCAATATCATGCAGAATTTCTTGGCACATGAAAAAATCCTGAGTATTAAACTAGACTCAGTCCAGTGAAATAGAAAAGTTTTTCCATTTACAATCCTGTACTCTCATATGGATCTCAATTTCATTTCCAAGAAAGCGAAACTGCAGAGCTGACAGACTGCGTGTGTCTGGGTCTTATCCTGATTTACCCTTTTTAAGCCACTCATTATTTCTGCAAAATGGCAAAGGCAAATATTCAAGTGAAATTTAATCCATCTATTCCTCGAACACCAGTTCTAATACAACACAACTTCTCATTGAATTTGTGACTGACTCCTAAGCAGCCTTATGGGCCCAAATTAGAAATAATTCCTACCAGTGCTAAATAAGATGAAGCTTCTGGTTTGATATTGATTTATTTTCCAGGAAAAGAAGGTATACTTGGTTTGTGATTTCTGACACAGAGTAGACACTATATCATCTGTTTTTGATACAGTGATGGAACTTTGACTACTTCCCTTTCCCCTCTCAAAGGGTTCCCCTCTCACCTGGCTTGTCTGGTGAGGTTCTCAAGGTTCTCTCTTTCATTCATGTTCAATCACCAGCCAAACCACAGAAGCATTTTTCTAAAACAAAGACCCACTAGAAGTTAGCTTCTCTAGGAAGACTGTTTTGTGCTTATATCATCTTTCCTTGCAGATCTTGACATAAATATTAGACAGAGACAATTATTGTTGATATGTTTACCAGGATTCAAGAACACAATGAAGAATGGGACCTGGGAATCCTCAGTCACTGTCAAAATTATGCATTTTTAGAGAAACAGTTTGTCCTTTCACTTGAATATATAGGTGACATAAAGAACCAGGACATACATATTTAATAGTGAGATTGTCTAAGAGAGAATTTTTTTTTATTTTTACTATGTGAAAGTGGTAACAGATTTGATTAAGAGAAGATGCTGGAGATAACAGGTTCTTGGCTGCTGGCTGAGTCAACATACCACAGGAGTAAGTGTGTTTATTTTTCTACCATGCCCAATGAACAGGTCACAGGCAAGAAATTTAACCACACCTTCTCCCAGAGACCCTCCATTAATCATGATTATCAATTCATGAGTTCATGATAAGCCTCTTTTTGTTCAATCTGATTTTTTCTTCTCCTTGTTTAGAAGTTGAATTAAAGCATAATTACTTGCATTATGCCACTTGTGACAGTATGAGCTGATTAGCTTGTAAAGCACTGATTAGTTTGGGGCTACCTTAGGAGAAAGCTATGAATTATAATGAAATTCACAGATAAGCTTGGAGAGGTACTTATGATATGAACCAAATGAATTTTATATATAATTCAAAATGAGAGTATTTCATAATTGCAACCTATTATAAATGGAAGAAACGACACCATATGACAGATTATGCTAATCTCATATCCAAACAAGTAGCATCATTTCACAGCCAGTATATCCTTCTGTTTTCTGGTACAGCAGCTTTGTGTCCCAAAGTGTCCCTCCCTCCTCCTGCATGCTCCAGCTCCCAGTGATGGGTTCACTCCATACCTGGCTGATGGGGAACACCCACTGGTTCCACCATAAACATTTTGGTGGAACAAGTGGGCTCCTCTGTGGCACGTCGACACAGATCAAACACAAACAAGAACATTGTGCATTTCATAGCCGACTGCTCTGCTCACTGAACCTCTGGTGCTCTCAGGCCAGGGCACAATGGGTGGGCTCGCCATAGCTCAGTGGGATATCTTCTGCATGTCCTACTGGGTAATGAGATTTTGGAACAGAAAACAGAGTCATAGCTTTTAGTGCCTTTTCAGCACATATAAGCAGGAGAATTCAATTCTCAGCACTTTTCTTTTCAGAACTGCCTAAATATGAATACCATAATCTATTGCTAGGCATCCATTCTACAAAACAATTAATTTTTTTCCAGTTAATCTGAAGTTAATTTTACAGGATGTGATCCAACAGGTTTTTCATGAGTCTACTTCCCTTAATAAATTTACTATATTGATGTACATGCTTTTGCTGTTAGCATCATGGTAAGATAATGCAGTATCTTCTGAGAGGGAGTATCAGCTTGTGCAAAAGAATGCAGATGCACTGATGGTTTTGGAATGTGGAAGATTTACAGCAGATGAATATCTCACTGTCCTCCAGCAAAACTGTTGCAAAGGTCACAGACACATCCAGAAGAGCATCAAACAATGCTCACACTTTATTTCAAGCTGGATTGCTCAGAGTTGCTAAACTCAGGGTAATCCACATTGCATCACACAGCACAGACCACTGTGAATCTACTGACTGCACACACGTTCAGTGTGACCTGGGTTACATTACTACTAAATCAGTCTTTCCACTGAGCCTATGATTTGATTACAAACTGCAGTCGAAAAATGTGTCATGAGGTGGTTGGTTTACATTTACAGAAATCAGATTTGTTTTAACAGCCTTTTCCAACTATAGCTTACAATGTGGAATAAGAATGTTACACTTCTGAAGTGTTCTTCATCCACTATTTATTATTTTTCACTAAAAGCATTTCTGGAAATTTCTTTCAATTTGACAGCAGATCAATTATCTCTAAAATTGCTTTACTTTCTAAGCATGTGAATGGCATTCAGTGATTTCAAATGTTTATGCAGCCTTGTATATTCAGAAATCAATGTGTAATCTGAGGTTCTTATTTCCCCCTTGTAAAATGATGAAGTCAGTTTTCAGTGTTGTTGGAAAAATCTACTACTCCATTAGAAAGTCAGTAAGAAAATGAACATATTGATAATCAGAAAAAGAACACGTTGCTAATTTATAAATTTCATTTAATTATTTTAGGCTTGATACAAATCATGCAGTTGAATTTGGTGGACTTTGGCTGACACCATAAGCCTTGTTTGATTTTCTACTTTAAGTTATTCTCCATTTCACACAGAGTCTTTTGCATTTTTAAATGTCATTAAGCACATAACACAGGGGAACTAAAGGATTAATTTTTCAGTATGATATTGCATACAGTTATGAAGGAGATTTTATTGACTAATAAAATCACATGATAACTAGTTGGGTATAATAAGTCAGTCTCCTTCTGTCAGCACAATTGCTCCTGTTTCAAATCAGAAATTCTTTCTATATTCTTATAAGCTCAAATGGATTCCTGCTAAATGCCTGCCTTTTTATTTCCCTAGATGGACACATATTTTTCTTGTTACACTCTCTGTCATAATAGTCACAGCAGAGTAAGGAAAGTGTTTTGCTTGTGTGTTTTTTTACTAAGTATTTTGTCATCTTTGAAATCCCTTAAGAAACAGCAAAAGAACACATCTACCAAGAACAGTAACCAGAGGAGAAAAGCCTTGGACTCAGAAAAAGAATAGTTCAGGCTCAATGGGCCTAATTTTTCAGTGAATTTTCTTATGGCCAGAGAGATAACCAAGAGCTCTGAAGAAGCCTCAACCTGTATTATTTAGTCAGAAGGAATTCTCTGTAGTGGACAGCTTAAAGTAAACACGCCAGAGGAAAGCACAGAAGAAGGACAAGACAATCAAGAATCTTTCAGAGTCCAACAGCACAGATCATCATCAGCAGCTATGGTAGAAACTATTCTTGAAATTCAGTATTTTGGGCCATGGTGTGTAGAAGAGCCCTTTGTCCTTCAGCAAATTTTGAGGGTTATCTGAAGGACACATTCTTCTCTGCTATTTTTAAGAATCCTATGCTAGTTACACATCCTGTTCTCAGGTCTTCAGAAAAAACAAAGATAGTCTTAGTTCAGTAAGTTTGCACCCACCCCACAAAGAAAGTGCACATCACCAAGCAATCTTCTTTGCATAGTTCCCAGTTCAACAACAGACTCCTCTGTATTTATCATTAAATTACACTGTCATTCAAAGCAAGAATTCTTAAGCCTTATCAGTTACTCCAATTGGATTTTAACTGACCATCCTCTATCCTTGTGCATAATTTCACTATCAACAGCACAACCCTTCAATCTAGAGGAAGAGGAGTACTCAGAGGATATAAATGAGTTAAATTCCCTTCAGCACATTTCATTAATGAGCTCGTTTGCTTGTCTACCACATAATCCTTGGTTGGGGAAACAAGCACAAATGCAGCCCCATAGCTTCAAAGCACACATTAAGCCATCTAAGTAAACACAGATACAGTAAGATAAACATTTAGCAGGAAATGCACATTATTGCGAGGGCACATGGTCCTTGTGAAGATAATTTTTTGCATAGTTCTATGGTCACTGATATGCTGCATATACACTTGCAACAACATCCATGTACTTCCCGTATCTCAACACACATGAGTCTTGGGAAAACTGAAATAGAAAATTAATTACTGACCTCTACTACATCTCCCATTGGCTCCTGTAACCTTCTTTCCTTATTCTTTAACATGAAATAACGTACTTTTACTAGCAAACCAAGAAGAGTTCACACAATACTATGATGTAAGCAGCAAGGTCTGCATGTGCAGGCCATTTGTGAATCACCAGAAGAGCAATCAGACATTTCAGAAGCTTTCACAAGAACCTCATGGATCCTGGGGTTGAATGGTTTATGTCCCCTGAGCGTTACATAATGCATGGAATAAACCACAGTTGGGATACAGGTCAGGCTCTGATAAATCAACACCAAATTTTGCTGAATGAATCCAAACACCATGGTGAGCTATCTTTCTCCCTGTTACTTGCCACATTTAGCCCATGTTACTCCTTTACTATCCCTTTATAATATTTTGTGGCTTATTCTCCTGCACATTTCTGCTTAGTGTTTTATCCATAACCCAATGTTTTTCTGCACAGTCCCTCTCATGTTCTGTAATTTAAACTAAAAGCTGTAGCAATCACTCAAGCAAATTTTTACAGGGAAAAAAAACTTCTGCCAGGTCCCTGGAACGACACTAGCCAAATTACTTGACAGTCCTGGAGTGAGAGCAGGATAGCTGGAAATGTCATGTGCTCCTCAGCCTTTGGAACAAGGGTGTCATAACTGGGCCTCAGAAATCATTTACCGGTGTGATTCACTCTAATTTGAAAGCCATGCCTCCTTTGGCAGGAAGATACAAAGCCCATTCAGCTAAGTACTGAGGTTATCTTGAGGACTATAGACTTCTTAGCAAGAAGACCATCAAGAGTCTGTGACCTATTTCCTTCAGAAATCACCAGCCAAGCAGGATTTCACAGAGCCATTCCCGCCCTGTTCGGAAACACGGGTGCTAGATATGCTTCAGTTACACTGTACCAGGGGATCTCACCTCAGTATGACTGTCTTTCCAAATGTTTACAGCAGGGTTTCAGTTTTATCAGTTAGTCATGTCCTGACTGGGCAGAAACTTCAAACGAGTTACCCATTTATTTGCTGTACAGTACTCACAATACTTTGTAAAAAAAAAAGAAACAAAAATCTCAGCTTTTTTTCCCTCCTTTCCCCTTGTACACTCAGCTTTTGAAGCTAAGTGTGCTGGTCTGTTTTCAGTTATTTTTAAAAAAGCATTGTACACAGTACAATATCAGACCAGTTATGGTTTATATATGTGAACATATGTGGCTACATTCTTTCTCTTTAAGTAAACAGTGAGCAGCAGAGTAGTCTGCAACCTTTTGGAAAAAAACGTCACCATTGGAAAAAATTACTTCGTAGATGGCTTCATGCAATTGTGGCTACAATTCATTATGTCAAAGATGGGAAATAAAGAAAAGAGCACAGCAGTCCATCAGACCCTGCTGAGGCAAACACATGAGAATCATTACACATACATACACACTCCTAAAATAACCTCAGAGCCTAGCTTCTGGGTGGGGAGGTGGTAAATTCAAATCAAGGCTGAATCCCTGGACAAAGTCCATCTCTGATGTAACTCACTGGGGGCCCCTGAAAACATCAGAGCCAACTAAGCAGAGCAGTCTGACAGCACAGATGGAAGATGCTGTTCTGCAGGCAGGTGCAGACAGTGCTAAGCAATGTCACCCCTGCCTATGGCTGAAAGTACGCCAGCACTGACATGAAAACAGGCTTTTGAGTACCTGTAGTTTGAAAAAATTTTCACTATCTTCCATCTCTGCAACATATTAGAGCTCTGAATAAGCAATAGCTCCAGATAGTAGCTTGCAGCCTCAAATTCAAATTTCCTTTCTGAGAAAGAGAATGCTTTCCTCAGTTAAATCTTTAACAGACTGCTGTCTTGCCTGGAGTTACAAATTCACCCATCAAGATGAAAGAAGATATTAATCAAATGTTAATTCCACCATTTTGTCTCCATGCCCACCAAAGGAAAGGAGCACTATAAAGTGCCTTTTTGGTTTTTTTTTTTTTATGGTTATGAAGAGGCTTCAGGAAGATTCCATACCTTCTAGCATAACCCTTGTTCTCTGTATACTCCACAGCAATATCAAACACATGGGAGCACTCGTAATAGCGAAGTTATCTGGGCATACATTCAGTAACACCTCTGTACCCAGGAGATCTCTGGAACATCTTGTGTCCAGGAGAGAACTAAGATGGCAAAAAGAACGCGATGGACAGATTAAGGATGCTGGCCTAAGTATTCACTATTGTAGAACCTTCCAGATCACTGCAATGTACATTTTTGATCAGACAAAACCTGTAAGTGAACCAAGCTGCTGCTGCCAAATAGGGACAGGTAAGGACTGGCAGATGTAACACAGCTGAAACACTGCAGAGACACTCATCACAGCTGTCAATAATGGCAGCCCCACCCAGACCTCTAGTTTTTATGGCATCAGGTGCAGCACTTTCAAGGGCAGTAGGCAAGCAAGAAAAAGCATGAGAAGAAAATATAAGAGAGACCTAAAGTGATTTGCCTTCAGTTTGGCATCAAATGATAGATATGGGAATAGGACCTAGGTGTCTGGCCTCCCAGAATTCTGTTCTCTCCAGCCCACCTTCCTGTTTTCTTGAAGTAGGCTGTTGAAATTTTTTTCCTCTCTTCCATATATTTCTAAAATTGAAGGAAACCAGAGAGTCAACATGTAATATTCCCAAGACGTGATTCCTGGTGTGAAGGACACTAAGTCCTTGCCAATGGTCTAGCTGCCTACACAAGGAAGTTGGAAATAAATTGAGAATAATTTTTCAAATTCCCTTTCAAACTACAGAGAAGTAAACTTATGTCCCATCCCATTCCATCTCCACCCTCCTCAACATACAAAATATATGCCCTTCTGGTGAAGAAGACTGTTGAAAAATCCACCCTTCATCTTGCATTACTTATTTTCCTGCACAGAAAAATTAGGAGATTTAAATTAAGCTGACAGTAATAAAGAAAGCTGTTGGAAATTTTACCAGGATGTGTTAAGTCAGACAGGTAATGCCACATCCAAAGGTTCTCATATTTTATTGGTGATAAAAGTAACACCCTTCAACCCCACCGTGGAAAGTCAGATGGTTGGAGACAGTTTTCAGCCAGTTGACACTCTCATCCAAGGAAAATGCTTTGATTGGGAAAGCAGCTGCTAACATGGATTTTTGCAGTGTCTGTTGTACCAAGAACAATATCAGCCAGGAGTGAAAGGACTACCTTGGAAGCAAAATTATACACCTTCATGCTTTCCTTGCAAATGTGGAGGGTCACAGGAGACACCCACAGCTGTGGCAATTACACTGCAGAGGCCAATTCCTGGGGTTGCCCCAGAACTGCTGCAGCTCAGTGCATGGTAAATTGTGGCAAGTCCTTGCTCTTCTCTTCCAGGGAAGGCACACCGTCTTGCCATTGCCTTGCTAGGGCCCAGACTTCTTGTCTGACAGCTACTTAGTGTTTGGAGGGATGTTAATTTTATCAGCAGGCTCTGCAGAGAAGCTAGGTGGGTGATAATGGCCAGTTAAAGGCCAGTGAAGGTAGATGGTTATGCTGCCTATCTGCTGAGTTGTTTAATAATGTTTCACCTGTAAACAAACAAGATCTACAGCAACAAAAAACATACAGAGAAATTTCCTTATCCTGTACAGTCTCATCCAGATGCCTCAATGATGCCATTTCAAAGAGCTGGTACACAAATTCTCTGCACCTCAACATGAGAAAATTTGAAAGTCTAACATACAAAAAAAAATTAAAATGAAACCTATAAACATCCCATAAAACAAGTAAATAAATAGAAACTTGACATCTGCTAACTATTGTCACTCACAGTTGCTAATTTTGAATTTGGCAGAAATTCCATTTCCAGCAGCATTTTTCTGTATTTGTACAGTCTTACTCAACTCTGAAGCCAAATAACTCAGTCAGAAATGCTGCACAGTGTGGGGCCTGTTGCCTCTATTTGCAGCATTTGTACCTTTCTGTTTCCTACTGAAGATTTGCTGTCTCGAAACAGTTCTGGGTCTGGAGCTGCAGCAAGTGAACTTTATCCAGAGGGCTAAAACCCATCTGAGCTCTTTCACTGAGCAGCCAGTGTCAGCTGCTGTTGTTCATCCTGGCTTGGCTGCCTGTTCTTGCAGAGTATCACTGCAGCAAGACAAACAGCCATGGCTACTGCTTCTTGCCAGCCCTCAAAGAACAAATGGCTCTGAAACTTTCATATATGACTCAAGTCTGACTTAGTTTTTGCTGGATGACTTTCATGATCTGTCAGTTTCTTCACTACCAACACTTCATAAGGTGAAATTCACTCTGTGTTTCTAGTTATTTACTTGGCTGTTAAAAATCAGACACTTTTTGCATGTGCAAGTAGCTGATACTCTTTCCAAAAATCACTAATCTCTCAGACTAGGCAGATATCTGATATCCCCATTCATAGAGATTTTCTATGAACAGTGAATAAGGGGCGAGGTGTTTGACTCTGCATCTTTTCCTTTTCAACTGTGATTGGAATTGCTTTTGGCAGAATCCCTTAAGTAATGTGAATGTGTCAGCTTTTAAAAGCTAAAATAAAAATCAGTGGAGCCTTCAAATAAATTACAAGCACATTAAATACAGTGCTGGCAACTCCAAAGGTCAGACTCTGCTTTTGTGAAAATTTTTCAATGCAATAAGAGCTGCATATGTAAACACTGTTTTCTGTTGAATGCTTTTAATCTCCAGCACAGAAATCCTTTCTGACCCATGCAGCTCAACACCTTAAAATACAGCAGAAGAAATATCACAAATGTAAATTAAATAACAAATAATTTAATTGGCATTTGACAGAAGGTAATTTCCTGCTAAAGAAGAGTTTCACCCTTCAGACAGGATCATGTTAGCAATCACTAAAATCCTAAGACAGGAACACAGAACAACTCTCCACTTTGCCAGTCATCAGACAATACTTTCAAAACTGTCAACAGTCAGAATTTTGAGCAGATAAAGATTCATATAAGTACTCACGGGATTTTCCAAAAACACAAACAAACTCAATTCCCATGGAAGTTAACTGGCAGTAAGCACTAAATGAGATTTTCTAATGCAATGAGGGATTTACCTGCCATTTCTAAGTGTCTGGACATCTTTCAAACCTAAATAAAGTCCCTTGTGAAATAGTTTTCCAGAAGTGACTCTGGGTTAGCTGTGAACTCCAGCTCAGTTACAGTGCACTGAAGTTATTCCCCACTGGACAGAAACTGATGAAAACTCTTCACAGTGGGATTTGTATCTTTTGGGGTGATGACACAGCCCCTGGACCAGATCCTTAGCTGATGTAAATCAGCACCGGCCAGACCTTTCCAAGGTGTGTCTTTATAGGGTTAAATCTAAAAGTTTAGAACCCAAAAGGCACAGAATTTGGAATCCACATATTAATAACAATTTTATGTAATGTCAGGCTTGAGGGATCCATGTTCCTATTAGTAGCCACTGAAGGAGAAACTGGAAACTGATGTTCCTTTCAGTGTTCACCTAGCAGCAACTTCAGCTGCAAATTAATCTTCAAGCTTGAGATTACCTAAGCACTCAGTTTTGAATTGATTTGTAGGCTTGTGTGCATTGTCCACACACTAAAAAAATAGCACAAGCTTACACATTCCTGCACATAAAGAACATGTATTCATGTTTATAAAGAAAAGTTGCAAGGAGAAAATGGCAAGCCTTTCTTTTGTGACTGATTTATCAGTTCCTGACTTACACATATTTCTATGCATTTCTTAGCAGAAAGCATCTTACTGTGGGGGGGTTGCTCATATATAAGCATATGTGCAGCTATTCCCTGTACAGGAGATGCCAGCCACTGGTCATCTAGACAGCATCTTTGTAGAAGTGGAGAGGAATTTTTTCCATAGATATATTTCTTCCACTCTACCCTAAACTGAACTCCCTTAAACCCCCATTGTAGAGCTACTACATGCAACATACATCAAATATTCCAGGTGCCTGAATTAAATATAGAATTTAAAGCTCATCCTGAAACTTTCTCACATGAAAAAACATCAGGGAGGCATACACAATGCCCAGCCCTGCTTCATGCTGCAGCCACTTAATGTTCCTCTGAGGGACACGAGCACGAGGCCTCTGTACCTTCCAATCACCCAGTGAAGCCTTTTCCCTGGTTTGTCCAAGGCCAAGTTCCTGCTCAAATGAATGGGAATGCTTTATAACTATTAATGGGAGCGAGCTCTGTATTACAATAGCACCTCTGAGGACACACTGTACCAGGTGCTACACACATAACAAGTAGGAAGGAGACAGCTCTGCCTGGAAGAACAGATGATCCTTACAGAACAACCAAACCAACAAATCTAGGTAAATGACCAGCCTTTTGAACAGATGTACTCGAGACACAAAATGATCAAGTAAAAGGAGACCAAAATCACACAGCAAGGTTCATCTAGTCCAGAACTGGCTATTCCTTGCCAAGAATACTCACATCACCACTGCACAGGCTGAACAATTACTTTTATTGCTTGACTGTGTAGAAAATGCTCTAATACATTCACCTCAGGTGACGTCCCAAAAGGTGCTGCTCTGTTTGCTCAGACAGTAGTCTTTCACTAATTAAAATTAACATTTCAGTACCAGTCTAGAAATTAATTCTAGAAATAAGTAAATAAATTAGATCACAACCATGTTATCATCTTCAAAAAATATTTTTAAAAAAGAATTAATTACCAAACAGAATAATTGAACACAAAAATCCTCTCTCCAGTGCAAGTGTACACCAATTCCTCCAAATCCTCTTTAGTTATATGCAACAGGGGCCTCCTCCATCAATCACAGACATCCCAGCTACCAGTCTTTAATTGAGCCACAGGGAAGTTAGATGTCCTGGACAAGCTGAAATGACCATGTTAGTCTGAATCCGGGACATTCTCAGACAAGTTTTGATTCTTAAGATCACAAAATAACTAAAACTTTTTTTTTTCCAAGCCTGCTGCTGTTACAAGGTTTTGAGTCAGCAGGAACACATGCATATTTTTCAGAGAGTAATTTTTCCAGTGACTTAATGTCTGAATGAATTTATCATGAGACATGGAAGTGTCATTAACATTCGCCCCAAGCAAAAGAGTAGCTTTGAGTGTGTCCACACACATTTGCGTCATTCCAGCCACGGTTCACTACCTTAAATACTCATTCCACCAGACTGTTTGGTCCTGGTAAACACAGGACAAGTTTTCCTGGCTCCTGTACTTATTAAACCAAAGGAACATTTTGCTGACAATTGTGTAGCTGGTGTATTTCAGAACCCCAGAAAGCATTCATAAGCTATCTCTGAAAAAGTCTCGTTCATACAAGATCACAAACCTGGTTGGCACAGCAAGGAACAGAACTTTGGACTCTATAGAGCCTTTCAATAAACCAGAAAAATATTTTGAAGATGGAAAGAGCAAATCTACAAGAACTTCCCAAAGATGAAAGGAAGCTATGCAGAAGGTGATTTGAAATGAAATTCTCCTTCCTATGAATACCTAACATCTATGCCTTACTTACAAGGCACTGCTGCATCTTTCCAAACAGAAAATGCACAACTGAGACATTTTTGTGAAGCCAAGTTTGTCAATTTTTCCCATAGGCCGGGATAATTTTGTTCCCATCCAACTGCAGCCAGAGATCTGTTCTGCATCAAGTGCAGATCCTCCCAGAACCTTCCCAGCACTCTCCCCCCAAATGTCAATAGCATGCAAATGAATTCCACATGCAAATGAGCAGCTCAGTGAATATGACAAGACTGTCCTGTTATTCCAGTTCTGTGACTCGAGAAAAACAAGGCAGCTACACCACCTAAGTTACCTTTTATCCAAAACCTCTGTTAAGCACATAGTGGCCAGATTCAGAATAACATACACATCTTTGATTGTGCCCTAGTCTGTGAGCTGACTTAGTGGAGAGCTGGAATTTATTGCTCTGTTAGGTGGCAGATAAAGGTAGCAAAATCCAGTTTCTAAAAGCAATAAAATGTTGTATGGGTACTGATGATTCAGTTTCTTCACCCTGTGTAAGAGCCTGAATTGACTTTGCATGAGTTTATACCAGGGTATTGGAATACAGACTCCTCCTCTCCCCTACTTGCTAAGCAGTCAAGTACTGATAGTTCCAATAATCTCCACAGCCTTCCTCTACAGACCCACGGTCAGAGGCTGGGAAAGTTCTACCTCATTGCCCCCACACCTTTCCATATCAGGGACATGCACCATGGAAGCTCTGTCACAATCCATACACAAAGCAATTCATGATAAAGCTTTAAATACTTTGTGATGTATCACATTACGAACTAACGCTTTGTTGTTTAGTTGTACCAAAACTTATGGTACATTAGAAGCAAGAACAATCTCAGATCCCTCTCTTGCTTGACAGTTTAAACTTCCATTGGATAAATGTGAAAAAAGAGGCTGTGGATGTATCAAGAGAGGACAGACCAATAATTTTTTAAAGGAAACCACTGTCAACATCAAACGATGAAAATTTCAAAAAACGGAACCACTTTAAGAGTTTTAAAAACTACTGGTAATTTATAGCTAGATTCTATTCCAGAAACTTTACAGCTCCTCCTTTACAATAAGTACACATTGTACTTTAACATAGAGGGTTTATAGCTCTTAGCAGTGTAATTACACAGATTCTCAGAACTCATTTCAGTCGTGGTTCATTTCACAGAGTTGTACCACAGTACACTGCAAAAAATGCAGATACCTTGTGTCAGCTCATGCAACAAAAAATTTTCTCCTGTCATCAAGTCCTTGCAGGAAACTTATTGGGTGACCCATAAAATGCATCCTATATACTTACAGTGCCCTACTGATTGTCAGATACATCAAACAAACTGATAGTTCTCACAGTAAGAACATTAATAGCACTTAAAACTGAATCACTCTGGCCATTATAAAAATCATTCAACGCCAGTGCTACCAGTACCAGCACTTCTTTTAACTAATCTATTAAGTCCTTGCAATTAGCCATTATATAATTAATTTCAAAGAGCAATTTACAAGGGCAGCATTTTGCTTTCCATCTGAATCAACAACAATTATTAAAACTTTAATAATTCTTAGATGTTAATGTCACCTGCTTAAAATAAATATCATCTGCTAGGTAACAGAGACAACAGAGTTAATTGTGTTGCTGCAGAACTGGGGCACAAATTTAGTCTTAAGGAATCTCAAGCAGCTGCAGTGATCGTAAGGTTCAAGAGCAATTCCTGTACTTGTGCTAAGGTCTCACAGATCACTGGACTTCTGCCCATCCTTCTTATAAAAATTAGTAAAAATCCCACTGCCTATGCCAAAGTTATACTAGGAAGTGGGAACACACAGAGAAAAATGTTCATGCAAAAAGCATTGGCCTGATTTAATTTTCACATCAGTAAGAAAGATGTCACGGTCCCAGGATGTATCTATGTAATACTACTCCAGAAAAAGCAAATATTAAGGCTTTATGTGATTCAGTTTGAAGAAATCCCCAGAGATCATGGCCAAGGAGTTCCAGGAAAATGTAGGTATTGATTTCAGAGTAACTCAGTTTATGGATCAAAAAGTTTTTGCTTCCTTCACCCATTTTTTTTTTGGTAAAGGTTAAAGGTTAATTTCTACTCAAATATAAACCCACTGCAGCCACAGTGTCTAACTGGAGTCCCCTATCAGGGGCTGACTTAATAGAGAAGATTTGAGAAGGTTGTCCCTCCCCTCTCAGCTCCTGTCACATGGGGCACATATTCCTAGGGCTTCTGGTGGGCATCCTACAGTGACAATACACAGCTCTCCTGTTCCTGCATCCTCACCAACCAATGCAGTTACACTGGGAAAGCCACCTGCCCCACAGAGCCCCGTGGGAGTGGCCCTGCCACAGCCAGACAGCTATCCAGCTCCTTTTCTCCTGACAGAGGGTGTTTGTGTGTATCCACAATCAACAGTCCCGTCTCAAGTCTCATCAGGAGCCAAGGAATCTCCTCTTCAAAAGAACAGCTCAGCTGGTAATAAAAGCTGTTTGATCATCAAGTTCAAGAGTGAGGCATCAATCCTAATGGCCTCTGAGACAAGTCTGAAGCACTCTGACTGCCAGGCTGCGTTAAAGCATTCGGCTCCATATGGCATAGTACAGGAGCAAAGCCTCTCCCTCGGGAATATTTGGAGCCTGCTGTGGACAGAGCGCTGATGCTGCACATCAGTGAGGAAAACACACTGCAGAGCAGGACTGAAAGCACTGTGTGACCTTGGAAGAGCCTCGTGTCCCTGGGGAGATGCACAGCAGGAGCTCATCTCCCACAGAGACCACAGCAGGATATATTTGGAACTATAAATACATCCTAATGTGAAGACATTATAATACATTTTTTATTTACAGCTGTTAGGAACTTGCTTATATCTCTGAAATCTCTTGGGTCCGTTCTTCCACTAGCCTTGCAAAACGGCTAGGAGCACTCCCCTCAGCTACTAGAAAAACAGTAGGAGCAAGCCAGACTAAAAGAGGCTCTTGATACACACTGCTGGTTAATAACTTGCCCGTTAAATTAAACATGTAAACAAAGCTTCATAGCAGAGATGTCTGTTAGGGAGTATTTATTAGCTCTTTCATGCTCCCCTTCTTAAAAGTTCTTTTATTCTTCAAAATTGTATCTTGATGCTAATTTTGTTACATTCAGCTTCAGCAATATAATCTTGTCGTATAAAGCATCACCAGTGCTTATGCAAGAAAAGGAAATTAAGAGCGAGCTCAAAGGCAGATATATGTCTGTTACAAGGTTTGTCAAAAACATGCATGTCCTGACAGATGCTGTGAGTTCAGTGGTAATTACATATAGAGCTGAGATAATCACTGGGTAAGCCTGTGTAAAGTAATCTGGGGATCCCACCTGCACATGGTCCTATTTCTATTACCACCCTAAGGAGCAGAACTGATGATGGACTTTGGCACCCTGTGGTTACTGTACTTTGATGTATCTTTATAAATCCAGTGCCTGGCTTTTAGCAGCAACTCTGCTTTTTCTGTCACTTAATAAGACCCACACTTAGTAACTTTAGAAATACTGCAGTTAAGAAGATGTAAATGTTTTGACGTAATGGTCATGACTACAGATGAATTTATTTTTTTTTTATTTCAGCGGCTGAACTGCAAATGTGCACAAGTGAGGAAAACATTTAACAGTGGTCTGTCAAGAGGATAGCTTAAAAATTCCCACCGAGTGGTCAGGATCTAATAAGTACGTTCTAGTCCATCAAAGTTGAGAACAAAATAACACATAGTTGTCATTGATGCAACTATCAGGAAGTTGGAATATGCTCTCTAAAATGTTAACTACCTATAGTTCAACCTAAAATTCTTCAGCCCGCCTTAGCAAAGACTGCAAGGTAAGGTCCTTTTCAGTTATAATGCTGTCTATGCCAGTATAACAGATGTTTCCTGTCCTACTGGCTCCATTAGTGCTTCACTCAATTTTTATGTTTCCAACAAATGTTGGCTAACTGATAGGTTTTAATCCTTCTCGTTCATATTATTGCCTCTGCATCAGGCCAGTACAGATGCCTCCAAATTAGCTCAGAGCATTAACATTCCAGATTCTTCATCTTTTGCACAAGACCCATGCATCATATTTTCTTCTGTGAGTTCTCAGAGATGATTTGAAGATGTTTTTCTGTTTAACATATCATGCTTGTATCAAGAGCTCCATACTTTCAGATCTCCAGTACTTGCTTCAGTTTTTCCTATTTCCCACTTCTATTTTCCAAATAAGCTCTTGGAATTGTCACCAGGAGGGAGGATCGAGGAAAAAAGCCCCATAATTAAGTGCTGAGCTCATTTTACCATATGTGAAGTTGCAACTAGAAGCCAAGGCATTTCTTTGTATCATCTAATCTATTGCAGAAGATGCCAGAAAATGGAGGAGCCAAGGACTTACCAGGTACTGGGCCAATACGAGAGCACTGAAGCCCTATCCCAGCTGCCAGCAAAAGCACTGGAGAGACTGGATCTGGACCTAAGGTTTTTAGATCTGAAGCTGGAAGGGTCTTGCCACAAGAAGAAAAATCTGCTTCATGCTACAACATAATCAACTCTATTTCAACACTAACAGTAACTTTTTAAAATTGCTCCCAGTGTAGACAGCCTCTTGAGACCATAATGTTTGGTGCCCACAGAAAAAAGCTGTGGTAAACTGAGAATATTTAACAGCATGGAATACATAGCTCTGTGTGTCTGTGTGTTGATCCACCAGATCACACAACAGACTTAACGATGACCTTGGACATTTTTGTAGATGCGTTGGATGGGTTCTCTAATTCTACAGGAAATAAGGCTTGGATATCCCCTACAACACAGATTTTTACAGCTCATTATTCAGCAATGCTTTCTGTATCTTATTCTGTTTAAATAAGGGGACAGACAATCACAGAGCAATGGCAGCAACCAGCAAGTAAAATTATGCCTGTGTAAAGGTTCACAGGACCCAGGCCTTATGGTACAGCTAGAAAAATTTATAACAGATTCCCATAAAAAGGATCAGATTCTCACATAGCAAAAACTGGTGCAGCTCTTTATTAGGAGAGCTCATAAGGGCTTCCTTCATGCTGTCAACTCTCTCTCTAGGTAATGTTACAGACATTTAAGGTGACTTACGAGGATATCAAAAGTAGTCAAACAACTCTCATTTTATGGCATTTTAATGGAATTTTTTTTTGGCAATTTAGGGGAATATGACAAGGTTGCAGCCTTCTGCAATAAATAATTAAACTCAATCCTTGCCAGATGCAAGAAAATTTAAATGAAAAAAATGTTCTAGGGAAGTATTTTTTAAACACTTCCCATTGTCACCCTTGACTAGAACAGACAAAAGAACGACTTCCAAGTCCTTCGTTGCCATACTTAGGATACGATTACTGAAAAGCTCCAGTCCAGTGTTCAGAAAGCTACAAACCACAACTCACTCTCTTTTGCCAAGCCTTTGCATGTGGAACATACAGCTGCCTCGTACACAGGAAAACTACAGATCTTGCAGCAAAGGTGAGGCACATCTTTATTTTGATTAGATGCAATTCAATTGGTCACAAAATACTGTTGCTGACACAATGGAATGAGGTGCAAGAGCACAATTTGTTACCTCTGTGTTGAGATTATCCAATCCAACCACCTGTGGCCTCTGTGAAGGTACTTGTCAGGGGCTGGTGCTAATCAGCTCCTTATCTGTTCAACTAGTTGGACAGACTTTCACTTGGGCTTCTACTGTAAATGTAGATGTTTCAGGCAGCTGCTCCATCATTTGCACCACAGGTATCTGCTGTCACCCACAGTGCTCCCATCACACCCACAGTCTGCTCCCACTGGCTCCCAAGTTGCTGATGTGAATGTGAGAGGCTCAGAAATAAAGGTAAATTGGAACTATTTGCAGATATACCATCCCTAGAACCTGCCCAGCCTCTACTGCATTATGTCAGAGATACTCTCCTCTTCCTCTTTTCCTACTCAATTTTTTTTTCCTAACTAGGTGCCCAAAGAGCCCATCTCCAGGTTCATGCCAGGCACATGATGCTCTGTATGCACTGCACCAGCTCTGGGAAGGCTCAGTAAGCTACAGGCAGATGCTCAGGCAATGACAATCCTTGTGGGTCTTCAGCTGTCTCTGCACCTTGATGTCAGAAATCCCTTGTCATGAACCAGCTGGCAGAAAAAACACGGACAACACAGATGCTCTATCTCGGCATTGGAAGAGAGCACTTCATTCCCAGCTGACTGCAGAGCATGTGAACAGCTTTCATTTCTCATTTAGAACTGCCACAGGTGGTTATTTTTCCCCCAAGGTAAAGACAGGGAGGGCTCAAGACTCTCTGGTACCAATATATGTCTCTTTACCTCAAATTTCACTTGCTCATGCATATGGACAATGTCAAATTACCTCCTGTCCTTGACAAACAATTCAGTTACTGCATACTGAGTCAGATGACACAGCAGTGTCAGAGAAAGTAAGTATTAAGTCTCATGTTTGTACACAGAAGTGTTCTTTGGGGACATATTTTTGCTTGTCACTAAAACCAGAAAGCTGGTGCTTCACCTCCATGCGAACAAGCAGGTTACCAGCTCATCCTTATATCCTGCTTCCACTCTACCCTCAGGGGTTCCTTCTGCATTGCTCCACATGTATGTACTCCACTGAAGTTTTAAATGTATCCATGCCTTTTCTTTTCCAACCCCTTACCCAAAATTCCTATCTGCCTCACCACATGGATTCTTGATAGAGAAGCTGTGCATCCCAACACAACATAAGAACTGGAGATCTAGCACAACTCTTACTCAATTTCAGCATTCAGTCACCTCTACCCCTTCATCTCTTCCAGCAGGCATGGTGAACTCTCAAGGTTTACACAGGCAGCCAGAGGCAGGAAGGAAATCAGAACCCTTCACCCTTTTCCATGGGCTGCAGGGCCTGGACTAGTCCAGAACCAATCGCACCACCATATTACCTATCTGTTGTGATATAAAAACAATAAAAAGACAGAAGCTCTCCACATAGAAAAACGAGACCTGGGATTCACTTAACAGAAACACCCAAGTACAAAGCACTAGCAGAAAACCCCCTCGTGCTGGCTGCTGCTAACACCTGTCAGCACCACTGAGATAACATTTGTTTCACACATGTCCTGGCTTGGCAGGCACCTGATTTACATTTTCACACTTTGTATCAGCTTTCTACACCCTTGCTCTCTAGCATAGTGTTCATACATCAGACACCACTGTCATCTCATTCTGGATTATTGCAGAGGACAAAACTCTTGCTCTGAAGTACACCTGCATCAAAACACAGTAAACTTGAGGTAACATATGAATTAATGACATGGCAATTTTAGGTTAATAAGCCATTAACCTGTTAATAACCAAGCCTATTTAATTTCCAGACTTCTCCTTACTGCACTCCAATAATGAACTCTGACTGTTAAATTAAAAATGGTGACCAGTAACTATGACTTCACTTGTCTTAACAGAATTGCACCCATTTCTAGCAGTCCTAAATTTGGCCCAGAAGCCACTGAATTCACTAGTCCCATTTTCTCAGAGGCCAAGGTATGACAGACCTGTACCAGAACCCTCTCTTTTTAACATCTTATAGTGAGCTGACCTCCAATTACAGCAAGTGCCAAGACTATAAGATACGTGTTTACCCACCCCGAAGGATGCAGTGGTGGTAAGAATGCTTTGTGTCATTTGCAGCTCCATGAACGATGGACTGATGAGCAGGCAAAGATACTTCTGGAAAATCTTTTAACTGAAGTTAACATTGTTTTCTGTGACCACTAGAGATTTATTACTGAAGGAACGATGCTAAATATGTATGGACTGTGACTTATTTGGAGCCACTACAAAGTATTAATTAATTGCATTACGGCAGAGGCATAAGTCAGATAACATATCATATAGAACCTCATTCCTCAGAAATTATGATCTAAACTGACACAAGGGCAAAGTGAAACAGAGAACCCAAGAAGCAAAATGATCTGTCCATGGTAAATCTTTTGCAATTTTTGTATCAGTACCAAGGTATTTTGCCTTTCACACCCTGTTCTACTGTTTTTCTCAAGAACTCTTAAGTTCTACACTACAGACAAGTAGGGATGTTAGGATTTTCCAGAGGCATCTGTCCAGTGTTAACAAAATGGCATTTCTGAGTAATATTTAAGCCATAAATGAGTAACTTAGTTGTTGCTATGATTGATAACGCAGAACAGAAAATAGTAGCAACTGTTTCTTAACAAGTAGCTCTTAACAAAGGAGGCTCCATATCTGCATACGGGGTGGTCAGCAGAGTGATGCAGACACAGCAGATCACAAGAGCAGCATCTATTTACCTTGAATGCAAGAACCCTGACAGTCCCCTACAAACAGAGATGTGGGAAGGATTACTAAATAACATCCAGACGGATTCCCAGAGAATTACACAGACAGGCAACTTGTAAAGATCTCCAATTGCATGAGTTCCCACAGAATAGAGACTCACTAGGCAGCAGCAAGCAGTAAACAACTTCTTAGCCCTCCAGAGTAGCCTGATCTGAGCTTTAGAGAAGATTACAAACTCTGGGAGAGGTTATCACTGACCAATGAAAACAATATCCCTCCACTTGCAGGACAGATACTGCTGTCAGGGCTAGTAGGGAAATTTCTCATGTGTTTCTGCCCTTGTGAATCAGGTTATTTTTATAAGAAGCGGGTCTGGAAATTCAGAGAGCTGCACCCCTATGAACTCGCATGTCTAGTATGGGGATCAACCCAGAAAGCTTAGACGTTTGTGTGGAGTTCATAGTAGGTGTTTATAACAGATCTTGTTACTCTTTCAGCTTTCCTGTCTGAGGTCATAGTTGAGGGATTTTTTGTTGAGCAAGCAGAATAACCTAACCTGTGAGAGAAACCAGTGAAATCTTCGTGTGCCATTTTCACATGTGACTGTGCTCACATCAAGATATCCTTAAAGCAGTGTGCAGTTATACCTCAATCATTAGCCCACTTGTTTCGTTAAAGCAGCAGAGCTCTAGTTGTGAAGATGTTGGTATGGCCAAGAAAAAGAAAAAAGGGATGAGTGGGACAAATGAGAGGAAAAAAGAATAATCTCCTCCATGGGGCAGAAAAGCTTGGGTTCAGAGTCTGTTCCCCTTCAGAGTTGCAGAATCAGGAGTACAAAATAGGAATTGGATGATACTTCACAGGCCTCACTATAAGGAAGAAACCCATATTTGCCCTGCTAGAATGGTGTCTATTAGTAGATTAAACTAATAGACACCATTATTTAGTTAATAAATTAATACTTTACATCTTCCTCTGTGATGCTGGGAACAACAGACTCTCACTTGGATATAACTGACAGTACAGCTTACAACTTTCAAAAGTTTCTTAATTCTTAGCACAGTCTTGTGGTAGCAGTAAGAAAGTTCTGAAAATATCTTACCTGGAGAGATAAGGAAGTTTTTACTTGAGAATAAGAAAGGCAAATGACTACAAACCAGGATATAATCATGTATCAGCCCACCATGAGGTGGGAAGGATGGCCTGTCAGACTCCAAACTTCTCCTGGAGCCCTGTTTTTCAGTGAGTCTGTGTTATAGGATATGGACCTACTTCAGCAAACAGAGAGGTGTTTTCTGTACAGCACCACACATCTTGTAACCCAGACTTCAGGCAAACAAAAAAAGATTGACCTGACTCTGTCGCTGACTGGTAATGAGAGCACCAGTTTGCCATGTGTGACAAAGCCCAGCCCTCGGCTACAAAGCACCTCCTGGCAGCTCAAGGAGTTCTGTTTTGGGTTAATCAGCTGGTTCCCAAAGGAAATGGGACTGTGACAGTCAGAATGGAGAAGTAATTTTTTGTGCATGTAGGCTCACATCCTGTGTGACTTGCAAATTTATTAGCAGATTTCTAACAAAGTAGACAAAGGAATGGGCAATTCAGAGTTAAGAGGAAACAGGCAGCTTAATAGAGGACACTATCTTGAGCATCTGGCTGAGGGAACAGGTTTTGACATCAGAGAACATAGCTGGAATGCTACTCTTTTAAATTCTGCAACTATAAAAAGTCAGCGTTTGCATAAATCATGTAGCAGAAATCTATAGAAACCAGATTTGTCACTTTAGTTGTTCTTTTTGTTCTGAAGGAAAAGTTCAAAGCTTTTCTGGATGGGATACTATTCCCACATTGATTTGTCAGTGGTACACAAATCCTATTACAGTACCACAGCACATATAAAATGGGGGACTAAATGCTTCCCCTAAGTGATTGAATGGTAGACAATAAATACAGTATTTTTCTTAAGAAGTTAAGAGGTTACTTTGGTGCAAACACTGGAGCAGATAAAGGTTATTAAAGCATTCTTGGCACCAGCTTCCTTTCTCCGTCAAATTCTTGTTTTAAATCAGTTTTCACTTTAACCTTGCCCTTCACCTTTACAGAATTTCATTGAATACAGAAGAAAGTGGGTTTTTTGCTGCCTGTGGTAATGAAACCTGTTGGTTTTGCTTGCTCTGAGATGTGGGTGTGTCACTAACAGAAGATTTTGCTGCCAACATGACAGGAGATATCACTGTCAGTACAGCTGGAATCATGTTCCAGAAGTGTGTAACCTTGGGGTCATATAAAGGCATCTAATTATAACAGAGAGCTGTGTGTTTTATAGAAATAATGAAGTTCTACAAGCAAGAGGAAAACAGGAGCATTTCACAAAGGGCTGAGTAAATGTTACTTTGCTGATTTCCACCTGATACTGTGCATTTCCAATGCTGGAAGTGCCATGTACCCTTCAGACTGGGATGATGCATCTCAAGCTTGGCTGAAAATGTGTCAGAGCCCTGATGGCCTTCACCTGACTGCAGTGCTCAGGGTGCTGTGGGGGAACAAGAAACCTGAAAGTATAAGGGAGAGATTGTCATTTTACAGTCTTAATAATATAACATTTTGAATTTAATTTCAGGGTTATAAAACAGCCTTGGGGAAAGGCTTTCAGGTCTCAAACCAGAGTTTATGGAGCTGATGTGTGCTTTACTGTCATTCTCCTAGTGTCAGGGGTAGAGCTTAAAGAAGATGCTGAAAAGCAAAAATATTATCCTTTCTCCGGGTACTCACTGATCTCCATTCTCCTCTAAGTCAGAAGATGCAGTCACAACCCCAGGCCTATGAAGTCACTCCAGAGAATTTCCTGTGAGGAAAGGGGGCCTGCCTCGGTGGGTCCTGACTGAGCACAAAAACTGCCTTTGCAGAATCTGTGTTCTGTGCATAATTAACAACACGAAATTGGACACAGAGTAAAGCAAGTCATTAAAGAGGACAAATAGGCTTTTTTCATCCAAGTTTATCCCAGCACGAGAAACGATGTGAGCTGTGATGTGTTTTCACTGGACAGATTTGAATTGAACACCCGCTACCTTTCCTTCTCCAAGCACCCGATGAATCCAACACGGCCACATGTGGCACACTCCTTTGCAAATTCAAGTCCTTATGGTTGTCTCATGAATCAGATGCTTTGTTGAAAAGACTGTGCTTTGATGGAGAGGACTGAGAATGGATACATAGCTGTTCACACTCTGGCTCAGCTGAGCATTTAAAAAAAACCCAAAACCTTAATGACACATGGGCTTTACTTTGCCATCCAGCATTAGACACATGAGCCACTCTCTCCAGTTCTCCATCAGAGCCAAGAACGAATGGCAAACAGAATCAATCCAAGGAAAAATGCAGTCTTTATTTTGCTTTAACCAGCAACTTGAGGAAATGCTTAGTTTTCTTGCAGCTTGCACAGAACAGATGTTTATTTAAATAAGAGCGGAGCAACAGTATAGAAGCTGACTGGGAAAACAAAGCTTGATATTTTAAAAAATGAAAAAAATTACCAATTACAGCATTTACAGTTCAATGTCCCAGCAGCAGTAGAATATATAAAGCTCCTGTCAAATGATTTCTATCTAGCATGAGTTTTTGAACTGGTATCTCTAATCATATTTTAGCCTCAGTGTAAGATAGTTTTTGCAGAACTAATATTATCTTGCTACTAAAGATATTTCAAAATAAAAAGATACCTCAACCTAATTATCTTAATGCCATACAAACTCTAGTATCAGTATTGACCTTTTTATTTCCTTTAGAAATCACAATCAACATCCATCCTGCAGATTAATCTGCTAAATTGTTTCCTTGTCAAAGTGTCATGCTTTTTCATTAGCGATTGTAGCTAATTGCAATTCTCCCCAATCTGCTATGCAGCTAATTATCTAAAACAGACTTCATTGCCACAGTGTGCATGCTGTCTCTGTTATATGGTAAAACGTACCATTGTTATTTGTATCACCATACTACTTAGATATCCCAAATGATGCTCTGCTTTTCATCTGCTAGGTGCTGTACAAACACAGAGTTATCTCTAGCACTTCAGTATCAATAAAGCCATGCTCACATTTGAGTGCTCTGGTGTTTGGATCTAAGCACACACGTGCAGAAAGTATCGGATGAAGAGCAGACCAGTCAGTCCTTACTGTCTGGAGGCAGGAGGGGCATTACAAATGAAACCATTTCATCCAGGATCATGAAAAATTTCAGAAGGAGCAGAAGCTGAACTCGGAATCTTCTGATCCGGGTTTACAGCTTCTCAAATAGCTCACTTTCAAACATTTATAGTCCATACATGCCACAATCCAGACTAAGAAAACCTTAAACTGAGTTGCGATAACACAGCTGGCATTTCTTAATTACACAGTCAAAACACAGTGCTGGTTTCCAGAATATACTTGGAGTATTCCTCTCTAAAGAGAGAGGAAAAGATGGAGAAGATAGACAACCTGCTAGCAGCAACATGGCAGGAACCTGCTGTCTTTATACATATCTTTTTCATGTACATGATTCTCATGTCTCATGTCTCATGTACAGCCAAGAGAAAGGCAGGGAACTGACAGAAACATCCCCCTCACATCAGTGGTGGGCAGAGTGCAGTAAACCAAGATTCTGAAATGAGCTCCCAAGCAACTACTTGAAACAGCCATTTTAACATCTTCCTGAAGAGGCACAGAGGTGAATTACAATATTCAGGAATAATATTCCCAAAAAAACCAAAATAGGTTGAATTTTAAAGACTTCGAGAAAACTCACACAATCCTTTCAAGGCCCAAAGTAATTTAAAAAAATTAAATTGAAAAGTTCACCTGAGATGAATGTTATTGCCCCTTTCACACAAAGCAGGACAAAAGCAGCAAGATTTGTGGGATTCTGATGGGAAGAGAAATTTTAAACAAGAAAATACTAATCTGTTCTTCTGTGGAGTTCAAATTGGTATAAATTGGAGATGGAAAGTGATTGGGACTGAAAGAGATGCTGATGAGTTTTTGAAGGGAAGCAGATTCGATGATATGTGCTAAGCCAGACCACATCTTTATGAAGCAGTCCATATCAACTAGTGTGCAATTCATCAACATTTCTGGCTTCTTCAGCCAGCTTAGGGAATTTTTGTCAACATTTATCTGAATTTCCCACTATTCTCCAATAACATTACAGGCCCAAGAAATGGGCCTACTAAGGGCCCCAAATCTCTGCTTGTTCATTACCTCCACCATCACCGCAACTTGCAAACACACCCTTTCCTGCCAGAGGGGGCTTTCTTAATTACCATCTGCCTTCTCTCCATCCTCTTTCCTAGCTTCTGTACCACCACCAGTCTGCAACTTACATGATACCAGTGCACAGAAAGTTACAGTTTGTGGTGATTTATAGCCAAAGGAAATTCCGAAAATTATTTGTTGATTGGCACAGCAGGTAAGAAGTTCTTGACAAAAATTACTCAAGGAATTGGACTGTTGTAATCAAACCATGTCCTCACTTGCTTGTGTCAGTTTATCTGTCAATAAATGATCAATAACAAAGTTATTCCCCATTTGTCCAGAGTTAAATTGGCCACAGCTATTTAAAATACTTCATGTTCAAATAGTGCCATATTATGAAACAGTGCTATAAAATAGAAGTTACTGATATATACTCCTAATTACAGCCAACCTAAAGGCCTTTTTGAGTGGAGATTTATATAATTATTACCAGATTGCTCTTGTATTTTTATTTCAGTAAGTCACAGTGCTGTTGCCAATTCATAAAGCAGCTTCAAGATCTGCTTGTGCCGAAAGACATTAAGATATAAGGGCAAGAAAATATTCACTAAAGTTTAAGGTCAACGATATGCCATGTGAAATACATACTGAAACGCATTAACTGCAAATACACCACATCAAATATTCCAGGAGCTTTACTGTTTATGCCTGTTTAACTTTTATAGATATATATATACACATGTACATATATATATAAACACACTCATAAACATTTATTTCCCAAAAAATAAACTTCAGATCCCTGGCAGTACTATTATAAAACCATTCAGATATTGCATGTACCTCATTCTTTGGCCTGATAGCTATCACATGAACTCTGAAAGAAACAGACTCCTGTTTCTAATTAATAAGGACATAAAAGTGTTTATGCAGAAGGAGAGCCTAGAGAGCTTATTACACTGAGGCCAGTTCAGAGCCAGTGTGGTTTTGTCATGTGCATGTTAAAACTGCCACAGCCAAGTTTGGTTACAGCCCAGTAGAGCATCTGCAAGTCATTTTCATACTTTCAAATGCTGCAATGATAAACACAGCTCTGTGACCATCCAGTGGTTATGTCTGAAAGTGAATGAAGAGAAAGCATTCAAAAAAAGAGCAAGATAAATTGCTTAGACCAAATTTGGAGAAGGAGGGGAATGAAGAGAAGATGAAGAAGCCCAAAACATACTTCTAAGGACCTGAGCAGAACTTATTTTGCACTTCTTATTCTACAGAAAGTTACTCCTGTCCCATTTATATTGTGGAGGCATAGCCCAGGGAAATACAGCTATTCAGACAGATAGGAAGTGAGTTTGCTTATCACACAGCTGCCTTACGGACCTCATCATAACTCCCCAAGGGAGAGCTCATTTTGGGTAGAGACTGATCCCAGTACAGATCTCGTCTACTCATGACCAAACTTCTGACTCCAGCCTGAGCTAAGGGCTTATTCCCTCTCACATACTGGACAGGGCTCCTTCTCGGATGTTGATTTTAATCACAAGAATTAGCTTTATTAGCAATCCCAAATGAATCACTTCAGTGTAAGTATTATTTAGACATACCCAAGGGAGTCCTTTTTGTCTGTTTTGCTTTGAAGTTAAGAATCTCTCACTCTTACTTCAGATCTCTAAGAAATGAGAAAAATGTCCGAAGTTGGATCTGCATTTGCACTCTCACTACATCCAACTCCAATGAATAGTCCTGGTGGTAGAATTGTAGTTTAAGGTCTTTTTGAAATAGCTTAGGTATTGGTGACCCTCTAATCTGCTTTATCCATTCATACAAGGTCTATTAAGGGACTAAAAGGATGTGGTGTAAGTTAGAAGGAATGTGTTTGGACAAGCAGTTTGCATTATGTACTTCTTGGCTATGGCTGTCAGCTTCTCTATAATTTTTTTTTTTTACAAGCAGAAAAATTACTCTAAATTTTCAGCACATGTAAAAACCCAGTAATGGCCTCCTTTGAAACACAGAAAAATGTGTATACTTGAAAGAAAAACTTAAATTTGGCAGTTCTACAAGTTTTTTTGGTATTTCTGACATTCACATCAACAGAAACCATCAGCTGACTGCTCACTGGTAACACCTCTTCAGAAAAGTTAGGTGATCTCTGTACAGTTTCTACTTAGTCAAAAGTTATCAACATATTTCTAGATCTGGATTTACACAGCCTACTCTCTTTAGCTCAAAACATTTCCCATCAAATCCAGAGGATAAGTGTTCCAGTCAACCACAGCCAGATATGTAGTAAATGTGCCTTCAAACCAGCCTCAAGCCTGCTCTAATTTACAGTAGTAGAAACAGGGATGAGGAAAAGCCAGTTAAAAAACCTGACTGGATTGAGGATTATGTGAGCAAAAATAGCTGTGACTTCTTGCCACAAAATCTTCAGCAATTACAGTCTGGAGGCCTGGCCATAAAGTCCCAGGACAACGATGACAGATGGGCTGCACTGCCTTCATGCTTTTACCAAGGGACTGAAAAAGAGAAGGCATCATTTCTGTTTTGTCTGCTCTCTCATATGTCATTAATGGCCACATTTTCCTATAATTTGACAGTCAGAGTGAGTGTGAATATATGTCCAGTTGTGGATATTTTTTGCACTCCTTAGAGAAGAATTAAATCTTATGGCTGAAAGACAAAGAGCAAAATTAATTGCAATCAAGAAGGTTGAATCTGCATTGATGAGCAACGATACATGACCCGAGTTAATGTCTTCCTCACTGTTCTGCAAATTAAAAAACTGATCAATAATAAACAGCAAACAGCTACAGAAACCATAAAAGTATGACTCCACAATGGTAAAAGAATGACAGCCCATTTATTGGGTATTACTACTGCCTGCTCAAGTGCCTTCATGATGGATTAACCTAAGCTATTTGACTTTGTGTTGGTGATGGACTAGGCACACAGGAGTTGAGTCTACATTTCTGATAGGTAAGGGGGCCTTGCACAACCTAAATTCACATTCAAATAATCTCACTTGCAACCAATGCAGCAAAAGCACTTCACAGGATCAAAGTGAAAGATACAGAGAGAAATCAATGCCCATACAGGTTGCTTTGGCAAGAAGATGACACATTGCAGTGCAGACCTTACTCCCATTCTTCCTAACATTCTCATATGACATCATTGCTTCCTATGGTGCTACTTGTGATTTCTGCAGGTATAAGCAGAACAGAAGAAGGTGCAAATCGTCTGGAAACAGTCTTGAGAGAAGCAGTTTAAAAAAAAAGGGGCAAACATGAAATTTTTTTCAAGTAGTACAGCAAGCAATTTGTCCTAAAGACAGCAAAAGCCACATAAACAATTATTCTTCTACTTGAATACCAGTTGAGATCACTACTGGGAGGAGCTATAATCCATGCAGAAAAACAGGTGGCCCTGAGTGGAAGTGGCATGTCAATGGGACACTGTCCTTAAAACAGGACACATGACACAAAAGTTTGCAAACAGCTGGCTTTTTACATACTTGTAGGCACATGTGGGCAGAACAAGCCCACAGGATGCTGGAGCAGTACTGTCAAACCACTTATTCTACAAAACAACAGTTTTGGGCATAGGGCCATGTGACTGAATACAGGGATGAGTCAATCCTAAACCTAGAGATGCTCAATAAACTAAACAAAGGGTTTACACATTAGTGAGCACAAATAAACACATCTATAACCATTTTATCTTTGTAGGACGTAAGATCCAACACCTCTACAGAAATACTTCTTACTCTGTTTACTCCTGTGTAATTGCAGGTTTGATAAGAATCCTACACACCTTGGTTGAGAAAAGGGAAAAGGTACGGTGACTGAAATGGCAAAACCTGACCACCATTATCAGCTATGCCTGGTACAGAGACTATTGCAGCAAAACACAGTCTTCAGTTGCTCAACAAGCAAATCACTTCCTGCTTTTAAAAGTCTATTTCTGGGCTCAAAAATATATAGACTAATGATAAGCATTCAAAAATCTTAGAAAGATATATAAAAGCTTAAAGAAAAATATATAATCCATATGCAAAATGATCATTTTGTCCAGTATAAAAAACAATGCCCAAGGCAGGGGGGGAAGTCACCCATGTTGACCATTTGGAAGTCAGGATGTTGGCTTTGTCCAAAACAGGATAGTTACTATGAATCTGTGATTTCCACTACTACAGCTACCCACCTTGTCTATTTTTATGTGCTGTGCAGTCTATCAAGATTCAGCTAAGCACATACTTTTGCCTGGCAACTCCAATGAGGATAGGGCTGGAAGACAAAGAAAGAAGGTTGATTTTTTAAATTACTCTCTGCACATCAAACAAGTGTCCCAGTTATACTCAACCTATTCATACCATCTGTGACCCACAAACATCTGTGTTTCCACAGAGGTGCACAAATGTATCTCAAGTAGACAGACTCATTCTTGTCCTGTGGGGTCAAGGTGCAGTATGCAGTGGAAAAAAGGTGATGTCATCAAAGTATCACCTAAGCAACATTTATGCTTGACAGGCAACTGCTAAGGATGTGGAACAACCTCCTGCTGGTATTATTGAAAAAAAAAAATAAAAAACCCCCCCCAGACAAAACTCACTTCCCCCTCTCAACCAGTTTAATAATAAGGTTACAAGATGTACCTTTAGCCAGTGCCAGAGGCTAAATGTGATTATTCAGGTGACAACTTCCAGCTCCAGGTCAATAGTCTAAGCCATCCTCTCAGTGTCCTGGAGGTCTCTGGGATGAAGAAGATTAATTCTGGGAGCACATCTGCTGCTCTCTGCACAGTTTTGTCACTGAAACTGGGGGATGCCCACAGAGCCCTCTCCAGTGCTCTCCAGCACAACGCCAGCCACTCTTCCCACAGCTGCCACACCCACACTGGCCTGTTGGGCCCTGCACCAGGGTTTAGAGCACAAGCACTACAAACAGGATGGCCAAAACCACATCCTGAACATCTCTACTTTCCCCTTGCTAGTCCATCTCCATAATGTGCTCTACCATCAGTCTTGAGCTCCCATTACTCACCCCTGTTTTATTTAACTGCTTAGAACAGAGATCAGAAAGGAAAATTCCCTATAGGGAGTATAACTAATTTAGTGAAATCCTGCAGGGACTCAAAAAATCTGCACTAAAATGAAGCATGCCCTGGAGTTTTCAAAAGGCTAGCAGAGTCTGAGAGAAAACAGGTTCTCCCAAGCTGTCACTGCTTTTCTTTGCAGAGATCCAGCTTTGTGGAAAAATGCAACGTTTTGATTTGTGAATCTGATCCAATTTTTTTTAAACTGGGCTGCTGTTCAAAGTAATGTATTAAAGA
Source organism: Falcunculus frontatus (assembly GCA_013398115.1). NCBI lineage: Eukaryota > Metazoa > Chordata > Aves > Passeriformes > Falcunculus > Falcunculus frontatus. The sequence continues at coordinate 25,029 of VZRV01004059.1, read as the reverse complement.
ACTTCCTCACTTCAAATTATTTTCCCATTTTAGCTTTCTGGAAGTAGATGCTCTCCACTGACCAGATTTGTTTTTCTGGTTATTCACTATTTCCAAAAGTAATGACATGTTATTCATTTAAGCGCTTCAGTTTTCAACTCGATGTTATGCAGTCATGATTAAATCAATCAATCATTAATGTGAACCTGAAAACCTCAATTTTATTTTTAAAATGCTGTTCCCAACTGCAGTGTATGCAGTTTTTAGAGTCTAAGAGGACATTGCATTGGAAGTATGGCAGAATTTAGCCAGAAGCTTTTTGGCACAGAGCCTCTCACACCCTCCTGCCCTCTTCCTGGATTAGGCATATTTCCTGGAGGATCGTTAGGCACATATAACTAATCTCAGTAGCCATCTATCAAGTACTGAGAGAACTGAGCTAGCTGATATGCATAGATTACTTCATAAATCAAACCAGTCTCAAAAGCATTGCTTGCTGAGCAGTTTTAGAAAATACATCCTGAGCAGTTATACGTGGCTTTTGGAAGCTAATGCAGTAGTTACAAAACTGAACTAATAAGACTAACAGCTTCATTTTGTGCATCAAAATGCTGAAACTGGCACATCAATTCTCAATAAAACAGCTTAAAAAAAAAGCCACTTCACAGGAGCTAAACTCTGAAGTCCCAGATGACATCATGACATCTCCTGAAGGGCAAGCCCAGGATCACAGAATACAGAAGCACAAGTCCCTTCTGCCCTACCCAAAGATCAGGGGCTTGGACATGCAAAGTTGTTCAGATATCTTCTGAGACTTCCAAGAGCACCTAGCCCAGTTTTTTATTTAAGTGAAAAAAAGAAGCAGACTTTAAGATCCTACCCTGTTTGAGCACATGTGAAATATTTACTAGCAAATATCAGCTTCAGTGACCTGTACTGTGTAAGACCAATTTCTGGTCTCACAGCTAAAGCTGAATTGAGTATTGATACATGTTTCTTTCCCAAAGAGGTGGCAGACAACCACACTCTATTTGTAGAGTCTGAGGGTCTGAGCACCTACTTGGTGCAGAGAAAGCCTGTCTATTATTTTTTATTGATTTTCACTGCATGTAACAGGGACAGAGATCATACTGAAGAACAACTGCATGTCAGAAGCAATATACACTCATATCCTAGCATTTACCCTAGAAACCTCGTCCTAGAAACCTCATAGATATGATCAGAACAGCCTTTCAGGAAATGGCCTCACCAGACTGCCCCTGGTAACTTCAGAAGACTCAGCTCGTGGGAGCTCTGCCCTGTTCTGGGACAGCAGCTCACGCAAGGACACGCTTTGTGTTTGTAGCAACACAGCTTTAAAAGACACTAAGTTAACGTATTGGAGATTTATGTACCTCCAAAAAAGCCAGGACTGAAAGCAGAAAGAAGAAATGATGGTCCAAAACACTTGAGTTTTTTTCCAAAGTCTAAACCTGCAACTCAGCTACGATTTCCCAGAGGAGGTAATATCATGTTTGCACTGCAAGTTTTGTCAAGAAGAGATAAGCGATGGTTACACAACGCAGTGCAAGAAACTGTTCTAATCTACCTGATGCCTTTAAAATTGCTTCCCCTGCAGCCAACCTCCAAGACAGAAATAAACACTGTTGAGGTAACCATGAAGAAAAAAGAAAAAAAGAAGTGCTGCAGCAATAGTTAGGGTTGAAAATCCCTTTGAAGGTCCCAAAGCTCTGTCCCATGCCCAGAACTGCTCTTTAGGCTCTGTGTGGGGGCCAAGGGCTACTGCCCACAGCCCAGCACAGCCTACACTTGCTCTGTGCTGCTCGCACTACACAGACAAACAGTGTAAGGTGAGAGAGCTGGTGCTTCATAAACTGTCTGCTTTCACATTGAGCAGGCAAAGAAAGAGCTTGCTTTGTGCCTAAAGAAACGACAAAATTTGGTCTTATTAAGTTACTAGGGTTAACTATGCTTTCAGTGAGCCACTGTCTAGCTTCTTATAAAAGACAGATAAAAATATAACTAGAACAAGTGAACCCTCTTCTTCAGAATGGCATCGTGTGATTTTATACTTTTAGATTAAAGTGGCACATTGCTAGAGATATAAAATACATAAACACATCCATAAAAACCTTTGTCTGCTTGTACCTCTAAACCTTTCTCTGGGTTTTAAAATGGAGGACTCCTCCTTTGTTTTGAGCACATTTCCTCTGCATTTCATAAGGTGGGGGCTCCCTCTTGCTTGAGAAGGTTCTCTTTATAGAAAGTTAAACAATAGTTTGGAAAAGTTTTGATTGATAATAGCTTACATATGGTGTTACAGAAAAGGAGTCTATTTTAAGCATCCTTCTTCTCTGAGAAGGGATTCTAAAGAGGCACCATGTGTTCCAAACTTGCTGGCAACACTTGAGCCTGCTCTCAGAGCCTGCCTCTGGAACTGCTCCCTGGCTTGTGATGGAAACCATAATCCTGAGAGTGCTGGGAGTACATTTTATTTCCTATGCTTGTGAGGCTTTGAGAATACGGCAGGACCGGTGTGTAACAAATGCCACTACAGAGGAGATTCCTAAGAAACATTCACGCACTGGTCTCAGGTATATGAATACAGAGCCACACATGTATTTCTTCCACACACAAACCCAGAGAAAAGGAAGGGACACTTGGTTGTCTACTTTCCTCCCTAGTGTTTGCATTTAAACAAATTATTTAGAATACATTATTACACGGAAATACATTCTAGCTAAAGACACATTTTGAAATCTATTTGACCGACTATCAGAGAAATTAAACGGCATGAAACCTCTTATATTAAGATGAGTCTTCGGGTTTTTCTCACTTTTCATCAGGATCTAATCCTAAAACATAATATTAAGGGCATCAGACATGGTGGCTTTCAGATAAGAAGCTTGTGTTTCTGGCCATAATCAAGAATTCCAGGAATTCTTCTTTCAGCAAATAACAGGCAGGAAGGACATAGTGACCTTGCAACATTCAACCTGCATCAAGAGCTGTCTGCCAACTTAAATCTTGTCCATGATTTCCATGATTACACAGCATTTCCTTTTCTAAACAGTTGTATTGCTTTGTGCAACTGCTCAGGATATTATTTACAGAAGGCTGAAATAATCCCTATCAACTTTAGTGATTACAAAACTTGCCAAGAACAAAGTAAGATTATCCTCATCAAATTTTGTAAGAAAAGAAGTACTGGCTCTTAGTAATTTAAAAACACTTTCGTAATGTCTACAGCTATGACAAGTCACTTGGAAAAAAACTAAACAACATGAAGAAGGGGGTTTTTGCTTATGAATTCTCTGAATTAAATTTGCTTTCTATAAATATATTATCAACACTGTTCATGTACAAAATCATTTGATCGTGGTAACAAGAATCCTAACAATTATCTGTCATCTGTGACATGTCACTTGATAATGCAGATTATAGTGTTTCTGTTTTCTGGGTATCTGCAACTTTGTATAACGGAAGCAGAGCTATGCATACAAAGAGTTAAACTTTAAAATATTATCTGAGTTACACTTTTCCATTTTCAGTATAAGCTGAGAAGTAAGAAAGCACTAAAAAAAGTTGTCTGCTTTACTTACCCCACAAGGCTTTTGACATAATAATCATCAAATGTCAGAGGTTCATAAGATGACTTTCACTGTGATGGAAAAAGATGGTGGTTGTCAAAAGAGCAAACCATGTTGCCTGGTTTTGGTTAAACTACTTCAGTGCTTGCATACTTCTTCCTAGCATCAACATGAATTAACTACCATCTAATTTCATAAATATACAAGGCCAAAGTTGTCTCTAAGGTACAACAAAGACTATTTTGGTCTAAATTAAAACCACCTGAATTTTAATGCAAAATAATGAAAGTGTCTTGCACAGATTCACTCATCCAGAGTTCAGTATTTTTGAAATTCCAAGCCAAAGACTGCATTGGAGCTGTCTGTCTGACTCAAAGAAATGTTTTACTAAGGATATTAACTTCATTGACCTTATAATGCAAGTAAGTAAGTGAACAAAACAACTTGGCACTGGGCGGCTCATAATATCAGCACCACTGCTCACATCTGTAACTAGAGCCATTCACGTTTCTCAGTCTTTTAAGGGGTGAATGACTGTGCAGTATTCATAGCAAGAGCTTGTACTGGGAGCATCAAATGCATTAGGCAAAAAGCTTGGCAGAAGGGCAACCTTCAGCTTTCCATCATAATCCTGTGCAGTTAATCGTGGCATTGCGAAGGATTGTGAGATTGATGTCTCACTGCCAGGTCTTGTCATTTTAGAGATATTTAACATTGTGATATTGTTCTCACCCTTGTGAGAGCTTGTCCTGGTTAAACCATGACAGAGCTCTTCCTTGCTCTGCACTAAAGCTTCCCTTTTCCCTTGTGGCACTAAGGTATCTTGCAGATTCAGGCAATATCCAAGCGCCCACCCACAACTCCCTTCCCTTGATACTTCCAGCTCCAGGAACAATGTTTACTAGAAAGGCAATTCATCTCCCTGGAAGAAAACAGGGAGTGGATAAATGCTACCACGAGGGAGCATTCCACACTCTTCATAAACAGTCAATTCTAGCTAGCACATGCAGACTCACAAAATGCAACTGCTAAGGAAATGCACATGCTTTCCACACACAAACAATAAAAACCTTTCAAAACTGTCTTTCAAGATTGTCTTTCTTCTTCAGCCTGGGCCAATGCATTCTAATTGCAGGGAGCTCTCTGCCTCAAGTGATGCTGCATTGTTCCTTGCAGCATTCTGAAGCAGTTTCCTTTTCTATGAGCTATGCTTAGCACATCCTGTGCTTCATTATGTTTCCAGGAAAGGTTCCCTAGCACAAGCCAGTTTCTCTGAACCCCTGTTGCTCCATTCCTTTCCTCTGCTGCTTCATCACATGAAGGAAGTACAATCATCTCAGGGAGCAGAGATACACCATGACTGTTCTGCCCCCCTTTATTACAAGCTGGACAAGCCCAACTGGTAGAGAGGTCAGAAGAGAGTCTGGGTCTTGTATAGCTTGAAACTTCACATCTCAAAACCTAGGACTGCAACTGACTGATAGCTTCAAAGCAACACTTCCATCCACTGTTTCTCTGCAACATCCTTCCCAAAGCACTTTAAATGCATAATGCCCAGATAATTAATGCACATAAAACCCCTTGTGGCTGCCTTGCAGAAAATCAGGTTTTATTTCTTAAGGAAATAAAGACAGTAAGGTAGCTTTTGAAGAGAGATACCAAACAGATTTGCCAACTGAAAGTTCACTTGTAGCTGGAGGAGTGGCACTTGGAGCTCCACACAGGGATGTTTACTCACTCAGGCAGCCAGGAGCACAGCATTATGGTCATCAAGATAACCCCATTCCAGATCCTCTAACAGTCACATTAACCAATAGTAACACGCCTAACAATTTGATCCCTTAAGCTATTAAAAACAGACAACTTTTCAGTTTGGAGCCTGGCTCTTTCAGTCAAAACTCTAGAAGTGCTAACCAATTCCAGGTAACAGACTGGCTGAGGGTTAGGAATTTATTCTTCAAAATTCCCAAGATTACTTGTTAATTCCTCCAACCTTCCACAGACATATGCAAGCATATATACACATGTGAGGAGAGGTAAAGCACACAGATTATATTCAAGGGCAGGAACTAAACTGGTCAAGAGGATTTCCTGTTCGTTGAAAAAAAGTGGTCCAGTTTCATTGTGTAGCTACTTCTTTGTCTAGTGAGAAGTGAATTCCCTAATTGTCATAAAAAGTGTAATACTCTAGACATTGGAATACAAACTGGGTTAAGTTAAATACAAAGGCATCCTTTTTTTCATTTGGACACACATCAAACATACTGAGGAACAGTTTGCCATACAAGAACACCCTTCTACACTCCTATCTTCCTAACAGAAAAATTAATGGTTGGGTGCTGATCTTGCACTCAAGGGACTGTTACGAATTCTGGCCTTGCCTTATGGAAGATGCAGTTTTAGTAAATAGTGGGGAGTTTCATTAATAGTTTTATATATTGATATATAAAATATACATTGAAGGGGAATACTGAGAGACTGTCAGGGTTCCCAGTGCATTAAAATTCTCCTGAGTTGGAAGGATTAGAAATACTTTCCCTTCCTAAGACTGAAAAATGCACACAGGATAAACTACTTGCAGCACTGTAAAACAGAAAAGGTGGAGAAGTTTAAGCCTCAGGAGACAGCAACCTGTAAAGTTACATTTAGATGGTTTTGACTTACAAAGTACAGTTTGGGCAAGAATGTCACCACCTCCTTGAAGCAATGTATGTGCCACTTAGGAAAAGAGAACCTCGGATGCCAATGAACAGATGAAAAGATCTAAGGATGTTTTTGGGTTTCCACAGGCAGGGCTGGTCAGCTGGCCCATGCCTGTGTATTGTCCCCATCTGCAAACACCAGTAAGCCCTGTTATCAACTCCTGTGATTATCATCCTGCCTCACATGGATCCTAAACCCTGACTTCCTACAAGCATATGAAGTGTATGGTGGCACTGGAAGATACACTCCTTGTCTTCAATATCACAGAGAAAAGTTCCCAAAAATGTCCCTTTAATGAGCATATAAACTCAGAAAGACAGAATAAAACAAACCAAAAGTAGTCAGAACTCAGAGTTTAGTTCATTTACCAATATTAAGCCACAGCTTAATATTTGTTATTTATATTTAACATTTTTGACTGTTTGTATTCAGGAATAGTGGATCAGAACAACCACAAAAGACTAAGAGGGAAGATGAGTATGTAATTCCAGGATGCCAGCAGCTATGCAGGTGATGGTCTGATGTAACAAGACTCATTTGGGGACAGGAGGCTGCCCAAGCACTGGTTCAATTGCAGAGACCAGGCTCCACAGGGGAGAACTGCTGCTGAAAGAAGGCAACCCAGTATCGCAGGGCTGATCACATGCACAGATGCAATAAAAGTGGTTTCTCATACTCTCACAACTGCTGAGCCAGGGCAATATCTGAGCAAAAAACCCCATAATCTCTGAGAATTTGTACTTCTCTGGAAGCCCAGCCTAGCAGAGTTTTTTAAAACCTAAAACCACCAAAGAAGTAATAGAGGGAATAGGTAGCCAAAGGCAGGGGAAGGAGGATGAGTAAACCTTTCTTTGCCCACAATAAAACTGTTCTTGGCAAGCTGCCCTTGAGAGCACTGTAGTGAGTGCTGCTACGTGAGGATCCTGGGGAGGGGCAGCACACACTGCAGCAGTGCTCCCTACGAGGGCGAGCACGGTGAGTTTTTATCACTACTGGCTATTTTCTCCCTCCTCTAAGAGGCACAGCTGTTAACCAGATACATGAAGCAGGAAGTACTTCTACTTTCCTTTTCCAGTACTTTGGGAACAGTTAATGAGAAGTCTGGGTCAGAGCTTATAAATAATATGAAACTTAAAGTAAGCTAACTAATTCCTGTTGGAGAGTGCTTTCAAAAGAATGAGTGCTGTGTTTCTTCTTTTTTGGCAAATAGTACAGTACACAGTTTGATTGCTGAACCAAAATACTCTGTGTGTTGCATGGCAATTCAAGCTCTGCCTCTTTTCATAAACGTCCTTCATGTGCTTTTCCCTTCCCCTCATTCTGGCTGCTAGGAAGGCCTGACTACAGCCCTCTGCATATCCCAGGGAACTGTTAAATAAGAGAGAGAATGATAATGNAAAAAAAAAAAAAGCCACTGGTACTTAAGCCTTAAATCAATATTAGAACAGGAAGCTTTAGTCTAGTGTATAGGTCAGGGTAGTATTTGAAATACAAACACTGGACAACTTGGTTCATGGAGAGGGCTGGCTCAGAGAGCTCTGCTGCTCTGAGGAAAGCAGGATACAGCTGTTCTGTGCTGTGTATACAGCTCTGCTCCAGGCTGTTCCCCACAGAACACCAGAGAGACTATTTTACTGCTCCAAGACCATGATAGGATAGAACAGGCCAGGTTTCATGCAAAGCTGGGGTTTGGACTGCACTCAGCAAAAAGAGGAAAATCATTGCTCCTGCTCTGAGACAAAAGCCACATGGACAGTAAGGCTCAAAAACATATGTCTAGCAGTACTTAAGAAAACTTATCAAACTGGGAAACTGAGGCTCAGATTTATAAAAGGAATCTAAAACTGGAATTATAAACTATGCAATGTGACAGGCGATGTGGTCATAATTTTGATCCAAAAAACCCAAAAAAATAAAAAGCTGAACCCTAAACAACCAACAAATTCCTAGAAATTCACAGAACTTAAAAAGCAAGAATGAAACTCTGTAATCCATGGTACTTGTATGGAATATTTGGTATGACTGGGGTTAGTACACTCAGCAGCACCTTACCTTGTTGAGTGCCCAGGCTCATCAGTGAATTGTAGCCTATTCTGAAGCACACTGAAATCAAAGAGTCATTTATAAGACTGAACAAGTTTTGAGTCATGTTTTACAGGAGCTGACTTCAGGGAATGGTATTAGGCACTTGCACTGCTGAAGTCAATGCAAAACTCTAAGTACTGAGGCTTTTGGAAACAGAGTCCTCAGGCCTCAAACAAGCAAAATGCAAGCTTTAAAAGGACAAATTCCAGCAGGTGGGCTCTGACCCCACAGAATCTGTATTAGCCTGAGACGGGAGAACTGTATTCTCTCATTGACTCAGCAAGTGAACTTGGATATAGCCAAGAACTCCTCCAAATGCCCAACCCTATTTCCATCTGTAACTGAACATAATAAATTGCTCTGAAAGCTGCATGCAAAACAGGTTTTTCATTTCTCAGTGGTTTAGAAAGACCAGTTACCATGGTTGGCTTATAGAGCAGACATACATTAACAATTTCTGTATGAACACAACACCTTTATAGGGGTCATCTATATGTTAGGTGTCTGTACCTTATCCTCACTGCAGATACCTTGAAGAGTTAGTGCATGATATGCACTGTCAAACCACTCTCTGTGATCTGGTTAAACAGTCATACCCAGGAAAACATGAAGCTGTGTAGCAAGCAAAAAGGACAATTGTTCTCATTACATCTGAGAACTAAGCATGAGGAAGATAAGCAAAATTGAAACAGTACTTTAAACACCAGGATTACTGTGCCACCACGTCATGTATTTACGTGTGCTTTCTGACCCCTCTGAAGTGTTTACACCTTATGCCACATGGGGACTTACTTTGGTACCTTTTATTTAAAAAACTGCCTAAGGATGCCCCCACACAGCTCTACAGTGCATGGTTTAAGAATTCCAGCAGACCCATCCCAGGATAATCTTTACTGCGCAGTAGCTTCCACAGTGCCTGAAGAAACTCCATGCAGCACAGTCTGCTCTTTCCTGGGAAGACAAAACAAAACATATCCCTATCTCTCATCAGTGCTCTCTGACCAAGGACAGTACTTCTTCATTTCCAAAGTGACTTTTCTTCCCTGTTCATTTGGTTTTGCTTATTTGCATTGGTAGAAATCACCATTATGAATATTAGGACAGAATGTAGCATTGAGAATAATAGGATGTGAATAACAGAAAGCTATTCAAGTAAATTAAAATAACCATGCTACATTTAATCCCCTAACACATACAGTGTATTCTTTTTAGGAATTTTGATCTGCATTTAGGGCCAGACATCCAAATATCTACTGAAAATACAATCTTACTAGACAATTTCTAGGGGGAAAAACAAAAACAGAAGAGGAGAAAGTGAAGCATGGAAAACACAGAAGCTAAAACTCAAAACCAGAGCTGTTTCACAAACTAACAAGCATAAGAAATTAATCCAAGTTAAGCTGCTACAGCAGACTGTAGGACTAACGTGCAAGAGTTTGATGCATACCAGAGAACCTTGAAAGAGAAAAAGCATGTGAATAAAATATGATTCGATAAAATAATTCATGCTGAAATGACAGGATTTTAATTATGTGCAACTTCAGCCCTGTGAATATGAAACAGGAAGCACCTCAGGCATTTAAGGCCCTGATGACAGAAGTCACAAATTTATTCAGTGATTTACTTTATGAAACATTAAGTTGGATGCAGCATTTGGGAAAAAAAAAAGAAAAAAAAAATCATAACCAGCAAACCCAAACCAAAACATAAAAACCAATACACAAGCAAACCCACAAAGACTATATCTTTAGATGTGGTCTTCATCAATAATCAGGACTACCAGTTTAAGAATAACTGAAGTGACAGCATAAAGCCCCTTGCCTCAGATACCTGTGTGTTCCAAACAGCTGTGGCATCAGCACGGACACTGCAATAGTGCTGCCAAGACTCCACAAAGAAATGCAACAGAAAGGCAGGCAAGAAAAAACAAACTATGTGTAAGTGCATATGTGGATGTCAAAACAGTCTTGTTCAGGACTAACCTGGGAACATAAGAGAGCTCATACACTTGGGAGAGGGATGTATATCTGGATAAAGGCTCCAAAATAGTTCCCAAACCATTCAGGAAGAAAGCAAGAATGGTAAAACAATTACATATGGTGATGTTCACAAAGAAAACAGGAAATATAGTCCACTGGGGAGAAATATAGAAGACTACTAAAACAGGCAGCCTGTTGTGAATGCAAACAAGAAATTAAAAGAGATGAGAAAGCGATTCAAAACTCCCCCACAAGAGCTCTTACAAACCACAAAGCCCAGCAAACCAGCTAAGAAGCAAGAAGGCAACACTATGTATCTAAATTAATCCTTTTAAAATCCTCTTTGCTTTTAAGCTCATTCTACACCCAAACGGTACAGGGAAGGTTTTTTAAGTAAATGTCTAGTGAAAGTTCAAGAAAAATTTAAGCAAAAAGGAAAGATCATGTAAATATAAGTTAAAGGGTCACTGTTTTAGTAAAGCAGCAGGGAAGCTAAAGCAAACAATTAGGTCTTTTGTGTTCAAACAATTGGCTGGATTAGTGCTTGAATGGACACAGAAATTTTACGTATCAAATAAACTGTATTGAGAGTTGGGGTATCAATTTACATATGAAGAATATGACTAGAGATCAGTGCAGGAGGGGGTACACAACTGTGACATGGTACACTGGCCAATTTTCAGAACCACTGGCATCCAGACAGGCCTTGACTTCAAGTGACACAGCTATGCCTGTCCCAGCAGAGACATGCAGACAGGCAGCAAGATAAGAGCTCGTGAAAATCTGAGTACAGGAAACTAAAGCTGGCCTTTCTCTGGCATTTTTTGAATGTCTGAATCAGCAAATCTTTTTTTAAGTAGCTTTGGGCATAATCTTTGAAACACAGATTTTATCTTTTTTCTGGGCACGGGATGAAAGAAATAATCACTTAATGCACCATAAAGAAAGCAAAAAGAACAAGAAAGAAGGGAAGAGCATACTGAATATAGTAGAAAGAGTAGGAATGCACAAGGTTAAAAACAAGGGGAAAAAACCCCTATGGTGGTAATGTGTGACTGGACAAAAGAACCTCAGTTAAACAAGGAAAGAATCCCTACTGGTCACACACAGGGTCAGAAATAATGCTGGGGAGAAATCTCAAGTACTCTGCTACTATGCTTAACAGAAGAAATGAGATCCTGCAAACTAAGCTTGAGAATTCTTAAATATGAAATCAGAGGAAATTATTCCAACACACAGGATAAATACAGCAGACTCATCCGCAGCAGCATGCTCAGCTCTGGTTAGGCTGTTAGAGACACTGAAATTTTTGAGAAAAGACAATGAAATGATTCTGAGACTGCAATGGGATTAATGCATCTATGAATGAGTATCACCAGCTCCTCTTCTCAAATACCCACTGCTCGATCTGCAAGAAAGTTAGGAAAGAAGAGAGACGTGTGACAGTAAATAAATAAAAAAGTCTTTTTTTGACTGCAGACTGAATGTATCAGACAGTCCCGTGAGAAGGCACTGACTACTGCTAGAGAGAAGTAATCCCTGGTTCTTGCGAGCAAAGGTTTCAGAACATGAGTCTTCACTTTATAAAGTGTTCTGAAGACCTTCCTCACAACTGAGGCAAGTCACAATAAATCCTCTAGAATTTGCCTCTTCCTAATACCCAGGATACCACCTCAGAATCCTACAAGAAATTCTCCTTGCCTCAGCTGTGAGGCAGGTTCTCCAGCCTTTTATCTGAGAGACAACATCTAGGCACAACATCAACCTTCTCTATTTTTCTCACGTTTTCTAAACTTACTTTCATTTCAGGGCTGCTTCAGCTTCTGCTCTAGAGACAGAATACATAGAGCTTCCCCTTTATATGAATCCGGCATTACCACCCACCTTTGATCCCCTTCCTCTCTCTCCTTCTGCTATTGTAATTTTACAGATTTTGCCAGGAGGAGCCGTTAGATCACTTAAGCCGATCTCCAGTACAATGCAGGCACTAACTTTCACCCAGCTACCCCTGCTGAAACCCAAATACTTCAGTGAAATGAAAGCAAGAGATTAAATTGTACACTGCAGGAGACCCTGCAGCACGAGCTGCACTAGCAGAAAACCAGGCAAAAACACATGCAAATGATTCCATCAGGAAGCAACAGCCTCCACTGCAGAGAAAGTCAGTGAATGTTACCAATTTGGCATTAAAACCCCACTTCTTTCCAACACAGAATCTGAAAGTAGAACATGAAATATATAGAAGCGACTGATAAAGAATCCACTTTTCCCTTAGATGTCTATGCTATGTCTTAGGCAATGGAACACTTTCTCTAGCTTTGACTAACTGCTAGTGTTTATGAGAGAATAAAAAACAAAATACAAACAAAAACCACCACAGAACAATGTGATGTTCAAGGAAACAAAGGAAAAAGCCCTCCCTTACTCACAGCAGAAATTATGCTAACATTTTATTATAATTACTGTCTTAATGCAGCTGATAGTTAATAAGCTGAAAGTCAGACTTAACATCTGATCTGTAGATTTGCTTCTGAAACTTCTAAGTATATACACAATAAGTCTACAATTCAAACCACAACAGTTCTACCATCTTTACAAGTACTTGTACAAATGCTTTACTACCTTCTTAGGTGGCGGGCTGGAACCTTATGGCAAGATGGAAATCACCCACTTTAATTCTCACACCACTGGGTTTGCACCGTGCTTTCATGGGCAGAGACTGCTTCACAACAGCAGGAATAAAGCCTTCCAAGAGCACATCTCAGCAAAAGTCCAGACAGAATTCCTATACCAATAAGCAGGGCACGCTGCACCCAGAGGATCAGCAATCTCTCTATTGCTCTACTTTATAAAAAATGTCTTATCTCAGAAAAAAACCCATGACTTAATGGCACTAATCACAAAAATGTAGGAAACAGGCTAAAGAGCTCAGAAGGTTCTGCTATAGGGAGCTGAGCCTGAGGTGGGCCTAAGGGACAATGACCTCATTGATAATTAAAAGGATAAAGTACTTGACTAAGCTCATTACAGATTTTAATAATATATGCACTTCGAACATACAGAATAAGAGATTTCAGGCAGCTTCCAATGACCTCTTCACGACAATTTCCATCCCAATCACATCAGTAGTGATTAGATGTTCACCTAGTTAATGGTCAATGCATTGCATGACACAAGTTCTGGACTACAAAAATTAATTTTCACTAGCTTGTTTGTCACTCTGTATTGCAGTCCCTCAATCCTGTTCCCTTTGAAAGTATTTTTAAAAATATCCCCCAAAGCATTATTTATATTCATATGTTCTCAGTTTATGAAATGAAACACACAGTACAAAAAGGTAATATTCCAAGTAATGACCTTGTTTGGCTGCAGCGCAGATGAGCAACATGAAGGTCCTCAAACAGCATTAACACCACGAGTGAGCACAGAACACCATGAGTGAGCCTGTGGGACAGCCCCACAGGCTGGAACAAGGTACTCACTTAATCCAATTGCACCACTGAAACTTTCACTTCCAGCCTTGGCAGATGGCACCGACCTTATGGCTGCTGCACCTGCCAACTGGTTGCAGAAAGTTCAGAAGAAAGGAACTACAAGGCATTTTCCCTGCCCCTCTCCTTTTTCATTCCAGTTTCTAGGGATGTGTCAGCTGCTAATTAATGCAAGGCAGAAACAGCCTTTAGCTGCTCTAATTTACCCCACCTTTACCTGGGTAGCCTCTCTCACACTTCCCCAGTCAGACTAGGAAATCTCTGCAAACTTAAGGGGGGACCTCAGCTCTAATCTTGAAAAATCACACTTCTTCCCCATACACAAGTAGCACTCTTAATGCAAAAGGTTACTGTCAACTGCAAAATATAATTTAGAGGAACATTCAAGCCACCACGTGTTTCCAAATACCCCATGTCCTTAAGGCAAAGGGCTGCATCCTTAGTGAAATGCCACCTCCTCTGCACTTTGCTTTGCTGTCCTGCTCCTTTCCCTCACAGTGCCTCTGTTGGCACTACCAGACCAAGCTCACTATGAAAAGCCTTGTACTGGGACAGCAGAGGAGGGATGAAATGGCACACAAGAAAACACAGCATGTCTAATTTTAGCCTCCCTCTATTTCTGATGGAATAACTTCAAAGGCAGAGAAAAAGTTGCAGTCTGCTCCCATTAAAATGCATAACAGTTTCCCCTGAACAATTTCAATAGGAGAACTTTATATTAGGAAAAGCACACACCACTGAAATCAGACAAAATACACGTAAGAGACAGCATTGTGACTAAGGGAGTGTTTTCAGTAGTGCTGCACAAGTTCATAGTGACTTACCCAATCTCTATCCTATGGCAATACTGTAAAAATCCAAAAGGCTGGCACATCAAGTAATGGAAAATGAAGGTAAAAGACAAGGAGGGGAACTCCTATGACTTAGGGTAGTCAGTACTCACTGTGCAACTGCATTTGCCCCAGCTGCTTTTCCCTCAGAAGAACAAAAGCACAGCTGTGTAGGCAGTGCTTGCTTTTTTAACAGCTAAATACCTCTTCCCATGTCTACATGTGGTCCAGTGCCTAGAGATCAACTATCACACCCATGTATGAGGGAGAAATGAAACTGAAAGCACTACACACTCTCGTATCCCATCTCTTGTAAGCTGTGAGCCATCATGTGACTACAGCCTGGGAGGAATCTCAAAGCCCCCACCTGCAGCCAATAGGGCACATGGGGCAGAAATCAGGTTTAACCACACAGCAAACAAAAAGAGAAGCACAGGAGCTGTGAAGTTTTGAAGGAGTATGATTGCTACTGTGATAAACAATATGACTTTTACTACTAAACAGATTCTCAGCCATAAGACCTCGAAATAGTTAAATATAACCTGAAGTGATGATCATGTCAAGCCTGAACGTGCCTTAAAAACTGGAGAAAGTTGAATGTGTCCCTTGAAGTAATCAGACAATGCTGGGATGGGGGAAAGGAACCACAATCAACATGATAAACGTATTTTAAAATGTGAATATAAAAATTAGCTTTGCTACTGTCAGATACAGAGGTGCCTGTGTGAATTCACATGTACAGCTCATCTTTCCCACATTAAGAATGCAGATAAATTGCCACTTTAAAATGGGCAGGCACTGCACAGAGAACACAAGACACTATCGTGGACTCGGGATGAAAGCCAGGAAAAATATAAAGACTTCTGAATAAGACAAATCTAAATTATTTAAATAGCAGTTAATGCTTCTACCATTTTATCCTCTACCCTGCTTACACTCTCATTAATGCCAGTCACTTCCCAGCCACAATAGCTTTGTGACCAAGGCCATCTACTGGTGAGAGGTGTGTGTGAATTAATGGGAGGTTTGTTGGCCAGATTTAATTAGTGCTTGTTAAGATTTAGGCACACGTATTGAAATTGTGCCAGGCAGCTGTCAGGAATTATTAAACATGATCACAGTTTGGGATGAACAAATAAAAAATTAAGGCTTTCCGACTCCACATGAACCTCAAGAACCATGATGCTGCCCAGGGGAGAGGAGTGTGGTACTTTGAATCTGCATCCTGTTGTAGTCCAGACATCCCAGACACTGTGTCACCTCACTGCTGGGTGTAAAATGAATCAGCCATGTCAGCGTTGCTAACAGAGATATTAATTTTACACCCAAAATCATTACCAAAGCTGGTAACATCGTTTTCAAGAATTAATGGGGTCTGAATGGAGACATTTGTAGGCTAAAACTGCAAATATTTTAAATGGGGATTTTAGATGGGGATTTATTGGCTGCACACCATAGTTACAATTGTACTTGTCCCCAGACATTAGGCAATGGAAATGGACACCAGGCAAGGAAATGGAAGGGAAATTAAGCATGCCCACATCCTTACACACATTTCCAAGGTGATTTCTGAGACTAATCTGCAAGGGAAACTGGGAGCAAGAGCATGCTATGACACAGAGATCCCCACACTGTTCTACTGTTACCTGCTGAGCATCATTATTCCCAAATCATGAAGATGTTTTTAATAAAACACTTCCTTTAGCTCTTTTTTCAAATTCTGTAACACTTAAGTTAGCATTATGATTTTTAGAGTGAGGTATTTGAATGGCAGCACTGGAAACCCCCAAATTACAAGACAGTATCCTCTCCATCTTTGAGATGAACTAAAGTTAACCCTTTACTCATCCTTTTTGCCATAAGAATTTGGGACAACCTTGATAGCATGGAGAAATATAGCTTAAAGAAACTAAAATCATTTCTTATGGCTACTTTTGGATGGCAATGTAGAAACCAGAAGTTTTTGTTTTGCCTTCACAAATGACACAAAAGAAAAGTATTTCCACAAGAGAAAATGTGGATGCCATAAAATGACAAATGCCCTTCAGTGACCATCACTTCAGTCTGATTAATTGCTATGATGATCATATTTATGACAGACAATTTGTGGAGGGCAGGTAAAAAGGAGTCAAACCTTCCACATTTGTCCATTACAAGCCGGGTTTGGGGCTGGTTTGTGAGGGTTTTTCTGGGCTGGGGTGGTGTTTTTTTTCTGAAGCCAGTATTAGACTATAAATCCAGTTTAATGACAGCAGTTTTATTCAATGTGGGAGAATGCCATTTTCCAATACAGCAAGCTTAGTAATTTATATGCCTTTCTGATTTATTTATGGTGCAGTAAGTCCATGGGTAGTTCTGTGTCTGTTGGAGATTTGCACTCTCCAGGATAATTTTTTAATTGAAGATTAGAGGCGGGGAAAAAACCCCAAATATCAAACTGCTGCCCTCTTTGGCTCCAACCCACAAGACACAAACAACTTCAAAAGAATAAAACAGTGCATGTAAATTTCCAATCACATCTTTTGCAGCAAAAGTGTGTTATCAACTAATTGATAAGCTTTAGATGTTCCTCTCATTAAGTCATTGGATCAAAAGAGCTGAACTATGGAAAATTTAATTTATACCTTCAATTACAATTACTGTGAATCACAGTAATTACACTTTACACTTTCAAAACACTGCACTAATGTCTACAACATGCCTTGGTAAGAAGTTGGATTTATATTTGAAGTTGATATATAGATGAAGAAACCTGTTATGATCTCCTGTTGATTTGCATATAAAAGCCTCAAGCAACTTACACCGGGATTCCCATGTTCCAGAAACCAGAGGTAAAGTGAGAACTAGGAAATTGTTCATTTGCAACATCTGATTTTAAGGATTTGGTCATTTCTTTAACGCACATTTCAAACAGAGGACTTCATTTAACTTCAATGTCAGGTCCTCTTTTGAATTCATGTTTTCAATTGATTTTTCTTCCATGATTCTCTTAACTTGGAATTGCCTATATATTACTGAATTGAAAGGAATGGGTTTTTCTAATTTTCCAAAACATATATCTTTGATCCTTTTTCCCAGTGCAATGCTAAAAAGCTTTTTCTTACTCCAATCCTGTAGCAATAACTAATAGCAGCTCTAACTTTCTTAATCTCAAATATATTCAAAAGCAAGATTACCTCAAAACGAACTGCTGAGGCTAGACAAGCTAAGAAGTCCATCTACCTTTATTTCATCTTGCATATTACTCAGTTATATATTGTACAGTCCCTAGGGAAAAAAAAAGAAACATAGGAAAGTAACTCAGAAGGGCCATCAGTCATTTAAGTGTTTATTTTCAAATAGTACCATTTCTTCTCAGAATGTAAGAAATTGACATATCCATAAAACCTGCCTGAATGAAACTGTGCTGTCTAAATGCCTTGGATGACCATTGGAACCAACGAAATTCCTACCAGCCTGTTCCAGGGAGAAGGCTTTGTTGTAATGCTGCAGCACAGTGCAAGATTCAGAAACAATTTTTGGAAATCATACATAGAAAATTCATCCCTCTTTTGGAGGAAAGGGCAGGAAGGGAAAAAAAGACCTAAAAAGCGCCTGGTATTTGTTACATCAGTACAGTTACAATGGTACATAAAAAGGCTGTAGAAGGCATTTATTCTAATAGCCTTGGATGTTCAATCCGTGTAATAGTCCAGTCTGGTTTTGCTCCTTCTGTAAACTCCCTTTGGAACCTAAAAAAGGAAAGAGAGTAAGTGAAGAGTTGTTAAAATTCACTTGATCATAAGGAGCTACTAATACAACAAGGAATCATAAAGAAATATTTTACTTCAAAGTTACTGCTGTAAAAGCTACTTAAACTTTAATGCTCATGCTCCAAAATGGAAGATAAAAATTATTTCTATAGTAAGAAATAAAATACACTGACTTCAGAGTGCTTTGGTTCAGATCCCACAGACAGGATCAAGGATCAACAGTAAAGACCCTGGTACCAAGAAAGCACTTCATTTTCACAGTAGGAATATGAATGAAGCTGTATGGAATATCTTGATCTGTAAATAAAGGGTTTCACTTAATGGAGCAGTAAGCAAAGGGCAATCACGTGCTCCACATTTTACTTGAAAATTTTCATTTTTACTTAAGTATAATATATTTTCAGAACTACATCAAAGATCAAGGTAACAGCAGTACTTAGTCTCCCTTATCTAAAGATAAGTCTGAGCTTCAAGATGAATACTCATGTTCTCAAATAACCTGCATGTCATGGACAAGAGCAGTATAATATCATTGCTTTGCAACCATGTGCAAATCCACTCCTGCAAAATGGGATTGGGAAGATATTTAGGCTTTAAGGGAAGGCTCTCAAGGTTAATGTAACCTCACAAGCCTCCAACTCTAAGGAAAATGCTGAATTCAGCTAAGGGATGGATCCACAACAATCCATCCAGGCAAAAAGTACTGGTCTCCTCATGAGTGTCACCTTTGTTTCAGAGCTCCTCATCACCTAGACTCCATATTTTCAATTTCAAATGTGGGTGTAGAAATCCTTCATCATACTTCATTTATCACACAAAAATCCTCACTTCTCCCAGCTTCTGAGAATCTTATTTTCAGAATATTTTGCCAACTGTGTAGATATTTTCTGCACTGCTCTGACATCAGTACACCAACACAGACATTATTTATAAGCATTCCTATGAAAATCCATCTTCCTAATGTGTGCTTTGAGGATCAGAAACCTCATTCAGTGCTCCAAATACTGCTCTTCCTGACAGAGAGAGAGTTCCCATAAATATCAACTCAGAAGCAAGGAAATAACATAATGACTTTAGGAGTATTCAAAAAGTTTGGCCCCTAAAATCAAAACTGGAAAGCTGGATGAGATTTAACTTAGATTAGAATCAAGGTAAATTAAAAACACTGGGTTCTGCAGTGGCACAGTGGGAGTGCTGCAGCACTGCTTATGACACAGGTACCTCACGGATGTGGGAATAGAAAGGGACAAGTAAACTTACTCATAGTTTGCCGTTAAAAGGTGTTTCTTTTCTTTTGTGTTTTCATCTCCAAACACAATCTGGAAGACTTTGGCTTCACCGGGTACTTCATCAGGTAGATTAGCACCATTCAGATACCAGAAGCACATCAGGATGCTAACAAACTTTCTCCCTGTTGGAAATAAATCAAAACTTAAGTTAGATCTCATGTTTCTCATTGGTAAAATACTACTATTTGCTTCTTAGCATATATTCTAGTGAGTCCCTGGAAGGACAGCTGACTTCAGCCATAAAGAATACAGGAAAGAATAATGAGTGATAAAGCTATTTAAAGCCATACTCATGCTGTTTAGCAACAATACAAATACACACTGTAAAAAAATATGTATTTTACCATGAGTGTGGTATGACAGTGTATATAATGAAACTGTATGAAAAAAGTTGGTTCCCACAAAGTCCAAAGCTAACTACTGATACTACTCTACTACATAGAGTAGTTCAAACATGGGAGAAATTTAAGAGGGGAAAAAAAAAAATTCCTATTTCCCAAACCAGGAAAAAAGCTCACTGGGTCTGACAACTTGAAAAGCTCAACTGAAGACCCAGGGTTAGACCCACACATCATCTCCACCGTATCTGATAGTGAACAGAGCACACAATGCTGGTATCCAACCAAAAGAAAAACTTGCTTGAGCTTATCACTAGCTTAAAAAACCCCCAAACAATCAAGGAGTCCTAGAACAAAGTATATTTCATGACAGAAATACTAAAACAGCAAAATTAATTTCATTATCCAGCCTTCACTATTCTTCTTGCAGGATGCATTTTCCTTGTTGAAGCAAACAGCTTTCAGCATATATTAGAATAATTGTTTTTGAGTGGTTTCAGATTGCTGAGGACTAATAATATAAAATTCTGTACAAAAGAAGAGGAATAAGCAAAACCCAAACAGAAGTCAAAACAGTACCATGATGTATTAACAATAACCTCTGTCTCTGGCTTAAAAGGAAATCAAGAAATTTTATATGGATGAATTACAAACAGAGAAACGAGGAATGAGAAACAGTACTCAAAATCACATCTGTAAGGAAAATGTCTGTTTAGCAGCAAAACCAGGAAATAAGACTGTTCATTGCTGAAATGTTTTAGGATTCTAAACATACCATCATCATCATAGTAAATGCGAACATCTCCTTCTGTTGTGTACATGATTGCATCAACGTCAGCTGCTAAAGCATCCCTGTGGCTGTCAGGGAGCAAAGAAATCTTTTCCTTCAGCACCTGAAGTACCTAAATTCAGAAAAACTGTCACTTAGTTTTTCATTAGGAAATATAAGTAACAATCTATTTCTACTGCAGTTAATAAAATGAGCTGTTTTGCTACAACATTTCTCTAACACATGTAACAGCTAAAGTGAAAAAGCACTGGGAACTTTGGGCATTCCTAAACCCTAATTCAGCAGGATTGAAGAAGGTCCATTCACTGCTCAAAACAAATGAAAACCAAGCATCTTAAAAAATGTTTAGAAATGGTACTGTCAAAACAGCAGCTGCAACACAAGCCATGCCAGCCCAGAACAGCCCAGTGAAGCCCGCTCCCACAATCACACACTGCCTTCTCACCGCTCATTTCTCGCTACGTGCAGGTTCCTAAGCTTTTGATTCAATATCTTCTTAGTTATTTTGCACAAATTTCTTTGAAAATCAGTTTCATTACCAATGAGTTTATTTTTGCCATTTTGTGACCCACACTCCATTTAGAAAAAGTTTAAACACTTGCAAATCAGAAAATAATGAAAAATCATTCCCCTGGTAATTAATTTCCATGTGACACTCACATCCATCCTATCTAAGTGTCCTACACAGCTGTGTTAAGTAGAAAATGGTGGGGTGCACAAACTGCACAGCGGTAGCACCTCAAACACCACATGAGAAAGTCAAGTCCCAAGAAAGGAAGAAACTGCAGAACTTATTTTTAACTAATACTCATTTTTTCACTCTAACTTGATTTACCATTTTTGAATAACAAACAAATTTAGAGGTTACATGGAAGCAAGAGGCAATCTTCACAAAGAGAGAATGGTTTCTAGTACATTTTGCAGGTACAAAATTCACTGGTGAAAGAAATGACAAAGTAGTGTGGGATCACAGCCTCATCTGCTACATCCCTGGCTAACATGAAGTCTCTACATCAATGTAAACCTGAAAAATCTACAATGACCAGAGAATGTTCTTTCAAGAGGAAGCAGAGGAGACGCCCTTTCAAAACGACTGCAAGAAACAAACTCACGTTTTATTGCTATCTCTGTTCAGAGAGAGGAGGCAAGATTGTTCAGAGGGGATGCACTAGAACAGCACCCGAGTATTTGCTGCAAAGGCATGGGTGGCAATAGGACAGGCCACGCTGACATCCTGTAACAAGGCAGACATAGACCTGGAGTGTCTCCTCCACTTGACTGTGATGCATCTGCTACCTCCATGCCCTGGGAAGGCCAAGACAACTTCAGCAATTAAAAATTCATGAAAACACAGAAAACACAGCACTGATGTTTAACCAGGTCACTCATATCCCTGAGACTATCACACAAGACTGAGGCCTTCCAGCCAAACCCAGTAATCAGCTGTATGATGTGATGGGTGTGGGAATGTATCAGTGCAGCAGGGATGAGCACAAACCAGTTTCTTCATCCACCTGAATTCTGGTGCACAGACTGAGTGAGCTTCAGCCACCTGCCTACACCTAGAGACACACAATTCCACCTGCCATCCAGAGCCCGCTGCCTTTCCATCCTTCCTGGTACACCAGCAATCTTTCTGGCATTTGGTCTTTATGCTCAACAGCTAAAATATATTTTATTTTGTTTTAACTACAGTAGCTTCGAATTAAGTTTCATGCCTTGAAATTAAAAAAGCTGCAGGAACAATTGCCCTCCTCTGCATTACGCTGTTTTTCCCAAATTAAACCAAACTTCCAACTTGTAGATAGTGACAGGCTGAATGCATCCACATTACTTTATAACAGACAGTCAACTGCTAGAATAGGACATGGAGAGCATTTACCTCTGCTGATACAAGTTCTTCCAGCAGGTCAAGTTTACGCTGAGACAGCAGCTTTGAAACAACAGAAAAGGCCTACCAAAATAAAACAAAACCAAAAACCAAACATGAACAAGAAACTCTAAGTTGGCTTATTTTTCAGACAAATCTGTAAGTATATGACAAACTACCCAAATATTCCATGATTTATATTTCAATATTTGCAGAGGGTATCACCATTGAAATGTAAGCCCTCCAGCATTAAAAAAATGATTTCATGAACTGATAAAAACATACAATTTCTTTTCAATCTCTCATTCAAAACATCAAAGCTTTCAATAGCTAAGTGAATTCATAGTTTACTAATTAAAAAAAAAAAAGCTTTGCAGTACTTTGTGTGTTGTTTTTACTCTTTTTTGATAATTCCAATAGTCTATGTCTTTCCCTGTCAATATTTTGTTCCCCTGCCCTCTTTTCAAACTCATCTTCTGGTTTCAGTAAAAACTGATGCAACAATTTAGAAATTTTCTTTAGAAATCTTGTTTCATCTCTAGACTTCAGGAAGCTCAACTCTCCTTTCCCCCCTCAATTTTGCAAGTGTATTTACATACAATTACACTCTAAATATTCAAGCAGTGCACTTGTGAAGGACAGTGTATTTAGGACTCTACACCAAGTAAAAACAAACAAACAAACAAAAACTAAAACAAAACCCCAAAAAAACCAGGCCAAGGTAAAACAGGTGGTTCTGCACATGTGTCAAATTATTTGTTGTAGGTTGTGGCTTTTTTCCTCTCTTGAA
Source organism: Falcunculus frontatus (assembly GCA_013398115.1). Classification (NCBI taxonomy): domain Eukaryota; kingdom Metazoa; phylum Chordata; class Aves; order Passeriformes; genus Falcunculus; species Falcunculus frontatus. The sequence goes on along the minus strand of VZRV01004059.1, from coordinate 1,543 downwards.
TTGATCTTAATAATTTTAACATTCTGCCCCCCGATGTGTTGTTTTGAGCTGGGTTTTTTTTTGTTAAAAGTAAATATAATAATAAAAAGTTTCCCAACAAATAACTCTGTAATTTTTATATGACCAGCTTATAGATAATCACCTCTTTGACACATTCTGTTGACAAAGCTTACTGGGCTCATAAATTTGGAGAAACAAATACATACACCAGCTCTATGCCTGCCTAAGCTTTATAATTTCAGGAAAACCTGCTAAGAGGAGATACACTTCTCCTAAAGTCTCTGTAATGTTTGGAAGCACCTTCCTTCATGCTGCTTTCAGGGATGGCTTAACCAGTTCATTTTAATTGTGGAAGCTAGGAAGACAAGGAATTCCTGAAGAAAAGCACACCTCTGCTTATTTCACTGCCCCCAACGTGTGGTGCTTGGAGCCAGCAGTGGGGAACTCCATGTATTTTACACACAGGAGCACAATAGCACTATGACGTCCACATGTAATAACATCAGGCTGGAAATCAGGAAGAATTTATTCATGGAAAGGATTGTTAAACATTGGAATGAGCTGCCCAGGGAGGTGGTGGAGTCATCATCCCTGGAGGTGTTTAAGGAAAGTCTGGACATGACACCAATGCCAGAAACTGGCTGACAAAGTGGCGTTTGGTCATAGGTTGTACTCAGTGTACAGCACAGACACAGAGCTCCTGGAGCGGGTCCAGCAGCAAGGACTGGGGGCGGGGCTGGGGCATCTCTCTTACAGGAAAAGCTTATGGGACGGGACATGTGCAGCCTTGAGAAGAGATGGCTTAGAGGCATCTCATCAATGTGTATAAATACCTAAAGGGAGGGAGTGCAAAGAGAATGGACCAGGTTCTGCTCGGTGGTGCTGAGCAATAGGACAAGAGCCCATGGGCAGAAACTGATGCACAGGAAGTTCCACCTGAACATAAAGAAGGACTTTTTACTGTGAGCGTGACCGAGCACTGGAACAGACTGCCCAGAAGTTGTGGAGTCTCCCTCGCTGCAGATATTCCAGACCCGTCCGGACACAATCCGGCGCGATGTGCTCTACAATGGCCTTGCTTGATCTGGGAGTTTTAGAGCAGATGACTCGCTGTGGTCCCTTCCTATCTCACTTATTCTGTGAATCTGTGATTATCTCCGAAGTCTTTTCCAGCCTAACTCGTTCTATAATTCCATGGAAATAACCGCGAGCATCGGCAGCCCCTGGGGAGACTCAGCAGGACCTTTCTCCTCAGGCCGACCGCTCTCCTCGCCCCGAGGCCCCAGGCCCACTCACCTGCTTAGCCCCCCGCGTGAACTCCTCGATGCTGAATTCCTGGTCGAAGTAGAGGCGGATGAGCAGGGAGTAGAAGCGGGTGCGGAGCCAGGCGAAGGGGCTGGTGATCCTCACTACCACTACGCGCCGCTGAGGGCCCTCGGTCCCAGGCCCGGCGGTGCTGGCAAGCCGAGCGCTGGGCTGGGGCGGACGGGCCCGGCTGAGGCCCGACGCGCTCGGTGCGGCTGCGGCCGGCGGCAGGAACCGG
>VZRV01004055.1:61873-143956 GCA_013398115.1 Falcunculus frontatus | reverse complement strand
TGCAATTATTCTTCTTGGACCGCAGTAAATTGGCGACAAATTTATAAATATAGGAATGTGTATTTTAATGTACAATTTAAGTTCAGGCAATCACTGTGTTTCAGCAGGAGCTTTAACAATGTCACTGGACCTGAACCAGGATTCTGTTGTAGAAAGGAGGATGCAGTTCAGCTGATATCCCCACCCCTCAGGGATGCCTGCTAGACCTGTTGGGATTACAGTCAGAAGAGTGGGTAATGCCATGAGCTCATCAGGCTTTGCAGTTCAATAGGCTTTAATTTGTGTCACTTCCATTGTTTCAGTTTCTTATGTATGTGGGCAAAATGCAATAAAACTTTATAAATGTTTTTACGTGCTCTCTAGACTACATGAGATTAGAAGTTCAGTGTAAGATGGAATTAGTGAATAAGTCTTACCTCTCTCTTTGACTGCCTTGCTTCTCTCTGTTCACCTGCACATTTTTATTCATAACATTTTAAATGCAATCATGCATTTAATAAAGCGCACACTCATGTTTGTTGCCATCCTATGTTTGTTGTGAATGACAGTACAACTCTTGGTCTATAAAGTTTCCCATACAAGACAGAGTGAATCAAGGCCCAACATGGGTGACTCGTTGGGTTTTAAATTTTTGAGCAGGATTTTTTTCACATTTGTTTCACATTTGTTTCTTGTATCTATGCACTCAGTTCCTCTGATATGCTTGGCTGGGCCTGCCCTGTGTGGAAACATTTGAAAATCTGGCTGTTACATTCAGATGTCTCATGATCTACTGGTAATCCATCCCATAACTAATTACACCTCAGCCTCAATTACTGTAGGACCCTTCCAAGTGAACTACACCTATTCATTCAGTACTATTCTATTCCATTCTCTTCTCTTTCCATTCCTTCTCTCTCAAGTCTTCTTTTTTAAGAGACAAATAGGTTTTTGCTATAAAAGCCGCTGTCTAAAAGCTGCCATGCTATGAATCTGTAGTCTATCAGCATGTAGTGAGCTATAATAATGTAACATAGAACAAAACAGTCATAAAATTTAAAACTCTTAATTACCAGTGAGATGTGATATTCCCATTGCAATTAGGCTTTCTGGGTAGGGTTAAAGTTCTTTCCCTTTGTGCAATATGAAGCTTTTAGGGTCATTGCTAGTCATGACTTTGGAACTGCACTCTTCTTCAGAGCTCTGAGCCAAAGGAAGATGTGGGGAGCCTTTCCCCAAATCACCCCCTTATTTCTCTCTCCTGCCAGGCTGGGCTCAGTGCAGAGAAGAATGATTCCTGCTGTCTTCTTCCAACTCTACAGCCCAAACTCAGCTGAGTCCAGGATGTGGCAGATTCTGACTTCTGTGACACCTGCTGAGGGTGCTGGAGACTGCTGAGGGTGTTGGAGCTGCTGCCCGTAATTTGGTGTGTGCTGCTGCTGCTGCTTTGGGAAATCTACTGATGAAATTCGGTGGCTGTGCCAGATTTTCTTTCAGGGCTTGAGATGGCCAGTTTGGCCCTCTGGCTGTCAGTTCATCCCTGACTGAACAGGTCCTTGTCTGCTTTCTCTGTAGTAACTACGGCTGCCTGATATTGCAAATACAATGACGGCGGCTGTGCCGGGTCTCTAGCGCGGATCCCGAAGCCAGTGTGTGTCCGAGATGCGGCGCGACCCGGGCACGCGCTGACTAGTGCTCGGTGTCCTGCGCGTGACGCCGCAGCGTGGGCCTCTCGCGCGCCCATCGCGCCTTGCGTGGAGCCCCGGTGCGCGGCCGACGCCGCAGCGCCGCCCTTCCTCTGCTGCGGGGCTCGGAGAACGGGACCGGCCGCCGGCGGGCTCGCTCCCGGCGCGGTGTGCTGCGCGGGCGGCTCGCCGTCAGCGCTGCCGCTCGTGCCTCCAGTGCAAGAAGCACTGCGGTGCCAGGCCTGCTCTCGGCACGGGTATCCCGCGCCCCCGATGCAGCAGCTCTGGGCGGTACCGCCGCGCTCCGCCCCGACCGGCGCCCACGGTCCGTGACGCCGCGGGCGGGGCGGGGCAGCGTCCGGTGGCGGCGTCAGCGGGGCCGAGCGGAGCGGGGCCGAGCGGAGCGGGNGGAGATCCAGCTGGACGATGGCGGCGTGGGGGGGTACCCGGGCGATGATTACTGCTCGGGGTCGGTGATGTCGGAGCGGGTCTCGGGCCTCGCCAACAGCATCTACCGCGAGTTCGAGCGGCTAATCCACTGCTACGACGAGGAGGTGGTGAAGGAGCTGATGCCGCTGGTGGTGACGGTGCTGGAGAACCTGGACTCCGTGCTCACCGACAACCAGGAGCACGAGGGGGCGCTGGAGCTGCTNGCAGTACGAGCGGGAGAAGGCGCTGCGCAAGCAGGCCGAGGAGGTGAGCGCCGCCGCCCCGCGACCATCTTGGCCGCGGCCGGGCGGGGACCCCAATGCAGAGGAGCGGGAGGGCCGAGGGGGTGGCGGGGGCGGCGCAGGGCTGCGGCGGGGCCGCCTCCCAGAGGCCTCCGCTCTGTCGCCCCGATCGCCGCCGCTGGCGGGTCCCTGCTGCCCGCGCCCCCGCGGTGGGCCCGGCTCGAGGGGACGCTGGGGGGGCGGCGGGAGCCCCGGGGCAGCGGCCGCCGGTACCTTCTAGAAGCGGAGCACGGGGGCTGGCCCGGGCCCGGCGAGGCGAGGCGCATCCCCTACCGCGGAGGCCCGGGACTCCCGCCCCTGGGACTCCTCCGGCCCCGGCGGGCCCTCCTGGCCCGGCTCCTCAGCCGCACCGCGGGGCCGGGGCCACTGCGGCTGAGCTGCCCCGTGACAGCGAAAGGGAAAAAAACCGAACCAAAATAGCTGCAATCCTGTGGAATTCCTGAGGAATTAGGAATTCACTTTGCAATGCCAACAGCATCTGGAGGGATCAGCATAATTTGGGGTGTAAAATATTGTTTTTAAAATGGGTAATTTGTGCAGCCGTCCAGTATTCTCAGTGTCAGCTGTAAGCTGTTTCATTGGAGCAAGGAATTGCCTTTAGAGTATAACTTCTTATTTTTGAAACTTATTTTTACCAAAACTGTGCCTTGAGTCTTAATAAAATCGTTCCCAAGTCATCACCTGCCGTTTCCTTGAGCGTGGATGCGCTTCTGGGAGAGCCGGGGCAGGGTTGCCCAGCTGGGGGCGTTGTTTGGAAGTGGCTCGTGAGAAATCCAACCCCTCTGATGGAGAGGAAGGAGAATCCCCGGGTTACAGGGACTCGGATGTAGACAAGACAGAGGGGAGGTGATCTGCGCTCTGTCATCTTGCTGCATCTGCGCCTGTCCCTGCTGAAATACAGAGCATTCTTTCAGCCTTGAAGGCTGGGAGCCATAGGGATTGCTGTTCAGCCTCCTGGAGTGACAGTCTGTGAGCTGGGATAGAGCATTGGTGGTGAAAAAAGTCCATCCTCACCACATCATCCCCACCACATCATCTCCTTTAAACTTCTTAAAAAGTGGAGGTTTTCTGTCTTTTAGACTAAGGAAGAGCAAAAGATTATGATTCAGTTGCTTTCCTAGGAGTCAAGTTCTGATCTGACATGGAGTAATTAATAAAATTTTAAAAGTGGCAATTAATGAAATAGTTGTTGAACTGGAGAAGCACATACAGGATTTTCATAGACGTTCTTGTTGCTTAGTAATCATGTGCGAGAATCTTGGTAACTCAGTGGAGAAGACACTTGTGGTCCATTGTTGATACTGAAAGCAAGAGCCAGTCAGTTAAAAGTTTTAGTCCCTAAATTATGTAATTCTAATTATGTATTAATGGACTAATAAATGATCCTGAAATTCTTATGAATGCTTGTAGGGGTTGAAAAATTATTCTGAGTACATGAGGCTTACTTAATGTGGTGCAGGGACAGCATTTTGCATCTTAGAAATAATTTAAAAGTGCACTATTTATGGGGAAAAAGTGGGACTGCAAATGGGGGTTGGAACAGTCCAGTTGGAATCATCCTGCGTCTTTGGACTGGGGTGGATTTCTGTTTTGGGCTTACTAAATACAGAATGTATATTCTGGAAGCAAATGTAGTGGTCGCAGTTACAATCCTTGCAAGGAAACTTGGGAACCGTGGCAGAATACCATTTGCCGATGGTATTTAAAAAAAGTGAGATTTAAAAAGCGCCGATGATGATGATGAAGATACTCTGTCATCCTTACACACAGCTCAGTGTAAGTGGGAGAAGAAAGTGTCTGCAAGGAGTCTTGTTATCAAAAAGGGATAGAAAATGTGTTTCTTATGGGAATAAATGAGCGTTCTGTCTCTACAAACCCCCTATTACAAGGTCATACATGGAATACATGGACACATACATTTCCCTAGGTATATAACGAAGTAAATTATTTATATGCACCTGTTTCCCATGCACTGCTTACTCTGCAGTAAATTATATGTCATGGGGGTGAAAATCCGTGTATGCCAGGGAATTCTGCTGTCTACCGGGTAATTGTACACAATCAAAAACTGGAGAACTATTTTCTTCCCAGAATATGCATTGCTGCTCTGAAACAGTGCCATGGTGACTAGGGACTGTCCATCCCACCTCTCCAGCAGCATCAGCCTCCTGGGCTATGCCTCAAGTCTTGGGTGGGATCTTCACTTCTAACTGGGAAGATCCTCCCCTGGAAACAGGATTTGACCTCAGTCTTGATTCCTCTCTGTGTATGGGTGCCAGTTACAACAATTAAATTGACACTGAGAGGTTGGAGATGAAAAACTCACCTGTTCTCTTGCAATATCCTTTCAAAGGACCCTGAGTTATAGCTACTTTATATTAATTTATTAAATTCAGAGTGACTGTAACCACGGGTGGGCATCTTTCTGGCATTAAAATGTGCGTTTTCTTGGCTGATTACCACCCTGAAGAGCCATTGCACCTTGCTGTTCATCTTTATGCAGCAGTTATGCACAAACAGACTGTACAGGTATGGTTTGTTAAATTAGGGTTGTTTCCAACAATTGTAGAATCATAGAAACATGGAATTGTTTGGGTTGGAAGGGACCTTAAAGATCATCTAGTTCCAGCACCCCTGCCATGGGCAGGGAAACAACTTCCTTTTCACTAAATGCTGTAAAGGAAGATTTTCCTTCTCAATATTACTGTCTTAAGACGATTCTATATATTGTCTTTAAAATCAATCTTTGCCAAAAGCAAATTAATGCTTTATTTTCTAAACACTTGGATTGTAGAGACTCCATGTTTTTCACTTGTCCTAAAATAGGGCAGCAGAAGCATCTGGGCAAGTGGATTTAGAACAGAAGTTCCTTGGCATGAGGCAGTGCTGTCAGTTGCTGTGATTACGGAGCTTAGTACACAATATTGCAAATTTCCATGACCTACAAGCTACTGAAGATACAGGATTGCACCAGATTTTTGGTGGTTTTGTTTTCTTCCATCTGTTTCATAGGGTACATACCTACTTAGGATACGTATGTGTGAATATAGGGTCATTATTGCTTGTGTGGTGTGGTGGTCTATGGAATCACAGACTCCTCTAGTATGTCTGTGACCTCCTGAGATTGAGTGCCACACCCTTGTTCAGTCAGGGGCAGCTGGAGCAGGTTGTCCAGCACCTGCTTAGAATTTGAACATCTCCATGTAGGGAGACTGCAGCCTCTCTGGGCCACCTCTTCCAGTGTCTGACCCCTTGCAGGAAAAACATGCATCCTTGTGTTCAGATGGAATTCTGTGTGGTTTCCCTTGTGCCCATTGCCTCTTGTCCAGAGCAGAGTCTGACCCCCTCATCCTTGCTCCCTCCCAGCAGGTACTTGAGCACACTGGTCAGATCTCCCAGAGCCTTCTTGAGCAGCCCCAGCTCTTTTGGCTCCTCCTCCTGTGCAAGATGCTCCAGTCCCTTTACCACCTTTGTGGCCCCAGTATTTGGATTGGTGCATGGGACATTACTTATATTTGCTGGCTATGCATTTGGTTTAGCTTGATCTCTTAAGGGAATGAAGCTGTTGTGTTTGCTCTGTTAGGAGCTGCCCCAAATAACTTAGGAAGCTGGTGGCTGCTTTCAGAGATATTTGTTAAATAAAAAGTTTACTTGAATTTTTTGGGTTGTCTTTTTGATGAATGGTGAAAGAGAAAGGCCAAGTGAAGGTCCTGCATGTTGAAGGGACAAACAGAGCTGGCAGCATGCAAGTGATTGGTGGCAGTAGGACAGTTGGCACGTGGGTCTGGGGCAGGTGGGTCCAGCATGCACATACTGTTGCTTTCTGGGGCCTACTCAGGGGACATGTAGGGGTAGAGCTGGCATGAGGAAAGGGCTAGGGACACCTGCAGAAATCCCCAGGGAAAATAGGCCTTACTGGGTCCACACTTAATGAGACATTTTGATTTATGCAAGCTGCTTTCCTAATATTCTGTATTGTTCCTCTCTTGAAGACAAGCATCACTGTGTGCCGTAAATGCTGATTTCTGCAGTGATTGTTCATCACACTAGGCACTGATGCCAAGACAAGTGTGCACGTGTGAATGCACATAAAAGCTTTACAAGGATGTTTGGGGTATGTTAGTGTGGCTTGGAGTTAGGAAAGCCAGATGGGCATCTGCCATGTGGGAGGTCCCTTCAGACCTCTTGTTACCTGGAAACTGCTTCTAGGGAAATTTACATCCCAAGGGAATGGTGGTGGCTGTCTGCAGAACACCAAGTGTGTTAGTAGCAAAGTAAGAGTGTGGTTTGATTTGCAACATCAATTCTTGCTCATTAGAATGTTTAAAATGGTGGTCACTGAAGATGCATATAGGTATGGTGTAGAGGTAAGGACTCAGTGCTGATCAGGAGGTCTGACCCCTCCTGAAGGCTTTTTGTAGCTTGTGTTCTGTGCTGCGGCAGTCCAGCACCTGGGAGCAACTTCCACTGGAATGTGGTTGGGAAGACCTCTGTCTCAGTACTGGTGGCTGTTCCCATACACTGACTCTGGGGTGGTCAGTGTTTTTCCGGGCTGCAGGTGTTGGAGGGCAGGTGCTGCTGCCATGTCGGTGTCCTGGGCCTCTGCTGGGCTCTTGGAGCAAGGAGTTGGCATGTAACTGTGTGGCAGAGCCTGCCGGGCTGCAGTTCTCATGGACTTGTGTTGATGTTGGACTTGGCTGGGAGATGGGCAGTGCTGCTTCGAGATGCCTGGGGTGCGACGTGGGCTTCAGCAGCACGGTAACCCCTTGAAGCAGTGTGTCCTGCCTCCTGTGACAGTCCCAATGTCTTTAGCATTGTCATCTTGTGGGCTTGGGCTTCTCTGTGGGTTTTTTGACAGAATCACAGACTGGTTGAGGTTGGAAGGAGCCTTTGGAGCTCAAGCAGGGTCACCCAGAGCAGGCTGCCCACAAACGTGTCCAGGCAGTGTTTGAGTATCTCCAAGATGGTGGGAGACGACAAGACCTCCCTGGGCAACCTGTGCCGGTGCTCATAGGGAAAAACGGTTTTCTGATGTTGAAAGGGAACCTCCTGTGTTCCAGTTTGTGCCCATTTCTTTGTGTTCTGTCACTGGGCACCACTGGAGAGAGACTGGCTCCTTTGTCTCTGCACTTTCCCTTCAGGTATTTATATACATTGATGAGACCCCTTGAGTCTGCTCTTCTCCAGGTGCTCCAATCCCTTTGTCATCCTTTTGGCCCTTCACTGGGCTCTCTCCAGTCTGTCCCTGTCTCCCTGGTGCTGGAGAGTCCAGCACTGGGCACAGCATTCTCGACCTGCTGGCCATAGCCCAGGACACCATTTGCCTCAAGGTCACATCATTGGCTCATGTTTACCCTGGTGTCCACCAGCAACCCCAGTTTTCTGCCAAGCTGGGTGGCCCTAGCATGTGCCTGTGTTCCCCAGAGGCAGGATGTGAACTGTGAAAACCCTTTGCTGGCATTGCCAAGTGTAAGACTCTTACTTGAAAGACACCGGGGTGTCATCCTTTCCCACTTTGAAAGAAGCGGCGTCCCTGTCTCCTGCTGTTGTATGTCTGTGTCCATCACTCCTCATTATAGCTTGCTGTTTTCATTGTTATTTATAAGCACATTCACTTACCAGTAAGTAAATTTTATGTGATGAGGAGGCTCCCGTGTTCTGTTTGAAGATCAGTGGCAGTATTTTGGAAGAACTGGTCCTTTGTGAGGGGTGCTGTGGCTGTCACAGGTATCGGAAGAGCTTTCCAACTGGGTGGCAGTACGGTGAGCTCGCTGGCTCCTGTCTGCATCTCAAACAGCACAAAGGCTTGTAAAAATCCCCCCCCCTTTTTTAAGGGATACCTTAAATATTGTCCTGCCTCATACCCTCCTTCTCTTTAGGGAGATGAGGAGGAAGGATGACAGAAGTGACAGTTGTGGGCTCCAGCCCCTGGTGTTCACTCTAAGTGCTTTCTCTTGTCCTGCCTTGTATCTGCTTTCTCTGTGGAATGACTTGCAGCCTGGGAAGGCAGTTTTGTTTCCCCACCCTGAAACCTGATCTTAAAAATAGCTGATTAATGGGAGTTTCTGCAGCCTGATGGTGACCTCATACCATCCAGGGAGGAAAGCTTTGCAGAATATCGGAGACCACATGCTTTTACGTGGAATCTTTGCACTACAGGCTGGTGAAAATAACTGGCAAGCATGAAATGCAGGTTCACTGAGTACCAGATCTGTCTCCATATCCTTCAGGCCCTCTTGGTCCGTTCCTGGAGCCTGCAGGCACTGTCTCATTTCACCCATGGAACAAGCAGCAGTCTTTGTGATTATTAGAGGGTTATTCCAATTTAGCTTGAATCCTCTTCTGCAATTGTCTCGATTTACAGAAGCTGTTGGTCCTGGAGAGACCAGATTCTTCATTTTCATCAGAAGTACTGTGATACTTTTAAAGATAATTTTCTGCTGACCGGGCAGATGTTCACTTACGTATTTATGATACTTTCTTCCTTTTTTTCCAAAAAACATCCATTCAGTTGTTCAGAAGTAGAAAGCAACACAAGTGAGAGCATTTGTGGTGATCCCATTGTGTCTTCTGGGTGAGGCAAACCTCACATTTTGGGGATGTTAACCATTGTGTCTCAATTTTCTCTTATGCCTTTTTTCAGTGATTTCATTTGACCACGATTCAGAATTGATCACAATATTGTAGATTATGATTAAAACTCAGCAACTGAAGATAGTAAAATTAAAGTGACCAACAACAAAAAATGTTTCTGGAGATCCCTGAGTTTGAAATTTGTATCTAAGTAGATTAGTTATTTTAGATGAAGATTCTAATGTTTTTTCTTCCCTCTGAACTGGTAAAAGAAACTCACTGGCCATCCTTACAGCCTCCTCATGATGTGTTCAAGCTGAATTATTTCTCCCCAGGCTGAATCTTCTCACCTTTTGTAAATGTAACTGATGTAGTCAGATAACTTCTATAAAAGGGATTGATGTCTTCAAGCTGAATTTTCTCACCTTTTGTAAACTTGTTGTCTGATAACTTCTGCAATAGAAGTTGCTTAATAAAGAAAAAGAACTTTGTGTTTCAAGCATTACTTGAGATTGTCATACAAATAAATATGTGTTAGTTAGGCATGGATGTGTATTAGAGAGGCTTATTCATGTAAGTTTTACTGTATAAAAGATGTAACTGTTTACCCCATAGTGTGCTTGATTTGTGGAAACCTACACCTTGCAACCTGCACAGAATAAACAATGTCTCATTTCTAAATTAGACCCTGTGTCTTTGTTTCGAGAGCTCCTAAAATTTGCAACAGCTCGATGCATTGGCCTACAAATCAGCACGTGTCTCATGTGAAAGATTGGCAATGTTGGGATGCTGAGCATGCCTTTCCTTACAAAACCTGTAGCTATAAAACTGAATAGGATTGTGAGCTAAAAATTTACCATCCCATCATGTGTCTTCTGATGCAGGACTAGGATTGATGTTAATACAAATAACAGTAAGGAGGTAATTCCTTCCTTCCCCTGAAGGTGGACTGGGGGATTTGTTGGGGGATAACTCAGTGATGCCTTTTCTCTGCTCAGAGTGAGGGTGGAGAGCTGCCTCTGCCAGCAGGAGAGTTGCTTGCTGTTCTGGATCAGGTGCTGCCGCCCCCCCTCCTGCCCACAGGACATGAGGGCAGGGACCGCTCTCTTCCCTTTCCTGGTATGATTGCAGTGTTGTGGCAGTCTTCTCTTTTCTCTTTGCCTCCTCCTTTGTGCGTGGCTCCACAGGAGAAAGGCGATGCAGCATGGTTGGCTGCCAAGTGGGGTGACAGCGCAGGGGGAACCTGGGCTGGCTGCAGTGCTGCATCCTGAAGGATGTAGAATGTCCTTGGCTGTTCTGGGGACCTCAGCTCTTGTGGGATCAGCCAGTGCTGGCTTTGAGCTGTGGAATGAGGTGTGTCCCACTGCTGATTTCTAACCAGCTGGTCTGATGGAGGATACCCAATGCAGGCTGAGAGCTGAAGTACAAATGCTTTGGGGTTATGCTCTGAGAGATGCAGAAGCAGCTTGTCCTTTCCTTGTCTTTGTTGATCTTCTCCCCATCAAAAGTTTGTGTGCAGAATAAATTTTTTTGGTAAATCTATACATGTTTCTAGCTTATTAGAGATGATGTTATAGGACATCAGCTGTGGGAAAGCCACTTGCTAAAAACACATGATTAGTTATTATCGTTTTTTCTAACAAATTATATGAATTCTACACTGATGAGATGAAATTCATTTAGAGACTCTTCTGTTTACAAGTTCTGTTAATTTAAGGAATGTAACAGACAATTTGTGATTCTGTTTTGCAATAGAGACTGGCCATATGATGTGTATTTCTAAATCACTTCTCTATGAGGAATCAGGCTTTCCACATGTAATGCCCATCAGTCCTTGCCATCTGGTAACCTTTATTCTCACTAATCTTGGAGTGAAAAAATCTGTATCCAAACATAGCTCCTTCACACTAATCCTCACCCAAGCTCATGGCAGTTATTAATATTCATAAATATCAGTGTGTTACTAAAAATTGCCTTTAAAGTAAAATAGCGAGCAAGCACTATGAGCTGCTATTTATTTAAAAAGCAGTCCAGGATAATCTGAATATCAGTTGATAATGATGATCAGAGGCGGTGGCCAGGTTTCCCTTCAACAGGGGGAAATTGTGATCCCCAAGTGAGCTTTGATGAAAAACTGTTTTTAACTCTGGTGCAATGAAGCAGCTGTTGTGTGGTCTCTTTCTGTTCATGGCTCTGCAGGTTGATTTGTCAGTGATACTTTTGAGGTGTCCCCAGGTATATGAGGGCAGAAGTTAGTGCTAGAGATTCAGGAAGCAGAGTTGCGAGAGAAAAGCTGAGAAGTCTGGGGTGGATTTGGCCTTACTATCATTGCAGATGGATTTAAATCATAGAATCACAGACTGGTTTGTGTTGGAATGGACCTTTAAGTTCATCTCGTTCCACCCCCCCGCCGTGGGCAGGGACACCTCCCACTGGAGGGAGGTGATCCAAGCCCTGTCCAAACCCTGGCCTTGGACACTTCCAGGGATGGGGCAGCCACTGCTTCTCTGGGCAACCTGTGCCAGGGTCTCACCATCCTCACAGGGAAGAATTTCTTTGTAATATCTAACGTAAACCTGCCCTCCTTCAGTTCAAAGCCATCCCCCTTTTTCCCACCAGGTCTGGAGAGGGATTGTGATGACTGAAGTTGCAAGAAAAATCCCCAGTCAGTCTTCATTTTTCTGAAAGTGATGCAATCTTCCATCTAGCAAAGGCACCTTGGCCACCTTCATTCTTTCTCTTGTCCACTGGGGAGGATGAAGATGGCCCACATCCCCATCGTCATTGGTCGTCTTGGTGCCTCTGACAAACTGTAGCAGTCTGGATCCTTTCATGCCACTGAGGAGGAAGCGAGGGCTGTCTCAGGTGAGAGAAGCTGTTTCTTGCCTGGCAGGACAGGTGGCTTTAGTTCAGGATTCAGTGGGAAGCATCAAATCTTTTGCTCCTGAGTTGGATTGTGACGTGGCCTCCTCTGGTCATGAACAGCTGCTGGTGTCTATCTTCTCTCCCAGTGCCCTGATTGGAAGGGACCTGCTCAGAGCAGGGCATGATGCTCAACTGAGTCTGACAAAAACAGTTTCAGGATCTTATTTCTCTTTCCTGCTCTGCTTGGGTCTTGGCCATCCCACTTGGTGGTATGAATGAGAGTTGCTACTCAGTTCCAGAGCAGACCTGCTTGTCCCCCTCAAGAGGGGGAAGCATCAGCAGAGGGTTGCCTGCCCTTCCACCTGCAAGGTTTTGTGGAGAGGTTTTCCCATTGGACACATGCTGAGTTTCTCCCAAAAGATAATTGTACATAATAATTGTAAATACCCATTGAAAACAGGAAAATTTACTGATCTGTTAATGGTTAGATGTTTTCAGGGCATATGGCCCAAAAGCACGTTAGCTTTTTGCCCTCTTTGGGTTTGGAATGTGCTTGAAAAAGGACTGAAAGAACTCACCGGCAACACATTTACAAACAACACGTATGCGAGAAGTGTGCAATACCATACATTTTGAAGAACTTGGTTATGGAAAAGTACCTTCCATTCCTCACAATGAAGAGGGCTGTCATTTCAGTGTATTTTACCATTTTCTTTCACCAGTCAATGATAGCTTTGGAAAAGAACTCAAATACATGTTTTGGTTGAGCTAAACCAGTAATCTCTATTAGCAAAACCAGAGAATTCTACTTTGGAGGGGAGGGGCAGTGTCTCGGCAGCTCAAGGGACATCACAAAATCATTTCGGTTAGAAGAGACCTTCAAGATCATTAAGTCGAACCTTTGACCCATCGCCACCTTGTCAACCAGACCAGAGCACTGAATGCCATGTCCAGTCATTTCTTGAACAGCTCCAGGGACAGTGACTCCACCATCTCTGTGGGCTGCTCCACTGCTCCTGGACTGGAGTGGGGGTTGTTTGTCAGGTGATGTCCATCAGCTTCATTTCTTCCTAGGAGACTGTGGCTTCAGTGGTAGACTGTTCCCCCATTCTGGGGCCTACCCTCCCACCAGCCTACTCCTCTTCAGCTGAAGTGCCCATGGCTGCTCTGCTTCTCACTTGCACATGGTCTTTGATCTTCTGCTTGCTTTGTTACAAATTTTTAAACTTGTAAAATAATTATTTAACACCTCTTGGGATAGTTTTGTGGTTTGTATAAGCATTAAATGCAACTGCAGCATCTTTGTAAATTCCACGTACTTGAAGCACTGCCCACATTTCAGTAGCCCCACCTTCATCCTGCGTCGCTGGTTGTGTGCCTTGCCATCCCTTCAGCTGGGTGGCTTTTGTGGTGGGTAGTCTTGAGTTCAATCAAAATCACTGCATAATTTGCACCATAATTCCAGATAACAAAAATACCTACAAGTATATTTTGCCCTCAGAAAGGAGGACAAGTTTATACTACCAGCTTGTGTAATTTTGATTTTTTTCTTTTTACCATGTTTATTCCATTAATATTTTTTTCACTGTCTGTTGTTATCCATGCTCTGTATCTGCTCAGCATTTAAAACCATTGCATCAGTGTCTCTTACCTCCCTGAACGGAGGCTTGTGCTAAGCTATGCAGAAGGCAGAAAACTGTGACTTCAATAATGCAATGTCATAGATGAAAAAATATATAAAATATTTAGGAAGAAATTAAAAACAAGCAGGCCAAAGTCTGGACAGTGATTGTTGGATGTTTTACACTTGCTGCACTTGGGATATGATGAGTTCTGCGATTTGGGAGAAGATTCACATCTATGCTCTTGAAATAAGGAAACATCTTAAACTAGTACTTACCAGGTAATTTTACTGGGAATGCCTCTGTCCAAGTGCCCAGCTTTCATAGAGCAGTCTGCTGTGGAAGCAGCCTGTGAAGCAGAAGGTCGTGCATGTTACGATGTGATGGATATCTGGCAGCCACTCAGCTTGTTAATACTGAATAGTATAAACTGTATGTTTATACACACACATTAAGGTGATATTAGCATTAAAAATGTATGTAGCTATAGTAGGTATAGCCACACCACTGGGCACTGTCTTGGTTTAAGATGAATTACTTCAGACTTGAGCCCTAGGGACTTCTTACTGCATAGTAATTTTTGCCCTAATTCTATAGCCGTTTTGTCACCAGCATTCTCAGAAACACCCGCTCTTCCTTATAAACTCAGGGCAGTAGCACTGGAAGGGGCTTCCTGAGTCAGCATGTCCAGTCCCTGAGTATTGCAGGAACTCGAGTCACATAATCTGTTTCATAAATATATCAAGCTTGGTTAAACCTCCTGCCTCTACTCCTTCCTTCCTCAAAACTGTGGTGGAATTATTTTTTGGGTTTTAATTCATGGCCTGGTTTTCCTGGTTTGTTCTTGTGCTGTCATCGTCTTTTACTATTAGTGAGGTTTTGCCCAATCGAATATTTATTTCTTTGTTTTGTTAAGGGAAACTGGTCCTGTCCTGTCTGGTCTCTGTTTGCGGGGTCCTGAAGTCAAACGCTGCTCCCTTGCCAAAGAAGGCAGGTTTGCTGGCCTGTCACCATGGGTCACCTGGCCAGCCTAGTCTTGTTTTACAGATTCCCTCATATTTTCCTTGACTTACCCTTAGCCACATCTGGTGCTTGGGCTGATCCTCTCTGAGAAGCAGGAGGGATAACATGTGATTTTCCAGGGAAAACTCACCTGTGCCTTATCGTGTGTGAATGCTCTCTATGAGTGTCCCAGTGTCCCATGGCCTTTTTCAAAGTGTTAGTAATAAGGTTTATGTGAGGGCTTTCACCTTCATTAGTACAGTCTGGTGTGGCCTATATGACATGGAGTGGCTGAGATAGCAGCATGTCCATCTCCTCTCTGCCCTCCTTGGCTGCAGTTGTGCCTGGCCCAGAGCATGTCACCATGGGGCCAATTAAATGATGGTTCTGTCATCAGCTCCTTCCTGTCCGCCTTACAGGACAACTAGTGGTTCTCATGTGTGTGACCTCATGGTTCTGTCATCAGCTCCTTCCTGTCCACCCTCCTCCTCACAGCACAACTGGTGGTTCTCATGTGCGTGCCCGTGCACTCAGGTGCTGTTCAGCCCTGCACTGCTCTGGTCACCAGCATCATCCAGTTTTTCCCTGTGATAGTTTGTTCTCTTTAGTGCTGATAACACCTCCTGGTCTAGTGTCATCTGCAGGACTTCACAGTCACGCCTCCCTTCTTGTTGGCCATCCTGGTGGAAATAAGGTCAAGGCTGTTCTCAAGGCCAGCTGCTCTCCTGGAAGGCCATCCCTTCTTTGTGCACCCCTTTCTTCTGCATCTTCTGTCCCAATTAACCTTGTCATTAGTCCCACTGGGAGATGAGAGCAGCTGGATGGGTGAACACTGTCTGAGGCAAAGGCTGGAGCAGGGTCTAGGATGTGGGAGGGTCCCTCTGTATCTCCTGGCTGAGCTGGAAGAGCAGGCCGACTTCATGGAGAGCACCATAGGGGAAAAGTAATTTTCCTTTGGAAAAAGGCTCAGGTCCCTTGGAACGGGAATATAGGAGATGGTAATCTTTACATACATCAACAAAAAAGACATTTATTTCACAGAAGGCACTCAAAGTCCCATCTATGATTATTGAATATCTAGCAGATAAAAAATGTCATTTTGACTTCTTGAAGTCAGCAGCAAGAACAGAAATCTTTTATCTCCAACTCTGCAGATATAAAGGAAATGTTATTTCACTAGAAGGTTGTATGCTTCCATGGAGATTGGAATGTTCTTTCGGGAGTGCGTTTGTCTTTGAGGATAGCAAAGATTCCAACACAGGGTATAGCTCAGAGCATCTTTCTATTGATGCCGAATTGATTTTTGCCTTTTTTGCTTTTATGTATTCTCTATGTTCTTTACACATGTATGGGTAGCTCTGTAGCCTGTTATTGAAGCTATGTACTTTGTGTCCTTCTGGGCTAATAAATTCTAAAAACTAGGTTAAAAATACAGTTGGAATGACATTATATTCTGTTCTGTTTTATGATGTTTTGGCCATTTTGCCAATAATTGGCTGTGTTCACTGTCAGCTTTAATTGAGGGCAGAGACCTCCACCTGAGGAAGGCTAGTAGTTGTTTTTCCATATGAAATGGTTGTATGTGTGTCTTCATGTGATTCAGGGTTATATGCATCTTAAGTATTCAATATAAAAAGGTTATTGTAATAATGCATTTCTAATATAAAATTCCTCCAGGGCTGATATGTAATGTATGCTGTACTGGGAATATGGTTTGAACCTCAGGCCAAGCTCTGCAGTAAAAATGTGAGAGTTTTCACAGTTGCTTCTGCTGTGATGGCACAAATACACTCAAAATGAGGAAACCACAGTAAGCAGAACAGGAGACCCTGGAGAACACACAGAGCAGAGCAAGGGATATCAGAGAACACAGCTGGAATTTGCTGAGTTTTGTGACAAGTGCAGGGTAAGATTTTGAACAAGTATGAAATTTGAGTTGGTAAATCAGTTACTTGTGAGTTTTAACAAACGTGCTCTGGTTCCAGGTTGGTTCAATTGTTGGTTCTTCATGCCAGAACTGCAGCTCTGTTCAGCTTGTTGCCTCTTTGCTAGTGCAGTGTGGAGGGTGAGAGTTTGGCCTTTTGAGCCATGTCCCGTAACACTTAGAGTGGAGACAGTGTCTTCTGTTTGCTGTAACTGAGATCCTTAGGAGATGGAGAAGATACAGTCTGTTACCAGAATTTACTCTTACTGATGGTGTGTTTTCTCATGGCACCAGGATCAGGGGTTCACTCTACAGGTACCATGACTGTGATCACTTGGAACAGGGTCTGCTGAAGGCAGGCGCCTTCCAGGAAAGAGGGTGGCATTGCTTGGAGCACCCCCAGACCCATGGGTCTGTCACCTAAAGGCACTGAGGAGCAAGATGAGTAATGATCAGGTGAAATGCAGGGAGCCCTTTTTTACCTGTAAGTGACACTGCTCTCAAGGAGCCAGAATGTTTCTAAAATTCGTGTTAGGTACAACATGATGGAAATGCAGGTATGTTTTTATCACTGGAGGGGGGGCGCTAATGACCATGTTTTTCTGTTTTCTGAGAGTCCGTTTCAGCTCTTAAGACCAGCAAGGGAGAGCAGCTTTAAATATTTAAATATTTTTAAACTCTTTGTTTTCCCAAGAGAAACACTAAATCTGTCTGTACTGCTTTTCTGCTGGGAATGTTTTCATGCAGTAAAGTCAAGGTAACTTTGGTGTAAAGAAGACAACTCAATTCCTTAATTTTCTACTTCAGCTTTGCTAAATAAATGACTTCATATAAATGCCTGTAGGGATAAAAAGCTGAACATAGAATCACAGAAGGGTTTGGATTGGAGGAGACCTTAAAGCCCATCTAGTGCCACTCCCTGCCATGGGCAGGGACACCTTCCGCTATCCCAGGTTGCTCCAAGTCCCCCCCAACCTGGCCTTGGACACTTCCAGGGAGGGGGCAGCCACAGCTTCTCTGGGCAACCTGTGCGAGGGCCTCACCTCTGTCGCAGGTAACAATTTCTTCCCAATATCTCATCTAACCCTGCCCTCTGGCAGTTGGAAGCCGTCTGAGCATGTCTGTGGCCTTCTCTGGACTCGCTCCAGCAGCTCCACATCCTTGTGGTGGGGACCCCCGAACTGGAGGCCGCACTGCAAGTAGGATCTCTCCTGAGTGAAGGAGGGGAAAGAATCCCTTCCCTTGCCCTGCTTCCCACACTAAAAGGAAACCACAGCTGCCTCGAGTGAGGGGCTTCTTCCCCCAACACAGCTTTCACCCACAGCCCTGCACCCCCACTCAAGTCTGGACTGAACCCCAGCACTCCCTTCGCTAGGCCTCCGCTGCACACACTGCCAGCCACCACAAATTAAGGCCACGTAATGAGATTTCTGCATCTCTGTGCATCTCTGGCTCTGTTTGAATTCTCACTGATGTAATGTGATGATTTCTGATGATGTGTTACTAATTTTAGTAATTTTCTTCCTTTGCAAGAGACAGGAAAGCAGAAAGCCGAGCAATCCACATTGCACCACTGCTCTTCAGAGAAACAGTCATTCTTTGGCCTTGGGATGATTTTGTGCTAGTTATTTTCCTTCTGAAGAGTAGTGTGTGAGCTGTTGTTGTTTGCCATAATCCTGGATTATTATAGATCGGTGATCCTACTTGAAATCTGGGGATAGAGCCTAGCAGAAAAAAATGCATGTGACATTTTTATATATAGCAGTTTCATACTCCAGTTCTCATAGATGACTGAGGTGATTAACTGTTTAATTGTTCATATTCAGAAATTATTCTTTGAAATTAAGTGTAGAGGCTCTGGAAAAAAAAAGAGAAAAAATAGTAAACATATTAATGCTGTGGTCAGCCTTGCTGTTGAGAGCTCCTGGGACTGGGGGCTGGTTTTGCTTCCAGGGCACCCAGTGCTTTGTCATGGTGGGAGACCAAAAAAAGGTACTTCTTCACCATCAGTGGAATTCTTGTGTCCTTTTTATTTCTCTTTTATTAATGTCTTTATTGCATCTCCATAAAGCTGGCGTTGGAAGCTGTGAATTCCTGAGGTGAGGGTGTGAGCTGAGCTCTGTGCAGTGAAACCTTCAGGAAAAACCAGTGACAGCACCTGGCCCTGGGAGCGAGAAACCTCTGAAATCAAGGGCAGCTGCAGTAGCAGGCTCAACCTGGGATGCTTCACCACCACCGGATTTTTTCTTGCCTATTGGCAGCACTAAAGTGAAAGAATGCAGTCAACAAATTTGCAATGCGGTGTTAAAACTCGGTAGCCTGGGCATTGGGATTGTGGCACAGTGCTTTGTAAAGAGTATATCTGTTTATTTTAAGATGTATTTACAAAGTCCATGAGGCTATGCTGTTTGGTTTCTTTGGGGGCTTTTTGTCCCCTACTTGGCTTCAAACTGACAGAGAGCAGGGTTAGATTGGATATTGGGAAGAAATTGTTACCTGTGAGGGTGGGGAGGCCCTGGCACAGGGTGCCCAGAGAAGCTGTGGCTGCCCCTGGATCCCTGGAAGTCTCCAAGGCTGGGTTGGGGGGGGCTTGGAGCAACCTAGGATAGCGGAAGGTTTCCCTTCCCATGGCAGGGGGGGCTGAAACAAGATGGTCTTTAAGGTCCCTTCCAACCCAAACCAGTGTGTGATTCTTTGCTCCTTTTAAATGTTTATGTTTATAATGGAAGAGCGGTATTTGTGGTCTTTGCTTTCAGAAGTCATTGGAATTGTACTGTTCTGAGGCCAGAATTGTGGATTTGATTCCTGTGAATATTCCCTGCCCTTAGGAAGGCTTGCTGGTTAGCAGGTGTGAATTGGCATCCACAGAACTTCGGAATTTCATCTTTGGGCATCAAACGTCTGTGCAGCATTTAGGGAGGATTAGCTGGGCATAGACTGAGATGAAAAACATGAAAAGCAGGAGAATAAATCACAAGGATTCTTTTTCTGTTATAATTTGGTTCGGTGCTTTTTGTAAATATTACAGCCAGAAAATGTTCTGATGGGAAGGAGACTTACAAGTTAGTGTTCCCTCTGCCTCATTATTTTTAAGTGGTTTAAAGGGTTGGGGTGTTATACTGGTTCTTCTTCAAGTTGCTGAGAAATTCCCACAGCTTCAGCAGGGCCAGGATTGTATCGTCCCTCTGAAAGAAATGGAAAAAATGAAATGCCGATGGATATTTATTTACTGAGTTGTATTCACTCAGTAACATATACTTGCAGTATGACTCCCTCTAGGAGCCTGGTTAATCAAAAAAAGTTTAAAAAAAATTAAAACACTTTATGCAGTTTGTGTTCTCTGTTTCTCCTGCCCTGCTGCGAATTTCCAGCATCATGGGAAGGCAGTTTGGTGCAGAGAGCACTGTGTGACTGGGGATTTCCTGTGTGCTGGGGATACACTTGATAGATTGAGTGTAGGCAGGAGAGGTGCTGGAGCCAGTCTGGCTGCTCGTCTGGGCCACCTGCAGCCACATGCTTTGGGCCGTGAGCCACAGCTTGAGGCCTGTGGTCTGGCGTCATGCTGGAGATGCAGTGCTGCCTCTGCTGTCTGTCTCTGGAGGCTCTCGTTCTCAACAGTAACTCGTATGAACATCAAGTGCCTGTTTCCCCAAACTTGTGGTGCAGCTTAGTTATACTTGTGGGTGTGCTCACATCTCTGACTAAAGTTAGTTAAATCTCTGTTGCTTCTAGGGGCTAGTGAGGTGTTTCCCTGGATGCTGTATGGAATGTCTGTTGTGGGCTTACTGGGAAGAAATAAAGCCTGCCTGGATACCCCTGTGAGAGCTCACTGGTGCCGTGAAGGATGAGCAGCAGTGACATCTGGACATTAGGAACATCTTCCTTGGGCAAAGCCCTGGCAGGAATCCTCTCCTTATTCTGCTGTGTTGGCTGCTCACTTCACTCTGGATTTGGGACTTTTCCTTCTCTCAGAGCTTGTGATGTGCAGGAGAAGCTCAGGTGAAATGAGTTCTGATGTCAGAGCAGGTACAAGGTGCTGCAGAGCCAGGAACTGGGTCAAGCCCTTGGGCCCCTGCACACAAATGCCATCGTTTGATCTCCTCACCACCAGGATGGGCCATCCTGCAGTGCTTTTATCCAAAATGCTGTTCTGCCCTACAAACACTTAGGGCTATATTAATTTTTAATATCGTTGTCTCCATGTCTCTTTCTTTTCCAGGTGCTTAACTGATTTCTAGTTTTATGTTTCTTTGATTACTTTTGGGTTGCAAAATAGACAGGTCTGAGGAAAAAGACTGAGCCATATTTGTAGAAGGGTTAATCTTTCAATCAGTTTCCTCTGAATTAAACCGAAACAGCAGTAGCAAATCTAGGAATCCTTTTAAAGGTTACCTACATTATTGGAATAAAATTGGGCTTGTACCTTCTTTTCCTTTCTAATTTATTGTTGAGAAACTTGTGAATTATTTCCTTAATGTACATTCATTTTCATTGCTTCTAAATTCCTCATTTCTGCCTGGGGGGGTTTACGTGCTCCTGGGTGGAGAAATGGGAGTAGGAAAGTGGTGGAAGCTGAGCCACTGCTATGTGATGGGGATTTAGCCCTTGGCTGTAATTAAAAGGGTTCATCAATAAAGCTTTAGCACAGAGTGCTTCCAGCAAAACCCTATGAGGAGATGGAGATTATACCAGGAAAAGAATGTTGGAATTGTTTCCATCAGCCTCCAGATGGAGCAAGTGAAACTGCTGCTTCTCAGCTCTGTTGCTCATTGTCACTGTGTCTGTTAGGATTTCTTTTCCTTTTTTACTCATTCCAAAATTATATTATTGTTCTGAAAAAGGTTTCAAAAATAAATCCGCATATTTACAAAGCAGGTTGTTTTATAAATTTCTCAGAATCCGTAAAACAGGCTGCTGGGTGAGTGACTAAGAGATTTCAATGTTTAATTGACATCTCAGGAAGAAACACTTACAAATCTAAATCCTTGAACAATCTTAAAATATCATTAAAAAGGAAATGTTTAGCCTCTGAGATGACTTCTTTATAGCGAAAGAAAGGTGTCGGCATTGCTGCTATTTCTAGAAAATACTGTGCCAAACAACCGTAAGTGGAAAAAAACCCAAACTCTTATTACAGTAAATTTGGGCGGGAAGAGGAATAAAGTTAAAAGCCCAGCTAGAGATTAAAGGCATTGCAGAACACCGAGTGCAGGGAAGCAAGATGTGGATAAAGTGTGTTTGACTGTTTCTATAAATACAGGTATGTAGGAATGCAAACTGAGTCACTGCTCCCAGGAATTAACTGAGCAGTTTTAAAAGTTTGCAAGAATCATAAATAATGTGGCTTTCAATCATCTGCAGAGAGGATCCAATTCATAATGATAGCTACAGTGTCCCTGCTAATAATTCCGGTAAAAGCAATAGGGAATGTGCACGGGGTTTACCCTGAGAGTGCAGCAGTGCGGATTGGTTCATGTGCAGAATTTAACAAAATAATCTTACCGAGCATTTAAATATGTTAGTTTCCCTGCGAGTCTTTGCCAGAAAAGATTCTCCCCAGTGTCTGTCTCTTTTGGAGTAAAACAAAGCTTTAATTTGTTAAATCTAAATTCTCATGCCTCTGAGCAGTGATGTTTGTGGAGAGAACACTTCCCCCATGCAGAGGGCAGAGGAGAGAGGGATTTTCCTCCCCATTATCTACGCTTTTAGACGGAGGACGTTTTACCAGCCAGCATGCATGTGCTGGTGAATCTGATAGGGCTATACCTAAGGAGGATTTGGCAAACAGACAGAGAGAGAGAGAGAGAGAGAGAGAGGCACGGTCAGGAGCAGAGCCTTGTGAGCTCCTCACAGACCCCTGTTACTTCCTGTGGGCTCCTCTTGGCCCATAAACATTTTTAAGGGTGGACTAAAGCCTGCTTGGCTTAATTTCCTTCTTGCTCTCTTCCTCAGCAGGTCCGGGTCCAGGGCTGCTCCCAACCCCAGCCATGCTCATGTAGCTCAGCTTTTGGGTTGGTGTTCTAATTACTGGACTGGTTGGTGCAGATGATGCTGTACTTCTGGCTTCCTTGGATGGAACTATTCAGGACTAATGTAACGAGACTTGAATTTTTGGGTTTGTAAGCCAGGCCAGGACGTGTACTGCAGCTGGTGGGATAGCTTTGCTATACTGTGCCCTTGTGAGCCTGGTGGTAATGTTCAGGCTTGGTTTTCTGGGGAGAGGCGCATGTTCTCTGAGCCTTAGGGACTTTCCCACTAGTTTGTGTCAGGGTTATGGGTCATTATTACAGTAGCGTATTGTGCAGAAAACCTCTGATGACCATGTATCACACAAGAACCAGGCTCGTCCAGCTATATGCAGAGATGTGGAGATGCATTCGCTTTCCAGGGGGTCTTGCTTAGTTTAAATATTTCATGATACTTTATTCTATGATATGATTTAATGATATTATATGACACTATATGACATTTCATTTCATGGAGCCCCTGTGGCTCCAGTTCCTACCAAGAGTTGTGTAATACCCCACAGTGGAGCTGAACAGAACGTTCCACGTTTTACTGTGCTCTTGTGTGCTGGTGTCCACGTCAGGGAGTGACTAAAGCTCGCGGGCAAGAAGTGAGAGTTTACAGATAGAACACCCTGAAATCAGGTATTTTCCTGTTGTGTTTTCATTGTGAAATGAATGTATCTGTAAAACCTTTCCTTTGGTCCAGTGTCCTGTGCAGGAGTCACACTGTTGTGTGCAGCTGCCTCTGTGTTGGTGATAATGGGAGTGAGCAGCACCAGAGCTGGGGCTTAGTTTTCCAAAAGACTTGCACATTTCTGCAAGACTTGTCCCGCACAGGACTTTTGGGTGGAGCTCTCTCCATCTGCATCATTAGAAGAGTTAGTCTGAAGATTTCTGACTTAAATATTTCTAAATACGTGATTGTGGAAATAAAATTTGACTTCTGTGACATCAAATTAGCAGGAATCAAAATTCAGCCTGGCACAAAGAAGACCAGCATTGCTGAAGATGATAAAGTTGTTCTGGTTTACAGAACTCATGTTGGACCACAGTTTATATTTATTATGCATTAAAGATAACAATATTTTTCTCATATAAAATAGACTCTTCAGCTTGATTAAATGCTGTTGTGCTACTTACAGTACTTAAAAATTCTTATTTCTGATTTTGTAATTTATATTCCCTTAGTTTATATTCTCTCAAATTTCTATTTTTGTGAAGAGAGGAAGGGTCGTGGTAAGGCAAACCCACTTTACATGTGATCCTCATCTGTGCCTCCTTCTCCACTTCTTCCCTATGCAGAAGTTCATAGAGTTTGAAGATGCACTGGAACAGGAGAAGAAAGAACTACAAATCCAAGTGGAACACCTTGAATTTCAGACTCGACAGCTGGAGCTGAAGACCAAAAACTATGCAGACCAGAGTAAGCAAAGCTGTGTGCCAGACACCATTATACACATTGCCTTCCACACATATACAGTGCTACTTTAAAAATAATTTTAATACTTTTTTTTGTTTCAATGTAATTTCCACAAAGCCTGAAATACCTGGTTGTCCCTTACTTTGATGTAAAATTCTGAGCCTTCCAAAGGGTGGGATGTACCCACACTAATTCAGTAGAGGCTACATTTCTTCTCTTTTGTGGTCAGTCTCTCCAGATGCAAGGTGCAAGATTAGGGCCTTTGGAACCTGGTTTCCAGTTTCTCCATGTAGAATCTTCCATTTTTTTCTCTCGTAAAAATCATCACATTTATTAGTTAGTTAGTTACTTAATTTGTATATTTGTATATTATTATTATTATTTGTATATTTGTATATTATTAAGTACTTCCTTAATACGTGCAGCCGTTGGAGTTCCCCTCAGAATTTGTTGGTGTTTTGTCCAGTACTCCTGCTCCTCTAGTAGCAGGAAGAGCCAGTCCCAATTTAAATTGTTGCCAAACTAAGATGCTTACAGGGCATCAGGCTACTGCTGAAAAACTTCCGTGGTTTTATTGCATTTGTGGTGCAAAATCACTGGTATTGGGAACATGCAGGTACCCATGAACTAAGTGTGTAACGAAGACCAAATCCCACAATTCTGTTTCTGTTTGTTTTATTCAGTAGGTGTAAATTAATTTCTAACAAAATAGGCTTTGTTTCTCAAACTGTTTATTTTGAGAGCCAGGTGTGTGTTAGGTGATAGTTGGGATCTTCTCTTGGCAGTTTCTCGACTGGAAGAACGTGAATCGGAAATGAAGAAGGAGTATAATGCTCTGCATCAGCGTCACACAGAGGTAGGATATCATCTTTCTAAATAAATAAACTCTTTGTCTATATCTGCATGACTATATCATGTAAAAGAATTCAGCTTTACAATCCTAGTGATGACTAGAGCTTCTGAACTTTGGGAACATCAGAAATACCTGACTGGATGGTATTAAGAGGATGGAGCCTGGCTGTGTTCACTGGTGCCCAGTGGAGACAGCTGGCACAAACTAGGACACAGAAGGTTCACTCGGAACAAAGTACTAAAAACTACTTTACTGTGAGGACAATGAGCCCTGGCACAGGTTGTTCAGAGACATGTTGGAGTCTCCTTCCTTGAAGATACTCATAAGCCCCATGGATCTGGTCCTGGCAGCCTGCTCTGGGTGGCCCTATTTCAGCAGGGAGTGGACTAATGGACCTTAGGATGTTCCTTCCAAACTCAGCTATTCTGTGATGCTGTGCACCGTGCCCCACTACCTCATCTCCCATTGCCAAAGAGCATCCAGGAGATGTTTTATGTTGGTTTGGGATATGCTCTTTCAAGGCTCTTCAGTTATGAGATGCAGCTGAATTAATTTCTGACACTATTTGCTGACAAATTTTCTGTCAGATTAGACCATTCACTTATATCATCTGCTTAGAAGGCAACAGTAAAGACAAGTGTGCGAAAAACCCCCAGGGACTTGGAAACGGATGCCGTAGAAAATTAAACAAAAGCAGAAAATGAGCCTTTCCTTCTTGTGTGTTTGCCTCATGGATTTTTCTCTCCTCACAGATGATCCAGACCTACGTGGAACACATCGAGCGATCTAAGATGCAGCAAGCTGGGGGAAATAACCAAACTGAGGGCAGTGTACCTGGGAGAAGGTACAGTCATGACCTCTCCATGTAACATGTGTCGCCTGGGAACTTACACACTGAGCGTGCATGTTTGAGAGAGAAAACAGAGCAGGACCTTTCCCTGGGGACATGGGTTGTAGCTGAAGCTCTTTTTTAATGGGTTCTGGGTGAGTTGTGGGTACTTGATGGTGAGGAGCTTTGTATGTTGTTTTACAAAGATGAGGCTTTATCATGCTGCTATTGATGTGGCCTCTGGAAAACACGTTTATATTCTTAGGTAGCATGTAGAGGTTTATCTGTAGAATGGATGGAGATGTCAAATAAAGTGTTTGTGAGTGTACGTGTCTTTGTATGTGGGATAGGCAGCAAAACCGTAGCAATTAAATGCATTGGCCGTTACAGGATTTTTTCCCCCATTGTTCTTTCAGAGGAAGCTTTCTGTCAGTCATCAAAAATCCTACCTATGTCCAAGAAATGGGTTTTCCTCCCTTCCTGCATTGTTTGGGTTCTGACTAGAGTTAGATTGTCTAAAATACAGGAATCAATTGAGAAAAACAAAAAAAAGCTAGATGTCAGCTTTCCTAGGCAGAATAGACAGGCATGAGGGGTGTAGAAAGCTAGAGAGGACATGGTGTAAAAAGAACCAGTAGTTTGTAGGTGCTCATCTGTTCATAAAATCTCCCTAATCAGACTATTTTTCTTCCTTGTCTTCTATTCCTCATGGTCTGGAAGTCCAGAGTGAGCTCCCAGAACATGATCTGATCCTAGTGTTAGAGATGGAATGGGATAAGTGTGTTAGGCTTGTTTCTCTCCCCAGTTAGACTTCTGGAAGTAGGAATATGTCTGTGGAAGTGCTTGCACAGTAAAATCCAAAAGTGCCGTAGGCAAAAGCAAATTTAGGGCATCTCTCTTTTAAAGGGTGGGTCCTGTGTGCACCTGCCAACTTTGAGTCATAGAATCATAGAATATCCTGAGCTGGAAGGGAGCCACAAGGATCATCAAAGTCCAAATCCTGAGCTGGACTGCGTAGTAGAGATGTTTTTTAATGAGCTTTTCCTTCCCTGACTCTCAAATAAGCTGATATTAATTGTGGCTTTACGTTAACATTCCATGAAAGAGCTGCCCAGTGAAAAGTGTTGCTGGTTATATCTACAAGACTGCCAGTCTTTGTGGTGAAGGGCAAAATTGTCATCAAGACTTGCTTCTTCATACCAGAGAAGTTAGTCTTTTACCCTTTAAGTGTGGCATATTGCTAGTGTCCTTGGAGAGAAACACTGTATGTCTGTGAAAAGCCCATGATGAGACTGTGATCCAAGTCTGTAGGAGCTACCAGTGGGAAATGGGAGTTTTTTCTTAATTTCCAGCTTTGCACTGTTTGCGTGTGTGTGTATGTAGCTGTCTGTTTGTTGTGCTTGTGCACAAGCACCTGGGACAGGTGTGTTTTGATGTCATTGCACAGCTGGAGGGGGGACACACCAGTGTTTGTGGATCTTAGTGCACTGGGTGGGGGGACAGGCATAATTTCTCATGACCTGTGACACAAATTTGGGTGCATTGATTTAAAATAAATGGGACTACGGAGAAGTTTGTGCGGCAACTTTTGTAGGGGTGGTGTGTATCAATGGCCATCCAAGAGGTTTAAGGAGTTTGTATCCACTTCCACATGGTGTGGGTTGCAGTGAATGTGTACCTTGTGTCTGTGATAGGTTGCGTGTTTGCATGACATTTGCTCTCTAATGGTTGTTCTTTTTGTCTCGCTTTTTGTGGGATTGCTGCTGTTTGGCTGTTATGTTTGTCACTGCAGTCATCGCCAGTCCTGGAGAAAAAGGTAAATCCTATTGCTGCATCTGATCTTCATTAATCCAAGTGTTGGAGGTTGCTGTGGAGTGGTGACAATGTGATGCTGGGAATATATTGTACTGGCATATTTTCTCTCTGTGCCTACTGGCACCTGTGCTGGACTTGCTGGTTCAGGGGCACAGAGAGAGCCATGGAGCTGGGATAACACAGCAGGGAGAAACTTGTGTATGCAAATGCAGAAGACACACAAGGTTGTTCCCAAAACAGGATCAGATGTCTGGGATGGGATGTTTACACTTCGCATCCACTAATGTTTTAAGAAGTCATAGAACCATAGACCCATAGAAACATAGAATATCCTGAGTTGGAAGGGACCCAGAGGGATTATAAAATCCAACTCCTGGCCCTGCACATCCTGTGCCATCCTGTGCCTGAGAGTGTCGTCCAAATGCTCCTGGAGCTCTGGCAGCCTTGGGGATGTGACCATTCCCTGGGGAGCCTGTCCAGTGCCCCACCACCCTCTGGGGAAAGAACCTTTTCCTGAAATCCAGCCTGAACCTCCCCTGACACAGCTTCACGCAATTCCCTCAGGTTCCAAGAAATTTCTTCTCTCTTACTTTACTCTAGAGAACAAGCCGTGCCTGATTTTTGAGTGGAGCAGAACAAGTGTGTCAGTGTCAGTAGTTTTCCAAAGCCACTTCTGGCTGGTGATTGGGCAGGGAGTGGTATGCCCAGTCTTCAAAGAGACTAGTTCTCCTCTTTAAATGCTGGCAAACGAACTATAGTTTTGTTGTGTTTTGTAAACTTTAGGATGTTGCTTGTAGAACATCCTGATCCCAGGTTTTGGGTACTGCAAACCTTTATTGGGGAGTGTGCTGTTCACCTTGTAGCTCAAGGTGGAACTAACAAATGTTAAGACTCACCCTGGCTGAGTCCTGGAAAGATTTGGGTATATGACGGAAACAAAAGCACTTAAAATTTAGACCAGCTCTGAGGATACTTTAAATTTCTTTGAATTTAAATTTGGTAGCCAACTCCAGGACTGCAAAACTGGAGTTAGCTCTGCTGGGGTCTTTGCTCTTTCCCTTTTCCTGGGAGGTTTAGAAGAGGCTTGAAGGTGTTTCCAAAGAAACTCAGCAAGGAAATTTCCTGACAGTCTGTGCTAAAGTTCTTTCCTGAAGATTCTACAGCTTCTGATGCTGCAGAGACCCTATATCTCTGTCTCTTTAACAGGGACTGTGAAATTCACACATTTCCTCTCCATTTGGGGGCTCCTGTATTTTCTTGTGTGTTAAGTGCGTATGTGTTTGCATATGAACAAAAAAGAAAAAGG
This sequence comes from Falcunculus frontatus, assembly GCA_013398115.1. Classification (NCBI taxonomy): domain Eukaryota; kingdom Metazoa; phylum Chordata; class Aves; order Passeriformes; genus Falcunculus; species Falcunculus frontatus. The sequence continues at coordinate 115,344 of VZRV01004055.1, read as the reverse complement.
GAAAGTATAATTTAATGTCTCTCTCAGCATACGTTTGGGGCAGCTTTTATGTCTCACTGTTGTCAGTGAGTTACGTCAGGTCATCCCAGCATAGTCAGTAAGATTTTGGCTGCACCGCTGGTTTGACAAGAACCGTTCTGCAGTTATAGGAATCTTTGTCCTGCTCCATACACCTGTGAAGGCAAGACTCTCTTAAAACTAACATTCTGTCCTGAAGAAAGGGAAAGATACAAAACTAAGGGTTAAAGCATCTTAAAAAATGGCCTAATTTTGTTTTCTCCCTAAAAAGAGAGATTTTTTTCTGAAGTAGACTCTTAGGGACCCTTGGGTTATTTCTTTAACTGCAAAACTAGGAATTTTCTGGTTTTGTGGCATAAAGTGGCTCTGATTTCTAGTTTTGAATCCCTTCATAATCTCTTACACATAACTGACTCTACTTTCTGTGGTGCTTGGATCAGTGCCAGGGTGAAGATTTCCTAGCAGGAAAACATTTGCCTAGTATGTTATTTAGAAACTTGAAACTCAGCTGTTAGAAACTTTCAGGGTCTTAGAATGATAGCAGTGGGATAAAGAGAGGTCCCTACCAGCAGACAGGCAGAGGTAGTTGCCCTTTGGTATCATGACCTAGAAGGAGCCGGACTGAGTGTCAGGTTACAGCCATAAATTGGGATTTAGACAAACAGCAGGGAATGTTTTCACTGAACCATCAGCAATTATTTAAGTCACAAGCAGCAAGATGCCTTTGGTAGTGGAAAGGAAAAGCTACAAGGAAACTGACAATTCCTATCACATAGGAGTCTAGGTTTGAATCTGTGGTGAAATAATAGAATCATTGAGGTTGGAAAAGACCTCCAAGATCATCAAGTCCAACCTTCAACAGATGCCAACCTCACGCCCACTAAATCATACTGCAAAGTGCCACATCCACACACCTTTTGAATGTTTCCAAGGATTGTGACTCCACCACTACCCTGGGCAACATGTTTCCATGCTTAACCACTTTTTCAGTGTAGAAATTTTCTGCAGTATCCAACCTGAACCTACCCCGGTGCAACTTGAGGATATTTCCTCTTGTCCTATTGCTTGTTAGCTGTGAGAAGGTTAATGATGTTGTGTCAGTGATCTGTGTTCCTCCAAAATGCAGTTACACGCCTCCTTTCTAAGAGGGTTTGTGCATGAAACTACCATGTACAAGTCTAGTATCTTCAGGAGAGGATTTTAATGCAGATTCTTAGGAAAAGTGCATCCCAAGCGGGCCACACTGGAAACACCTTTCTGCCCCATCTTGCCTATCCAAGACAGGCCACAGGCGACCTTTTTGCCTATTCAAGGTAGGCACTGATGCAGCAATGCAGCATGCTGTGGTGGCTGGGCAATGCTGGGAGTGAGAAGGTTGGGCATTGTGGTTTTTCTCAGCAAACATTGCCTCCTCTGCTGGACACTCCACCTCTGTCCTTTCTAAAAGAGCTGGCTGGTGTACCATCCCGTGTTAGTGTGTTTGCTCTGTCCCAGGGGCCCTGTAGCAGTTGTTTGCCATGGTCACAGGTGAGATGACTGCGCTTGTTTCCCAGCCTGGGCCTGACATCCAGTGCTGATGATCATTACAGAAAGGCACATGGAGGTCTGCTGTTACTAACAGTGTGCTACAGAAGGGCAGGTTTCATCACACACCCACGATTAAACAGAAACCCTGTGCAGGAGTAGGTGAAGTATGAGTGAGTCTGAGTGTAGGTGCACATCACACAGAGAATCAATTTAGTTCAGCTCTGCAGGGACTGGAGTCAGTTAGAGATACCCTGAACCAGTTGCTGGGTTTGGCAAGCTGCTGCCACAGCCTTTCCACCTCCACTGCTTGCTCTGGATTTTCTCCCACTGAAGCTTGGTCTCAAAATCTGTGCCAGCTTTTATGTTCAGAATCAAACCTGCAGCTAGTGAGTCACCTGCAGTTGCCAGAAAGGAGAAGACGAACAGAACACAATTAGAGACACCTAGCAATATGCCTGATGCATTCATTTATATCTTTGTTTAGTTTCTGAATTGTGAGTGCATTGTAATATGGGCATGGAGGGAGGATCAAAGAGTACAGATACTCTCATGCTTAAAATTGGAAGTGATCCAAACCATCTGGTTCCTGTTGTTGAAGCTCACCAGATTTGGGGTGGAATGTCATAAGTTTCATGTAGATGACACTTAAAAGCCTTATTCCTCAGCCTGTGATGACATCTCTAGAAGCTATGGGAGCTTTTATTTTTTTGCTGTGAGAGTTGTTTGCTGTCGCTTATTTTCCCCCAGAACCTTTGTTTCTCAGAAGAAGCACTGACTTAAATTGGCTAGTGTTTGCCTGCACTTTTGTGTTCCCCCAAATTTCTCATACTGATGGAGCAGTCAGTTGTACTTATTATGGCCACTGACTCCCTCCCTCTCAGAGTCTCCCCAGGAGGAGGTATTACTCTAGCAGTAACATCATGCGTCTGGACAGCCAACACCAAGGAAGTGTGGAAATTGGGAGTTCAGACAGCTGCCACTTGAGGGTAATGGTTGCAGTCCAATTTCTAGTGTCTAATATTTCACATACACTAGGTGTGCTGTTTGTTTTCTATCAGAACCTTGTACATGGCTAACACAGCTTTCCTCTCTCTCCCTGTTTGTCTCTTTAGCAGGAAGGAACGTCCCAACTCCCTGAATGTCTTCCCCCTCGCTGATGGCATGGTACGTGGGCAGATAGGGGCCAAGATCGTCCCAACACTGGACCACTGGCACCTGAGTGACCTCGGCCAGCTGCAGTCCAACTCCAGCTACAAGGTTTTCTAGACCATCACAGAGCAAGGGTTTCCCACTCTCTCGCTGTTGATAACATCTCACATTTTCATTAAGCTGGAGACAATCTGTGTCCATAACCCTTTGCAGCCTCTCCCTGTGTGTTTGCTCCCATAGTGGCTGTGCTGGAGGTGGGAGGATATTCTTCTGCAGATCTGGCATATGGTGCAGGAAGGATTTGACACAGCTCCTCATAATCTCCTTTACTTGGCTGGCCCCAGGTTGAGAGGGATGTGTGTGGAGGCAGTTAGGGATTGAGGGAAGAGAAATCCTTCACTTCTTAATAGCTTATTTGGGAGAGGACATGGTGGAACCTGTCCCTTCTCTTCACTTTGATAAGAGCAATGGTTCTGCAACTCAAGTGGGGCCAGGCATTGGGTTGCACTTGCCCTTAAATGTTTGTCATTTTCGACTATTCTCCTGGCCTTCCTATCTTCACTAAAAAGGGCTCCTCTTTGTCCTGTTTGGATGCCCAAGTCTTGCACTGCGCTTGAAGGTCTTATGTTCCTCCTGTGCCTGGTCACTGCTCTAGACTTGGACTGTCTGCCTTCAGTACATCTGTCACCGTTACTGCTCTGCTTTCTGCACCAGGTCTTCCAAAATCCTCACAGCATTGCAGCTGCGCTGGAGCAGCTCATGGTGCTGCCTGACGTGTCTTGTGCTCTGCTCTGCCGTTCAGGAATATCCACTCTGCTATTCGGAGACTGGTCTGAGCCCCAAGGCCCAAGTGGTGTGCTCTGAGCTGACAGCTTACTGCAGCTGTTTACAGATTAGGCTATGCATGGTGACCCACATTTCCCATGAGCTGTACATGTAGACTTTGCAAAGTCTTTGTGCTCAGGATCCCACCAAATTCTTCTCTTTAAATGATTTTCCACAAATGCCTGGTGACAGGTTTGAGAGCCACTGGTTTCTCTGCTGAGCACAGCTCAGTGTGTCCACTGGTATCTCACAGAGCTTCTGCTCTACTTCAAAAGTGCCTGATTAAATTTACCTTCACTCTGCTCGGAATTTATAGAACATCAGCTGGTTTATGTGTCACATGTAAGGACTGGTCTCTGCTTGAAAAGTTTTGAATCACTAATCCTGTAAAATACACTGAGGCAGTAAAGGCAAAGAGGAGATAAAGAAAAAGAATTTCCCAGCTTGTCGTACCCATTCTACATGTCTCCAGATTCCATGAATGGGCTTTCACCTGAGGGACTCTACAGCAGTGGCCTTCTTGATGCACAGACAAATTCACAATTTATTCAGAAAACAAAGCAGCAAGTTAATTTTTTTAACATTACCTCGTAAAGCAGCCGGGCCTAGCACAGCACAAACGTCAGCCCTTTGTCAGCTCTCTGCCATTGTGGAATTTGGAAATCCAGAATATCTTTGCCTAGGATGGAAGGTTGGAATCTAGTCCTTACTGCAGTGTTAGAAGCACAGAAGTTTGGGGAATGTAGCAACTTGCAGAATGCCATTCAGGTCCTACAGTCATTTCTGGAAAGCTCTGCCTGGAATTAGGGAATAGCAGTGCCACAGAACAATAACATAATAAAGGATGGTGGAAATGAGGACAGAGGGTGAATGTATTTCTTCATACTAGTGCTGTGCCAGCACAACTAAAATGTACAGAGCCCAGCCCACCTTTGGAATCAGTTATTCCTCAGGCTCTCCAGGCAGTGTTGCACACCTTGGTGTGAACAGACCTTCCAGTGATCAGGCTGAGCAGTAGGGGTTAGTTTTTAGAGAAGAACTGGGTGACACTGGTTAGATCCATCTTCCACAGACTTGCTAAAGTCTAATTCCTTAAGTGGTCCCATTGAGAACTTGCAGAAGAAGTAACCCAGCATCTGCTCTGCAGGGGAATGCAGCAGCAGCTCAGATAAATGGGAAGCTTTGGTGTCCAAGTTCAGGTAAATAGTGGTTGTTCTGCTTTGGGCAGGGAAGACACCCTGCACGGGGGTTGGAACTAGGTGATGCCTAAGATCCTTCCCAACCCAAACCATTCTGTGATTATTGACTGGATCTCTTAGTTATTTGGTGGTGGTGATATCAGGCCAAAAAAATCTGGTTCCAAGAAAGCTTTGTGCAGAAGTAGCAGTGTGCTGCTCCAAATGTATCGTGCTGGATTCATGTTGGTGCTTGTTAGAGAGACTCGGGGTGGAATGCTGGGATAATGGTACAGTGGAGCTAAGGAGCTTGTGCTGTGGAAGACTTGGATGGGTAGTCTGTTATGGAGAATTTCCTGAGTATGGAGCAAATTCATGAATAATTACCTTTAATTGTGATTGACTGACTTGCTAGTTTGGAATGGAGGTTTTCCTCCCACAAGCTTCTTGCACACTCTGTGACTGAAATGCTTTATCTTAAATCCTTTGCATGACTGACTTCTCAGTGGCGTGGCTCATCTTCTCAGCGGCTTACCTCTTCTTCAGAGCTCTGATATTTTGCTGACATCACTCACACATGACTCACCTTCCCAGTATGTACCTGACTATTCTCACTAGTTTTCCTTCTTCATGGGGCCATACTGTACTTACATTTTAAGTGTCCTTGTTTACTTTTTATTACTATTTTCTGTTTTAGTTGCTGTCATTATTTTATTTTTGCATTCAGTTGTACATTTATTTTATACAGTGTTTTGGAGATGAAAGTCCTTAACATTTTTGTTTTTATGTACTATGCTTTCAGTGTTATAACCATACAATTGTGGCTTCTCATGGTGACATATGACTGCTATGAATGTTGGGCCTTTACAATGCATTTTGGAGGTCACTACTACACAATTGATGTTTAGGAGGTTGACAGGTATGGCTGTAGGTAAGTGGTGGCTATGGAGAGTATTCTTGGGGTGAGCTATGGGTTTTGGAGAATGCCTCCTGTGCTGGAGAGGAGAGCTGTACTCTTAATGCAATATTTAGCATTAACAGAGCGCTCAGACAGTAGGAGGAAGATACCATCTTCTTGGCTGTGAAGAGGAGCACGCTGGTCATACTTACATTTAGGAGGAACTTCTCCAATGCAGGCTGGAAGGTTGATAAAGTATGTTTTCTAGGTAAATACAAAACTCATATCTGTAGCCAAAGAGTAGTGAAAGACTGGGGTAATTACTTAGTCATGTGTTCTGGGTAAGAGGCAGGTTATGTCAGTAAGCGAGAAGTTACAGGATATCTCTGATACAAATATCACCCTTCGACACTGATGGTCCAGGGCTTTTGAATGACATCTGGTTCATAAGAAAAAGGAATGACAAGTGGAGTGGACCCACCTGGGTGTCTCTTACACAGCTAAGATGCTCCTGAACTTTGATTATTCTCATAGATTTACAGTGGGTCCAAGAACATCCCTGAATTCTTTCATCCAACAGCAGTTTTGTTTGGAGAAAGAGGTTTTATGGTTGCACTTCACACTTGATACACTTGTCCCTTTGTACATCAGAAAGCACAGAAGACAAACTGCAGTTGAGGTAGTCCAAGGCTTACTGGATCCTATGTATTATAAAAGATCCCATTTGATTCTTTTTTTTCTTTACATATTAGGAAAGTAACTCCTAAACCAGGAATATGAAGTAGAGGTGGGAAGTGTGGTTTTCACGTGTAACAGCCTAAGAGCAAAGTTCTCATCTCAGTCTTGATGCTAAAACCAGCATATGTGCAGGGCAATGGTTTGGATATTCATGTGGGAATGTGGGTGCTGTTTGGACTGACAATACAGAAAATATACAAAATGTGGATTGCATTTAATGATAGTGCCATTTTAAAAAAACTGAGTTTCCAATATAAATGCGCAGAGGCAGTGTAAACCTTTTGATTTCTATGGTGCAGTGTGCAGCAGGGCATTCTAAGGTAAGCATACAGAGGCCAGTCTAATTAAAGGAAGATTCCAGATTTAACAAAAATATGGCTGCAAAGGGTTAACTCGCCATTTTTTCAGTCTTCTCACTCATCCCACATTGGATTTTTTTGTCATGTTGTGAAGCTGTTATTAGAACAAGAGAATGAGACTTCCAGATGAGTGAAGTGAAACAGCATCACAGCTCCGAGGTTGGGGGGCTCAGGGCAGCCTCTGAGCAGAACCAGGATCTCTCTAGTACTTGCACAGGAGGTGAGAGGCCAGTGGTGAAGATGAAAGCTGGGTCTGGATGTGCAGATGCGGAATGCCACTGCACCCAGTTGCCACTCACTGTCACATATAACTCTCAGCATTAATTATGTCACCTCCCTGCAGGCAGTTATTAGAGTGGGCTGCCCTTAAGACTGGGGAGATCTCATTTGGGTCTGGGAGAGGTCACAGAACTGGTCAGGGCATTCATTCCTTGTCTGACTGAAGCAGTGCTGCTTTAATTGACAAATACAGGTCACAGTGTAAAACCCTGACAAAGCCTTGAAGCCTCCCTGTTCCTCAAGAGGCGATGGTACAAGTGGGGCTGTAATGTCTGTTAAAACCAAGAGCCATTTTGCACATTCCATACTGGAAATCCATCTCCTGTGTTCATTTCTCACCTTTCTGAATTCTTGGGTATTGTCATCCTGCCATTTGGAAGTGGGAGACCACATCTGTTTCTGCTGTGTTCTCAAGCAGGACCCATGCCTGCCTAGCTCTGCATAAGGTGGTTTAGGGACATAGGTCTCCTGTGCCCGACAAGCCAGACCATCCCAGATCAGTGTCTGCTTTGCTTCTGCAGTTTAGTGGCAAAACCAGTTTGCTGTTTTCTCATCCAGGTGTGTTGGTGGCTTACAGTAATGACATCAGCCAAGACTTCTAAGAGGCCACTTCAGATCCTTCCCAAGTGATGTCCGTGTTGTCTTCCAGCCTTGGGGAACACTGGCCTGGCTTGCTGCAAGTGCCAAAGCCCTTCAGCTTTCACTGTAGTCAGTGTGAGCTACAGGTGCTTTTCACCTGTGATAAGGCCACCTTTCTTGAGATCACATACCAATGTGATTTGTGAAGACCAGTATTCAGTAGTGAAGGAGGAAGGTTATCAGCCCTTTCACAGGTGGGATTTGCTTGTTGAGTTCAGCACGAGAACTCGCTGCTTCACTGTGGTGGTAGTGCCCAGTGTCACCAGCAAGTGTTGGCACATGTAACTGGCACAGTGAGCAAGAACCATGCTCATAATGCTTTAAGGCATCCATACACCAGCAAATGGGACATTAACTGAAATGCATAATTGTGCTTTTCCCTTTCTGTTCTGCTGACCTGGAATTGCCACAGTGCCCCCAAGATGAAATGTCTGAATCTGGGCAGTCCTCAGCAGCTGCCACACCGAGCACCACAGGAACCAAGTCCAACACTCCCACGTCATCTGTGCCCTCAGCCGCTGTCACCCCTCTGAACGAGAGCATCCAGCCCATCAGCGAGTACACCAATGGCACCACCAAGAGCAATAAGAGGGCACGAGAAAAGCGGAACAGCCGGAACATGGAAGTCCAGGTCACACAAGAGATGAGGAATGTCAGCATAGGTATGGCAGCTGGAGCTCAGGTACTTGGTCACTAACATAATCAGCTTCCCAGTGCTTGTGTCTCTCTGTTACAGGGAGAGCCTGGGAGACTGCACTGTAAGTATGGAATTTCAGGAAGCCTGACTTGGAAAGGTACATGAATGAGACAGGGTTAATTGGATGTTAGCAGCTTTCTGGGTAGCAAATTTTTGAAAACATCAGTTATATGAGTAATTTCACGAATTCATGGGATGAGAACAGGTTACTGAGTTCAGTGTCCTGCGGTGGCATGCATTCATGTCATGGAACCTCTTTCACGAGCACTCAAGTTGCATGTTAGGCTGAGCTTTTGGGAAGCTGTTTCTGGACCTCATCAATACGACAGTTAAAAGCTTATATTTCATTTTCTCTCTGGATTTATTCGTAAGTATTTTATATCCAGTTGTTCAAATGCCACATTTGCCAATGAGATTAAATAATTATTTTCCCTCTGTGCACTTATCCCACACTCTCATTTGCTTAAAAAAAGCAATTGTATCCAGCTGTTTTTCTCAGCTAAATGAGCTAATTTCTTTTAGCCTTTTTCTCACATAAGAACACTCCCAAATCTTTGGAAGTTACAGTTGTTTTCTCTCTGTTTTCCAGAGTCCTTTAGTAATTTGAATTCTCGATTTCTTGTCAGGAAGCCATCATCTAAGCTTTAGCACCAGGCTGTTAAATAAATAAATGGTGTAATAACATGATAAAAGGCCTTTTAGCTGTGCCGATGTAGTGTCTGAGAAGATCTCACCCTAGATTGAGACTTGCAGTGGCCATCAGAAACGAGAAGTGATTTGTTTTACAGGTCGTGAACTTAAAATACAAAAGGACTGTAAGACTTGTTAAAGGTCATTAGGATAATCTGCGGGAGCTTAGGGGTAAACATAGGTCTCTGAGGTTGGCATCTGAGCTAGCCGTTCATCTTTTTACCCAAGTTATTACTTGGGAAGTTCCTCTGCTAACATGCACAGGCTGGTTCCTAACAAAGTAAGACTGTAAACCAACATGTAACATCTTTTGCTGTATCGCTGAATGAGAACTGCCATGACTGAGTCCCAGTCTGTATTTTCCTGAAGGGGTCCTCGGGGTCACAGATGTCCGTCTGTCAGAGACTAGGGTAGTTGTCCATGGAAGCATATGGGTTTTGCAGAGCCTGCTGTTAGATTGTGGTCTGGCTGCGATCCTGGCCAAGGCAAGACCGTGTAACGCTTTATCAGGAAAGATAAGCATGGATGTCAGTAGTTTGAATGCCCTATAAATACCCTGATTTTTACAGTTGCTGCTTTACAAGCTCATTTACTATCAACAGATTTCTTGGGTCAAAGTCATCTCTCTTCTGTATGTGTGCAGTTGTGAGGTGGAAGGGGTTTTCTGCACTTTCTTGGTGGAAGGGTGATATTGTGGAATTTGCTCAAAGCCGATAGTTGTGTCTTCCTTATGTGCTCTGCATATTCAGCCTTTCAACTATTTCTCAACCCTAACGCAAAACCAATTCTCCATGCCTAGAAGTAATGCACATACTTGAATTTTAATCATGTATTTATGCATCTGTAATTAAAATGTCTGTCAGTGATGCACCTGCCTTAGAGCTGAGCTACCAAAAATGGTACTTAGAGGTATTTACAGAAAAGCTTCCCAGCTTGGTAAAATAAAGCTGAGGAAGGCTGTGTTTGTGTTAGACCCGCTGGATGTGGAAGCCTGCTTTGGCAACAGATCCACATCCCACTTTCTCTTTCAGCCTGGGTTTGCTGCCAGCTGGTGTGCAATGCAAGCTTGAAAGAAATCATCACTCCAGTTGTCATGTACTTTGTATATTTGGCTACTGAGATCGTTTGGAAAGGTCAAAAATGTCACATCTAATGTCATTGAGGGACTAATGTAATTCACAAATGAGGTCATTAATCCTTCAGGAATTCCTTGTGTGAACAGACACTCTGTTCATGTTGTTTGTTCAGAATAGGTGCAAGTCTGAGCTTTTGAAGAGTTTGGTATCCAATAAATGGGACTTGACAAGATGAAGAAATTCCTTGTTCTTTAAATATTGACTTCAGGCTGTAGATTACACAGAAACCAGATTTCATTTATCGGTTTTGAAGTCAAGTTTCACTGTAACGGGTATCTAAACCGGTGTAGACTTGAGAATGTGTATTGAAAATGTGTTTCTATTAAAACTAAATAGTGCCAGTTCCTAACAGTAGTAATTTCTATGAAGCTGTACAGAAAATCACTGTGTTGCCTTCGATCTCAGCTAATGCTATGTGGGGATGGAAGAGTTTTTTATTGGCAGATAAAAAGGGGGTGTTGGAATTTATTTCAATGGATAAAATATATCTACTTATCCCATTTTAGTGAGTATTCTGGGCAATGACTTCGGTGATGCTCTGGAATGGGGCTGGGATGGGGGATGCTTATGGTGTTCCTGCTCTGGAATTCGGAGGCCACCTTCAACCACTTTCTGTTCTGATTTTAAGATTTTGAACATGGCACCATGAAATTTTCAAACCTCGATATTCAAAGCTGTAAAAGTCCTTTCAAGAAATACTATTCTCTGAAAGTCCTGATCCTGTATGTGATATGTACTGTCTTTCCTAGGGATGGGCAGCAGCGATGAGTGGTCTGATGTCCAGGACATCATTGATTCTACCCCGGAGCTGGACATGTGTCAGGACCCCCGCCTGGAACGCACGGGTAGCAGGTACTGATTGTGACTTTTCCCTATGTGCTCTGTCACTTGGCTTCGCAAGGAGTGAGGAATGGATGCTCTGGCTCACAGGGAGCTCACAATGCAGCTGTTTGAGACAGTCCATGTATTCTGCCTGGTCCTGACCTGCTTTGGGTTCTCCCAAAAGGGCAGATGCCTGCTGGTGATCTGCAGGAGGATGTGTACAGCTGACCCAGGACTAGGCTTGTTTGCCTTGCTGGTCAGGGAGTTTGGAGAGATGATGGAGCAGCAGAAGGTTTAAGACAAGCAAAGAGGACATGGGCTTAAGTTGTCAGGAAGTGGGAAAAGGTGCATTTGTCTAAGAAGAGCTCAGTTCTGAACTCCATTTTAAAACTTCAAGATTTTTTCAGTTCTAATTTTTTCGAGTGTTCGAGTAGAGGCAGGGCTGCCCCCCAAGATGGGACAAGCAGAGGTAACCTCAGCAATCCCAGTCCCACAGGCTCTGAGCAGGGAGGCTCAGATCACTGGTAGTGAGCCCTGTCAGCAGCTCCAGACAAGGCAAGGGGGTGAATTCAGTCCCAGTGCTACCCATGAGCAGCAGGAGACAGGACTGAAGACAGGTGCAGCTTAGCAAAGGACTGAAGCCATAGGCCTGAGGTCAAAGGGAGCCCTGGGACCGGTGGGTGGGTGCGGTTCCCAGGTGAGGCTGGTCAGAGCAATTGTGGACCATCAGTGCACTGGGGAGTGGCTACAAATCCTCAACAGAGTTTTAAGAAGAATCATCAGACTTCTACTACACTACTCTGCTGCTCTAGTCCCTACCCATCACCCATTTTATGCTAAATAGGAGGCTTCCTAAAGGCTATTAATTTTTGCACCGCATTTCTGTGAGGCATGTATTAGTCTAGACTTAGTAGCCTAGGTACCTTGATTTGTTTTTACTGAAGTTTACCTTTTACCCTTGTCCCGTGGGTAGTTTGGCACTATACCAGCAAAAAAAACCCCAAAATCTTACAGGTATTCAGAGCGAAGGCAAGATTATCTCATGGTCCCAGTCTGGCCTGGATTTGCCCACCCTGTTGACCACCACCCTGAGAAGGGTACGAACAGCAATAACACCTGCATTTCCCAGCTGCGAAGGCACACACAGTTAAGCTCCCCTTGGGACATGTAGGATGCCTGGACTATTTTTCGGATCGGGAGGAATCTAGGGAGTTGAAACTGCTCTGTGTGGGGAAGACAAAAGTGACTGATGAGATCAGATAAAAAACTGGTCAAATCTAAGGGTAAGAAGGAAACAGAGAGGATTGATGCACCTGAGCTCTTCAGGCAGGAATCTCTGCTCCACTTGGTGAGACTGAGAGCTGCAGGAGACACGGCCTGACTTGGACTGCTGACAGAGTGCATGCTGCTCTGAAAGCAGAGTGCTTTCATGATGCATACAGATCTGAAAGCTGGATGCTGAAGAGGAAAGTTCAGTCTGAATTAGGTCTCCAGGTCAGACTGAGTGCTGGTTTCTCTTGTCATTTGTGCTGACCATCGGACTGTGTGAACTGATTAATTGCGGTGCCATCACAGCACCATTTGTACCTCCTCAGTGCTCTCAGATGTCTGGGTAGCTAGAATTTTTCTGTAATTGAAAAATCCACTTTTTTCCTCTTCTTTGCAGTGTGCTGTAACTGCAATATCAGAGGCAGTTACTACACTCCATTTGTAATCACTGAGATTATTTATGTGATAATGAAGCCATACAACTTGAGATCATCTCCACTGGTGCTGACCTTTCTGATAGATTGCTGGAGAAATTGCACAGCTGCTGTTCATGCTGGTTGATGTCACTCATACAAGGCAGGGCACTGCAAAATGTTTATAACCCACATTAAGACAATTTTTTAGAGTAGACAGCCACAATCTCAGACATTGCCTCGCCTGCACATCCTGTAACAGCTGTTTGCTGCTTGAGCCATGAGGCTGTCAAAAAATGCAAGAAGATTCTTGATGGTATCAAAGATACTGAGAGGTGGAAATGTGCCTTCTGATAAGTCTAATCTGATAAGACTAAAACCTTTTAACTTTGATTTACCTTGATTGAAATACATCTGGGGACATGTGAAGAAGCATTTTAATACAGAGGCTTACCCAAAGGGAAAACAGACCCTTCAGGCTGATTGCACTTAGTGATTGGCCAAGTAAAAAGGCCATTGCTGTTTTCAGCATTGAATTTCTTATCTGGTCTTACTGCTGTCTGAGGTTTCTATCTAGATTGATAGGAGCATAGGAATCCTTGCGGAATCTGACAGGTCAAAGCTGAGTGCTTCTGCGAGTTGAAATTTTTCTGTGAAATACTGAATAGTCCTTAACTTGTATGACTTCAGAGTAAATCATCTGGGTGAGCTTTGAGGTTGTGCATGATAGATGTGTTCTCAGCACAAGAAGGACATGAAGCTGTTGGAGCAAGTCCGGAGGAAGCCACAGAGATACTCCAAGGGCTGAAGCCCCTCTGCTCTGGAGCCAGGCTGGGAGAACTCGGGGTGTTCGCCTGGAGAAGAGAAGGCTCCAGGGAGCCCTCAGAGCCCCTTCCAGTGCCTAAAGGGGCTCCAGGAGAGCTGGAGAGGGACTTGGGACAAGGGCCTGGAGGGACAGGACAAGGGGGAATGGCTTCCCCCTTGCCACAGGGCAGGGATAGATGGGATACTGGGAAAAAGTTCTTGGCTATGAGGAAATGGTGCTTTATGAACGTGATGTAAGAAACAAGATCCACAAGCTGAAAGAGTTCTCTCTAGGTCGTATTTGGAGCCCTGGCACTTGTTGCCCAAAGAAGCTGTGGCTGCCCCACCTCTGGAAGTGTCCAAGGCCAGGTTGGGTGGGGCTTGGAGCAACCTGGGATTGTGGAAGGTGTCCCTGCCCATGGCAGGGGGTTGGAATGAGATGGTCTTTAAGGTCCCTTCCAATGCAAACCATTCCATGATTCTATGATATGGGGAATAACACATGCTGTTTTCTTTACTTGGTGTGTTCCCTGATTCAGTCAATGGTGAACAGATGGAATGTGCTCTCAGGGTTTTGGTTGTAACAGTCTGGGATGCTCAGTATTTCAAAGAGAAATGTTTGAATTTAAATGTTTCCAAGTAACAAGATTCCTTCTGTTTTTTTTGCTTCCAACAAAAGTCCAACACAGGGGATTGTCAACAAAGCATTTGGCATCAACACAGACTCCCTGTACCATGAACTTTCCACAGCGGGTTCTGAGGTCATTGGAGATGTTGATGAAGGAGCAGATCTGCTAGGTAAAACCTTGTTAGAACCCTTCTGTTTTCTCTGTTACAATGACACTATATTAAGCTTCTAAAAACATTTAAATTCTCTTTTTCTTTCAGAACTTGGATGTTTAGCTTTTTTAAGAATGCATGGAAATTGAGATACATGTGACAGAAGCATGTACCTGCAGTACAGTAATGATTATTTAGAAAATAATCTCAGCTGTTAGGTAACTTCTATTTGGGTTGTCTTTAAGTGCGTAAGTTGTTTTTCTACAAGATTCTCCCACACAAATAATTTGAAGACCAAATTTGCTACTTCTGCTTCTGGCCCAAAATTCCTCCCCCAGTAATTTTATACTTGGAATAAAGAGTTTGTTTGAAATTTGTAAGAAAGTAACTCATTTAGTTCCATTTTTGATGTTTAAATGATGTGGAAATATTATGGTCTGTAATGTAGTATTTACTGTTTTACAGTCAGCCTAAGAGATGTAGTCATTCACTTTTTAGGCTAGTTTTGAAGGTGTTTGTGATACCTGTAGCCAGGCTGTCTTCTATGTTCCTGGCTGGGACTCTGCAGCAGTCAGAGAAGCAGCTTTTTCTCAGGGAGCACTCTGAGCCTTCTCCGTACTTTTTTGTTTTGGATTCTTGAGTATCTAGATCTTGATTTTTGACAGAATTTAAGTATGTTCTTAATTCCTGCTGTTTTCCTGCATCAGGAGAGTGCAAGTGGTCTTTGAATACCCAGATGACCCAGGCAGCTGATAGAGTTTGTAACAGTGTAGTTCATTTTCCATGTTACTGCTTGCTTTAAGGAGCCTTAGGGCACATGAGGATTCCAGAAACAACGCGTTATGTGTGCTTAGTGGCAAGAGATCTGATCTGAAAGCAAACATTTCCTTTCCGGAGATTACCAACATAGAGCTGCTTATGGATAATCTTGTAAGTTTGGTTCTGTATATGTGTCCAGAACAGAATGAGCTGAAGCATGTCACACAGACTTGCAGCAGCTCACCTTTGCCCATATTAGGAAGGTACTTGTATCAACTTTGATATGTCTTGTATCAGGGCCCTCAAAAAGGATATGTTTCTGCAGGGGGGATAGATTTTGCCCTATTAAGCAAAAACTTAACCTTGAAGGTGTGGACTGAAAACTGGAAAGGAGTTAATACAATACTTCTTTGATGGAAGACAAGTATCTGTGAAATTGTACTATTATAGCCAATACTGTGACTGGAATTAAGAACAAGGACCCGACCATCATCAGAATGCAATGGCTTTTTGCTATGGGTAGGTTTGGGTTGGGTTTTTTTTTAATCAGGCTAGCATGCAAGAGAGCCCTTGTGCCATTGCCTCAAGCGTAAAATCATTTATTGTTTCACCTTCAACGCAAGACTGCCAGAAGAAAAAAATCTGCAGAAGACTCAGGATGAGCACACAGGCTTTCTCTGCCTGCAGTGGGAGCCAATCCATGCAAATATTTACAAAATTGAGAATTTTGAAGGAAAAGCAAGATTTCCAGGTCTGAGAATCCCCTGGATGCTGGTAGCCATTTGCAGAAGGGCTGGGGCTCCTACTTAAAGGGAAGCTTGACAGTAGGAACTACATGTGATGGTTAAAGCTATGGAATGAATTTTGGTTAGTCAGCTCCATACATTATCAGGAGCTCTCTTCCTAGCAGAATCAAAGCACTAAAACCAAGGATAATCTTGCCATTGACTATCTATTTTATCTTGGTCCACGGGTGCTTCCTTATCAAGGAGTGTTGGGTTGGTTCTGCAGCTCTGTCTGCTAGTCTCTGTGCCAACTGCTGCTTTCCTTTTCCCCCCAAAATGGCTGGTATCAGGTATTATTGGCTTGAAAGAGTTACTGTTCTGGAAAATTACTTACTTGGTGTATGAACAGCTTCAGACAACATGCTTCCCACTTTCCTGCCTTCTGGAAATCCACTTCCTCTTGGGATTACCCTGTAGCCTGACCCAGTGATCAGCAAGAAATGCAAACTGTTTGTTTTCAAAGGGCCAAAGCTTTTTTTTGCCCAAATCTTGCATGGTTGTTCACTACAGTATTGGATGAAGTCAAAAGGTGCTTCACCTCTTCCTGCTATAAGGCTGCCCAAAGACTTCAGTGTGGGGAGATGTCTATTGTTTGGCAGTTACCGCTTGCAGTAAAAATGTACAAAGACTTTGTTGAACAGTTCCCATGTAAGTGTGGGCCCTGAAGATCACAGTGTAGTTTCTGAAGACTGCAGTGTGGCTTACGAGGAGGACATCTCTGTGCTGGGACCATTTTCTGGCCTGAGCACAGCAGCAGAACCCTTGCAGGTGTTCCCATGGCAGGCCAGCAAGGTAGTAAGGCTGGTTCCTTTTCAAAAGTGGGAGATGGACTGTGATGAAATCAGTTAGTTCTGTTCCCTTTTTTTGTGATAAACGTGGATCTAATCAATCCTTTGGCTGAGTTCCGGCTGCTGACTCTGGCACGTAAGAGTGTTTTTAAAATGAACACACACACTGCTGGTTGTACAAAGGGAAGGAGGAAGCACAGAAAGATCTCAGGGGTCATGTCTCTCAACAAGAAATGAGACTGGTACTTTATTTTGGTTTTGCACAATAAAAAGCATGAAAGAGTTGATGCCTCCTCCAGCCACCTAGAAACAGAGACTGGACAAGAGTAAGGGAATAAAGATAGGTATTTATTTGAAGGGCCTTCAAGGTACACCCTGGGGGAGCCAGAGGCTGCTTCCAAAAATTGGACCCCAAGATGGATGACAGGTCACGAGTTCTCCACACTTTTATAGGTTTGGACCATTTGCATATCAGGGTTAATTCTCCAATTAAAGCCCCAGTTTTAGCGATGAAACGCCCCTCAGCTTGCCCCCCTTAGAATCTTTAGTTTACACATTTTGGGCCTAAAAACAGCCTGGCTGTCTTTGAAGGCAAAGCCCGGAGAGGCTTTGTTATGTCTACCTAGTACGAGAGAGCGGGAATTACAGGCTACAAGGAACTTCAGAGTTACACTCTAAGCAGTACAGAATTTAAAAATATAAAAGTTAAAACCTAAGGCATCAGAGTCTGGTAAAGATAAAAGCAAAGGGAATCTTTGCTTCTATCTAAAGATAGAATCTTAAGGCTGACAAAAATCTGTCAACATCATCCAAAATTTTGCCTTTTTCGTTAGGTAGAATGTTCTCTCTTTGTGCTGTACCTTTGAGTCTGAAGAGACACAGAGGAAATGGTGCTTTATGAACGTGATGTAAGAAACAAGATCCACAAGCTGAAAGAGTTCTCTCTGGGTCATATTTGGAGCTCACTTCTTTTTGTAAATCATTCTAACGAATGACTCTAAGCTCACTTAAGTGAAGATTTATTACTTCCTCCAGTCTCTCAAAACTTGGCAATCTGTAAAGAATATTCTCTTTTGTTTGGTCTCAGTTTCTTAAAGAAAGAGAAATCTCATTAAGGAGGACCTTAAAAACAGGACTTACAGAAATTACCCTTGAGCAGTGGCTGGCAGGCAAGTCTGATTCTGGAATGGAAAATCCCATTTATTTCTGGTACAAAATTGGCACTCTTCATGTTTTATTATTTTAAATAAAACCTGTGGGTTTCCCCCAACCTCTAATAGTGCTTTACATACATGGATTTGTAGAGGAAGTATTCTGGAGAAAAATATGGAGTGAGAACAATTATTTACTAATGGGAATTCAGGACCAAATTTCCTTATTTCTCCTACAGACTTAGGAGCACTGTTTTCCTACATATGCACTTGTTAATCACAGGTGATCCTGGGTAGGCTCCTGTTCTCCCATCTCCCCTTTTCTCAGCTCCCCCTTCTACCAGATTCCCTTTCTTGCTCTTCCCTGTCCCAAGTGTTTCCAGACACAAACGATCACTAGCAGTTTGGTTGTGGTCAGTGAACAGGTCCTTTTACTGAGGGTGGTGAGGGTGGTGAGCAGATTGCCCAGAGAAGCTGTGGCTGCCCCATCACTGGAAGTGTCCAAGGCCAGGTTGGACAGGGCTTGGAGCAACCTGGGATTGTGGAAGGTGTCCCTGCCCATGGCAGGGGGTGGAACGAGATGATCATTCCCACCCAAACCATTCTGTGATTCAGGTCTAGGATAACCAACTATATTTGCTTTGGAAATTAAGCAACAGGGGGTCTGTGGTGAAGACAGAAATGCAGCCTTATTAGCGGTAAGTTTATATACAGTGTTGTGTACAGGAGTTGAAATGGGATTATCAAACTAAGTCCCAACGCTACATTGTACAAAAAAAAGGTTTTAAATGCAACCAGTTGTCTTTTGCAATCTGAAGTGTCACTGGAGAGCACAGCTACCATCAGAGGATCCAGCTGTTAAAAGCACAAAGGGAGGGGAAGTGAGAGGTAATGGGAATGAGCTGTTCTGCATTTAGTGTTACATGACTAAATAAAGACAAAATAAATGTTTACCCAGTCCTTGAAGATCTGATTGCCTCAGATCCACGTCTGGAAATCTGGGGGTAGCTAAGGTGTGTGGTTGCAGTTGTACTACAGGTTACCTTTCCTTGGTTTTTTTTTTTTCTCTGTCCTATATGTAGAGTCATGCCATCAACAGCTATGGCAGGTCCTGTCCTTACTATTTCATGCCTTTTGACATTGAAATGGCTGAATCATTGTTAATTTTTTTTGAACAAAATTTTGATTTTGTTGGTTTCAGTCACTGATTGATCCTTTTTCACTTCCTTTTTCCCTTGTCTCTCTGTGCTTCGCTGGACATGGCGCATAGGGGAGTTCTCAGGTGTGTATCTCCTGCTCAGTTCTCCTGTTTCTTTTTTTCTGGTTGAGGTTGGATGATGTGGTATACACGTGTGATACTCCCCTGCTCTTGTCCAAACACGGTTGGCTTTGCAGACTTCTCCCACCTCGCCTTGCTTGGTTGCCTCACACTGGTGGGTCCCTGCAGCAGGAGGTCCCTGCTCTGCTCACTCTCCTGCTGCCTTTCAACCCGCTTTCTCTTGTGTGGCTGTGGGCATGTTTGCTCCACAGTGTCACAGTGGCCTGTCACTCAAGGTCTTGGGGTTCAAAGGGCTTTTTGTCTGCCGGGAAGGGTACTTGTAGCAGAGGTCAGGTGGGCACAGACTGAGTGAGGGTCCCACTGTCCTCTCCACGGCCTGTGCTATGAGAAGTCCCTCCATGTGCCAGTGGCTGTGGGGGGTTACCTGGTGCGAACCAACCCCCTTCGGGTATTGTGGCAGAGACATTAAAGACATTTTTGTGATGGGTTAGAGTGGCAAAGCCTCTGTCTTTGGTGAAAGCTTTGCCTTTCTGGCAGGAGTTGGGTGATGGCTCTGTCCTTTGTTGGGGGAAGCTGCTTGCTGCCCTAGGGCCATGCTCTGCCATCAGGTTTGTGCCTGCTTGTAAAATACACTTGGGCCCTGATGCAATTTCAGTTGAAGTCAAGGGGATCTCTCTTGATTACAGTGCAAACTGGGTGAAGTTTGCCCTGTAGTAAAGGTGGTGACCTGGCAGCTGCGATAGTGTGATGAGCCAACAAGCTCTGCCACATCCCTGTGCCCAGCACTGCTCAGTGTGGGCTCTGTGATGATACCAGAAAAAGGGATGGCATCATCTCTTCTTTTCATTCAAACTGGTTTTACTGTAAGCCACATTTTTTGTAGACATTCCTCAGAAAACCTCCCACTGAAATTGGGTTGGAGTTTGTTGCAGTGTGGAGGTGGGTTTGGGCTTGGAGGTGGGTTTTTGGTGGGTTTTCATCTAGCTTTTTAGGCTAGATGAAAGCTTTGATACTCACTCCCACTTTTGATTTTTTTCCCCCTGCTACTGTCCTTCCCTCACCCTGTTCATAATGTCTATTGACCTACCTTTGTTGTGGTGTTGAGATGGAAAACTCAAGGATGTATCATACAGGGAAAATGATGAAGATGAAAGAAGCAGATGAGGTCATCTCAGGCTTATCCTGACATCTGGACAAGGGGCGATGGTTTTAAACAAAAAGAAGGGAGATTTAGATTAGATCTAAGAAAAATTTCTTTTTCAATTAGGGTGGTGAGGCCCTGGCACACGTTGCCCAGAGGAGCTGTGGCTGCTTCATCCCTGGGAGTATTCAAGGCCAGGTTGGATGGGGCTTGGAGAAACATGGTCTGGTGGGAGGTGTCCCTGCCCATGGCAGGGGTCTGGAACGGGATGTGTTTTAAAGGTCTCTTTCAACCCAAACGTTTCTGTGACACTCCAAGGTGAAGTCCCTGTTAGGTCAGGCTGCAGCAGAACAAGATAACTTTCTACCAAGCATCACATGTGCTGGCACCACACACTGTACATGTGCTGATGAGCTGCTCTATTTGCTGTTTACAGACTGGTACTTAATGGCTGCTTTTTTTCTCTTCCTTTCTTCCCCTTTGTCCCCATCTCTTTCTGTTCCCTTTCTCGTATGGGATGGCTCTCATAGTACGGGATGATTTCTTTGGTAAGGCGAAGGCCTTCTTTATTTTATTTTATTTTTAATTTATTTTTCTTTTCTTTTCTTTTTTTTTAATGTGCATTTTCTCTGCATTCCTTCCATTCACTCATCATCTGTCCATATGTCTTGCATCACCTTGGTTTGGTTTTTTGTGGTGGTGGCAGCACCTCTCGGAGAAGCAGGATGCAGCTGCTCTGTAGAGGTGGTTTGGGGATTCTCCTCTGTTTCATTGTAGTTTATTATCCGCTTTGATGCTTCACACTGTTTGCCTGGCTGTGGGAGGAAGATGGTGTAGGATGAGCTCTGTTGGACAGGGCTCTGCCCAGACCTCTCCTCCCTTTGCTCCACGCCCCAGAGGGTTGAAGAGGTCTCCTTATGGTCTCTCCACACTGAAAGTTTTCGTCCCATGAGCAGGGCTCTCCCATTACAGCCTGTGCAAGACGATCTCGTAGTGCCATTCCATGGCTCTGGGAGGCTTCATCCTGTTCTTTATTGCCAGAGGGGTGGTTAAGGCATTGGGCTGCCACTGCATCACACACAAGGTAGAAGCTGTGGGGAAGGATACTGATGGAATGCTGTGTGGCCTTTAGTTCTGGCATGATAGCTCACCGTCTTCCCCAGAATTCCTTTCTCTCCTGAAAACAGCTGCAGAGAGGGATGTATGACTCAAGAATGTGAAGGAAAAAGATTTAATCCAAAAAAGATGGGGGTGAGCTTTTCCCTGGATGTTCCTCAGTATCTTTAATGTCCTTATGCCAATTTAATGCCTTACAGGCTAAATATTTATTTGGTTATTTGTAGAATCACTAAAAATGAGCAAGAAA
Source organism: Falcunculus frontatus (assembly GCA_013398115.1). Classification (NCBI taxonomy): domain Eukaryota; kingdom Metazoa; phylum Chordata; class Aves; order Passeriformes; genus Falcunculus; species Falcunculus frontatus. The sequence goes on along the minus strand of VZRV01004055.1, from coordinate 93,857 downwards.
AGAATTTTATAAACAGAAGACCTCTGAGTCTTCTGACCTACATGCGGCATGTCACAAAAAAAAAGGGCTATAGATCCTTCAACTTAACAACCCAAAATACAGTGTAGTTTGCACTGCAGTTAAGTGTTTCCCACTTTTGTGCTGTTGGAATATTCTCTGACACACATTGCCTGAAACATCAAAGTGATTAATTATCTGTCACTAATTTTTCAAAAGTTCTTTGAAAATGCTGCTTCTTACTCATTCTTGCTGGGAATTTGCTTTTGTCATCATAAATTCATCCCATTTAACTGTGGGAAGAGGATCTGTGTGTTGGAGTGTTGTGGTGTGTTCTCACTTCTCATGTGCTGCCGTGTTCCTCTAACTTCCATTTAATTCAAGTTTGTGTTGTTTTTATTTTCTTGCAAATACTAATTAATCAGCAAATGATGTGTCATGAAAACTGTTGATGTCTTTGCTGTGAAGGAAGAGAGAGTTCAGAGGGCAGGACAAATACTGATGGTGGGGAGACTTCTTCATGCTCTGGGACCTGTGGTGAGATATGAGCCGCACCACTCAGCACTATCCTCCAACAGGAGAGGCCTCTCTACCTTCAGCTCTCAGGTGGCTTTTGTTCTCCACTATAAGACAGAGGCTGACCCTGGAACTGGGCAAGTCCCTGGCAGCAGGAAACAACCCAGATGTGCTTTTGGTCCCTAAATTTCATTGGTTTTATGAAATACTGAATTTGACCTTCACTCTTAGCTCCAGGTGTGTCAATGGTCTTGTAAACCAGTCTGCAGATTGCAGCTGTATGTGGATGCCCAAGTGCAAGTGCAGAGTGTCTGCTGTAGGTGTTGAGTGTGAGTCTGAAGTGGTGAAACTGAGACTTCACATTTTAAACATCTGTGAGAAAGCTGTTAAAGGTAGACAGAGCAAGGGACAATCTGCAGTCCTGTGAAAATTGCTCTAGCAGAAGGTCGATAATGGGAAGCCTTTCATGTGTATGAAACTCGTCACAACCATGATCCCAAATCATGCAAACAGAAAATTTGGCTTATACTAAGAAAGGAAGAAAATCACTAGTGTGCAGATCAGGACAGCAACTTGGATGGTGTTCTGCTACCCTTGTGAAAAACCCATAAACTCTATCTTCTTTCTGTGTGAGGAATGATAAAAAATGTTTGCAGTAGCTCATGGCTGAACCAGGAGTTACTGCCTTGACCTCCCTGATTGGTATTAGTGAAGCTCTCCCCTCTGTCCCTCTCAGAGGTCTATGAAGGTTGGGGTGAGAAGCTAGGTCTGAATTTGGATTCTCTACAGAACACATGGGTGTCTTTGCTCGTGCTGTTTGGTCATTCAGCTAGAGACACTCCACTCTCCACATAGGACATAGGATTCTAGGGAAGCCTAACAGAAGTGATTTCTTTTTCTCGAGTATGAGTTAGGCAGTGCCACAAAAGCTGCATGTGTTTAGGAGAGCAGGTAAAAACTGCCTGGCCTTTCTTTTCAGGAATGGGCAAAGAAGTGGGCAATCTGCTGTTGGAGAACTCGCAGCTGCTGGAGACCAAGTAAGGAACTGTCGCATGCTCTGACCTACCTGGCTGGTTATAAATGAGATGTCACCTTGGAGTAGGTGTTGGCCAGAACTCCTGCCTCAGTTGTTTATCTAATTGGTTGTCCTGAATACTTGTTCCTTCACTTGTAGAAGATTTGCTCTCCTGAGCTGTTTCCTAACTGTTTCCTTTCTGCAGGCACTTGGGTAAAGCCTCTGGGCATGTGCTGGTAGGGCCTGATGCCATCTGAGATCAATTGCAATCTTTAAATTAACTTCAGTGAGAATCCATGTGTTGGTCTGAGCCTCTGTGAGGATGTTGCTGATAATGTTTTATTTGGAAGGTTTGTTATTAGGAAAGAAACTGTTGTCACTATTGAGTTCTCAAATATTTTGTAGTTGATAGAGGAGAAGCAGATAATGTATTGGAGTTGGTTTTCGAGAAAAGCTGGCAAACCAGCTATTAAAGCTGAGAAGCTGGGAAGGGGAAGGCAGAGTACTCCCAAGGAGAGCTGGAGAACCTACTGTGATGGGAAGCTGCTGATTTTATAATTTTAATATGTTTTGGAGCTGATTGGAAATGTGTATTTCTATTGCCATCATCTACAATTATCCACAACTGCAGATGACAGCAGTTCTGAAAGGTGTGTTTCAGACTTCCATTCTGTCAAAAATAGATAGGTTGCTCTACACCTGCCTTCTGCAGTGTTCTGCCATCTTCCAAAGGAGAGGTTGGTTTGTTAGTCACGAGAGAGGAACAGACAAACCTCATCCTGAACAATTATGGTGATTTCTCTGTTCTTCTGCAGCTCCATCTTCCCAACGTTTAATTTCCCTTGAGTCATAGCTGGACTGAATTATTAAACACACTTGTTTCAACTCCCCTTGTAGTGTCTGTGACTAGTTAAAGGTCTCTTTTATGGACAGCTGCTGGTTTTGGGCATTTTTGCTTATTGTCCCTTTCACACCTTTAAGAAATGCTTTGAACGTTGTGAAGAATGATTTGATTGCCAAGGTGGACCAGCTGTCTGGGGAGCAGGAAGTGCTGAAGGGAGAACTGGAAGCAACAAAGCAGGCCAAAGCCAAAATAGAAACCAGAGTCAAGGAGCTGGAGGAGGAGCTAAAGAGGTGAGTGATTACCCCCCTGCCCCAAGGAGCTGGGAGTGAGGAGTGGTAAACATTTTCCGTCTGTTTGTTTTACTGTTTTACTCATGGGATTAGCATTGGCATTCAAAGGTACCTTAGAGAGCACAACGGGGCAGGATTAGGATTCTGCAGCAGCAACTCCAAACCCAGGCTCCCTGGAGCGAAGCATTAAGGGTTTAAATTTGCAATTAGAAGCCAACCAACCACCACCAACCAAAACCACCCAAAGGGAATTTCAAAACCGGTAGTTTGAAGGAAACTGCCACGAGCTTGATCCTCCTAGCAGCTAGGATAGCTCTGAGAGAAGTGAATGCCCGTTCATTTACTGAAAGAGCTCATACAGAGTTGCACAAGCAATATTGAAATGCCTATATTGGTAATTGTTTCATTGCTCGTGTTAAGAGTGAGAAGAGGCAGAAGAGATTCTAAAGTCTGATACAGGAAGATGCCACTTTTTGTCTTTCTCTCAAACTAGAGAAACTAAAGCCCGACTGCCTAGCAAAGACTGGGATGGTTTCACATCCGTACACACAAAGCTGCCTCCTGGAGCTCAGAGCAGAACAGTTCCATTGTGGCTGGGTGTGCATGACTGCAGGAGCTCAGGGCAGAGGACAGGGTTTGTTCTCCAGCTGGAATCTAGAAGGTTCTGTAGTCTGAGCTCAGAATCACCAAGAATAACACAGACTGGTTTCTTCAGACTGGTTCAGAATGTCTGAAATGAAAGTCTTGCAAGCAGAGAGATTTTTTAAAATGCCTTTTGTAATGCCTCATAAAGTAGGAGTTCAGAGAAATTAAAAGCACTCAAATACTTTCAAAATTTTTTGTCAGGGTTTGGTGTTCTTTACCATTTTGGCAAACTGTTCTTCACATTAGGGGCTTTTTTCACTGTACTGAATCACAAAGAATCAGAGAATCTTACTGAAACCAGAAGCAGCCCAGAAGAAGCATTTAAGCCAGCGTTTTCCCTGTTGAAAATGGCTCAGTTCTCATCAAATATTTGAATGTAGATGCTGGTTCAGAAATAGAAACTGGCTCGATTCTTGCAGTGATCAATATTTTGGTGCTCACAACAAATGTTTGAAAAAAGTGGGGTGAGGTCGGTGAATCTGTTCAGAGTAATGTGCTGCGAGAGGGAGGGAAAATGCCAGAGAAGCATCTCAGAATTTGTACACTTGGTACACATGGTTTGAGATGGCTCCCTTGTGATGGATGCAGCCAGACTTCCCATAGCTGGTTCTCTTCCCAAAGCCAGCCATGGTGTCATTTGCTGTTCTGATCCCTTTCTTCCTGTTTCCTAGAGTGAAATCTGAAGCGATTGTTGCCCGACGAGAGCCCAAAGAGGAGGTGGAGGATGTAAGCAGCTATCTCTGTACAGAATTGGTATATGACATTACTAAAATGCCTGTGGGGAAAGGGGGTTGATTTACTTACCTCTGTTGCTTCATGTATACGAGTCCTGAGATGCAGATTGGTGTGCCTTTGTTAGCAATGAGGGTGAGGCTGGTGAATGGGTTGTGGCTGATGAGCATGAAATCCTTTCATACAACTTTGAAACCAGAATCTGGCACAGAGGAGCAGCCAACCCAGTGGCAGTATCACTGTGCAGGATGTAGTTTCTTGCAGCCGGGTGCTAGAGCACTGCCCTGCTCAACACCATCCTAATTTAGAATTAAAGTTTAGTATGCGGTGAGGATTCTCTCAGGGTGTTATGACTGTCAAGCTTCTCCAGAAGGGCCTCTCCCCACTTTGGCACTGGAGATGTAGCTGTGAGGACATCATGCAGTTAAATCCAGCTTACACAGCTAGCTGTGCAACAGTGACTACCACCATGTCTTAGTGCTGCATTTTTCTTGTTAATTCTTTTCCATAAGCTAGTACTGCCTGTTACAGGGTACAGGCAGAGAAGGCTCATGGGCTGTTCTTCTAGGACAGCTCTTGAAACTGTTTTGGCTGGGACAGAGGCTTTTCAACAAAGAGTAACTGTAGCTGAAAAAAAGAAAAGGCAAATCAAGCAGTAATGAGAATTTCCTTGTAAATGTCCCTGCTAGAACAGGGAATTCAATACACTGCTTGTCAGTGTTACTGTTTTCTTTCTGACACAAAGTATCAGAGCAGGTTCAGTTTTAGCCTAAATCTCTTGACTTATTTGGAGTGAACTTGGTCTGCTGAGAATTTAGGTTGATGGGAATATTTTCAAATTGTGCTCATGAGCTGCTGAAGAGAGTTGGGTTTGTTTTCAACTGAACTGACAGGTGGTCTGGTTCTTTTTTTAATTTAAAAAATAATTGATAAATTGCTTTTTGTTTATACAGTTCTTGTTTTGACTAGTCATACAGGTTTGATTCAAAGTCCTGGGAGGCTAGAGAGGGCCTTGGTTAATTTGTGCTATTCCAGCTCTCAGCAGCACTTACCAGCCAGGCTGAGCTTGGGAATTGCCACAGTCTAGCACAACCCCATGCCACCTCCTAGTAATGAGTTCCCAGAATCCTTGCAGTCTTTATTTTGGGCAGATATTTTCTGCAACTTAGTCATGTTGTTCTCCTTTTCCATTCTTTAAAAGACACAAAGATTTTCACTCCTGTTGTTCCCAACCCAAAGCTGCCTGTGCCCTCATTGGAAGGTCAAGTTGTGTCACCAAAGAGGAAAAGGTGTTTCCTTAGTTTCCTGTATCCTATCTTTATCCATCTGTACTAACAGAATATCTCCTTCCAGTCCTCCTGAGGGGGCAGATGGCATTATGTGGTGCTCCCTGCTGCTTGTGACTGGCTTTGCTACTAAATTGAAACTTTGGTTTCCAAATTTCTGGACCGATGGACAACTGTCAATTCTTATCATTCCTTGCAGACTGTCAAAGCACCTTGCTGGCAATAGTCCCACACTGGGGTGTATGTGTGTGAGGGCTGTATGTTCAAGTTGGTGGTGATTCTCATTCTAATTTCCATGGGTTTGCTGAATACCCGGAGGTCCATGGGCCATAGTTTGGAGCTCACTGTCTGAATTAGCTTCTTATATGGGGAAATGAGGGGGAAATCAAGCAGGACAGGAGAAGAACTAACAAATATGTGTCTGTCCCCTGACTTGCCCGGTACTAACTTCAATCCCATTCCATCTTTTGTTGGCTGAAGCAGTGCTCCTCCCCTCTGCAGGACAACATTCCCATTGCCCAGCGCCGGCGCTTCACCCGTGTGGAGATGGCCCGGGTCCTGATGGAGCGCAACCAGTACAAGGAGAGGCTGATGGAGCTCCAGGAGGCTGTCAGGTGGACAGAGATGATCAGGTGAGGCTGGGTGTTGGGTAACATCCCTGTTTAGGGCAGAACCTGGTCATGTTTCACCTTGTGGTCAATGTAACCCCTACCAACATAGGGTTAAGAAGTATTGGGAGTTTTCCAGACTGTAGATGCTTCTCTCCTAATACCAATTCTTTCTCTCTTGTTCCTGAACCTGGGCTGCAAATCTCATGTTACCACTGTTATTTGGAGACACTGGACAGTTGTTTGTCTTGCTTGTTTCTTGTGTGCTTATTAAGCTGGGAGAAGCTCTGGGGAGGAGTATTGCTTCTGATTGATGAGTTCTAAAGGCTATGGCTTGAAGTGACTCCAATGCTGGGGTCTGTAGTTCCCACACTGTCTGTGGCAGACAGTGTTACAGAGAGGTGATAAAACTTTGCATTAAACACACTTACTTGCCTTTCACGTCAGTGTTGATACTTAAAGTGGTTGGGTGTGCTTGCATTGAAGACCAGTGCATGTCTCATTCCCTGGTGTCTTTTGAAACACATTAGAATGAATTCTGACTTTTGACATGGCTTCCTTGATGGAAATGACCTGATGCTTGGCAGAGATGCAGAAATTAACTTGGTTCTGCTGTGTTTGTCCACAGAGCTTCCCGTGAGCACCCATCTGTCCAGGAGAAGAAGAAATCCACCATTTGGCAGTTGTAAGTTCTTTGGTGCTTTGTGCAAGGTTAAGGAAAGGGGGAGTGTTGCTGTTTCTACTTCAGACAGCAACTTAGTAGACCCTGACATTAATGTCAGGTAGAACTGTTGTTGGCTTAACCCTTTTGCCTTCAAGGGCTTCCTTTGTCCTCAGTGAAATTAAAATTAGATCTGACCACGCACATTGATTTTGTTTTACAAGCTGAAGAAGTTCATGAGTATCCTGGGATGGAAACATTCATACACTCACAGTCAGTTGTAATAAAGGGCTGTTTTCAGAAGGTACCTGTTTCTGGAAGCTGAAAACATCTTATGCCAATCAAACCAAGGATGTAGCTCTGGGTTTGAAGTAGAGCAGTTTTTGCGATAGGCTTACAGCCTTTGATCCCATACCTCTTGCTTCCCCTTTTGTGTATCTATGGTGCCCGTCCCCCCAGGCACCTTTTCTCTTACTTTTTGGCCTTTTTCTGTCCCTAGCTTCAGCCGTCTGTTCAGCTCTTCCTCCAGCCCTCCCCCAGCAAAGAGGACCTACCCCTCTGTGAATATCCACTACAAATCTCCCACCACGGCGGGGTTCAGCCAGCGGCGCAGCCACACCATGTGCCAGATCTCCTCCGGCAGCCGCACCCTCGAGTTCTTCCCTGACGAGTGAGTTGCGGGGCTGTGTGCCAAGCCAGGCCCGCCTGCAGCTCTCCCAAAGAGCAGCAGTGTTTAAACTTTAGAAACAGTCTGTGTGATGTTAGTATTTCTCTGTTCTATGTGGTTTATGTCCCTGAGCTTTCACTCATCAGTTACTATATGGATGGGTTCAGCAAACCTTGTCCTCCCAAACATACAGTAGCCATGGCTTTCCTGGCCATGATGGATCATCTCAGCAGGGACCACTGGAGCTCAAGCTGGCCCCAGTCTAGTTCTGCACTTGTATTTGCAGACTGGGATGGAATGAAGGAGGGGTTTTGTGGTGGAATGTGATGGCAGCATCAGGACAAAAGGATGGAATGTCTGCACAACCCTTTTGACAAGGACTTTAAGTGAAGATAAAAGTTCTCTCCACAGCATATTTAAGTTCCAGTACTTGGTTTTAATCTTAACCATGCTAAAAATGAGCCTCTGGGTATAGCTACTATAGTCTTACCCCAATTCTTTGTGTCCCTGACATGAAGGGAGAAAACTCTTCTGTGCTTTACATGATTTCACAACATGTTCTTCCGTTGCAAAGGTTGTGTGGTTTCACATGAGCTGTGTTTTCATGGAAGGACTTTGGAAAATGTGGTGGTAAAGTAGGATAACTTCTACAATAGAAAGGATTTGTTGAAAAGACACTGGATCTTGTAGAAAGGTAAATTTAAACTTTATAGATACCCACTGCCCTCATTCTGTCTTTTTCTCTGGTGACATCTCACACTCATGCTGTGGTATCTGAGTGCTTCCCAGCAGTGTATTACATAATGGGGTTGCCCACGGGATTTAATTTTTCTGCTGATGCTGTTTGTACCTCAGAATGATACTTTAAAAACCTATTGAGAGCTGGAGCTGACAAACAGCATTTGTTTTTATTAAAACATGTCTAAAAGCTCACAGATCAATTTTTGGTTTAACCTTTGCCAGTGCAAAGCTGGAGCTGGAACCAGCTGTTGGAACCAGCAGTTGGTGCATGTTTTCCTTGTCAGCAGAGAAAGCTTAAAAACGGACAGAAAAATCCATAGTTGACTATAATGAGGAGGGAAAGAACTCAAAATGCCTTCCTGATGGAGACATTAGATTAGTAAATTGTAACACCTCAGCAAAAATCGGTGTGATCTCCTAGATTCATAGGTTTTAGACAAGGATTATTCCCTGTTTCTGAAAGGCTCTTGGAACATCATAAGTGGTGATGACAATGACTTGGCTTGCCACATCGCTCAGGTGACAGATCGGAACTGCCTTTGTCTGCTTCTCAACAGAGTTTTTCTGTCTCTGATTGCCGACATCTGTTTTCACAGCTGGATTTGGTTTGCTCTGTGTGCCCTCCCCTGTTCTGGCCACATTCCCTTCACCCTCAGCTCCTCTCTTTAACCATCAGTTGGGAGGTGACGCAGTGCTTCTCTCCTCAGTGACTGCACGTCCTCGGCACGCCGTGAGCAGAAGCGGGAGCAGTACCGGCAGGTCCGGGAGCACGTGCGAAATGATGATGGGCGGTTGCAGGCCTGTGGCTGGAGCCTCCCAGCCAAATACAAGCAGGTAGGGGCTATGTTCTGGACAGGCTGAGGGGAGAGTGACTTTAGATATTAACTAAGGACCTTAGTCATTAACTATTTAATTTAGAGGTACCATGTGCATGTTTTGTTTGTATGATAATTGTAGGCACAGACCAAATTAGTGTTCTGTATATCTCCACCAAAGTCAGTGGAGGGACATTCCTCTGCATGGAAATACTGAAACTGAAAAGCACCCTAAACCAAAAGGAATTAAACTTTTCCATCCAGAGTCCAGTTCTTTTTTTTTTTTTTTTTTTAATTTCCTTTGTTATAATTGGGCTGGAACATCAGTTATTTCATTTATACTCTGAGAACTTTAACAATCACTTGGTATGAAAAACTAATGCAGTTTGTGCCCACTTTTTCCCATCAGTAATACAAAGTCAAACAACATCATCCTCATTTGTTGGCTTATGACGCATTTCACTGGTCAGAGACCCCCTGAAGGAGAGGAGCCTGGCAGCATGGCTTGGAAGTTTCAGGCCATAGAATCATTAAGTTTGGAAAAGACCTTTAAAATCATCAAGTCCAACTGTCATGATGGAAGGCAATGCTAGTGTCCTGATTCTTTGCAAAGAGCATCCTTTCTCTATCAGCAGGGCAATGTGTGGCCTCTGTTAGCAATCACTGGGGCAGTGATGACTGGGACATGGTCTCTTGGGTGCACTGCTCTTCTCCCCTTAAGGAGTCTGTTTCACACAAGATGTGATAGAAAGCCTCAGCAGCAGCCACCTCTGGTTGGTTCTGCCACACTGATTCCATCTCTCTTGCCATATCCCAGTGTTTGCAGCTTTATGCTCTCTTTTTTGACTTCTCTCCCCCTAGCTGAGTCCCAATGGTGGTCAGGAAGACACTCGCATGAAAAATGTCCCTGTGCCTGTGTATTGTCGCCCACTAGTAGAGAAGGACCCAACTATGAAGGTACGTTGTTTCTGCTTACCATGCAGTCCAGAAAGGGGACATGAAATAAGCAAAGAATTTGGATCACTAAACCTGCAGTTTTTAGAACAACCTGTATTCTTTTGACATTATTTATTCTAAATTCTGTCTTCCACGTCCTTTTTTTGAATGGTGGTTTGTAGTCAATGTAGGAAAAAGTATTTTAGGGCACAATTCTCAGCTGGGTCTGGTTGCTAGGTCCCCTGCTGCTCTCTGACATCTTTTGCTTTTTTGAGACAATTCATGAACAACAGCAACATCTTATGCTTCTAACGCTTTTGCTAAGACTCCTCAGAGTGTAATGCAAACCAATATAAAAATTCATGAAAATGAGCAAGTGAAAGTAAAAATGCATTTCATCACTCCTTAGATTCTACTGTTGACCAGAATTCATTGGTAACAGGCCAGTATTATCTGGAGTAGATTTTTGTGGAACCATGTCTATCAATACTAGAATGTTTCGAGTAGAATTGCAGTTGGGCATAAATGGTCATCTGGGCAGGTGGCAGACCTACCTGTTGTAACTGGTTGTTTTGAAATAGCCAGTTTGTCATTACTTCATTCAGAGATGATTTTTAGAAATCATCCTGATGGTTAAATTGTAAGAAAATTTTTATGCTGTTGTTTCTGGAAGGTTCTGTGTGTGATCTTTAGATAACGTTCTGTGCAGCATCTTTCCCTTAGGGTTTTGGATAAATCTAGTATTTGTTTCTGTAGTCCTGCTCCAAGCATTCTCTCAAAAAGCTCCCTGGAAATAACTCATAGGAGGTTAGGTGGATTTGATTTCAGAAAACTGCATATGTGGGAGCTAAACCAGCAGTCTGTTTTTCCACACTTCCAGAGACGGGGCAGCCACAGGCTTCCCTGGGCAAGCTGTGCAAGGGCCTCACCAGCCTCACACCCTCACAGGGAAGAATCTCTTTCTAATATCTCATTTAACCTGCCCTCTGTCAGTTTGAACATATTAAACATCAGCCATGTCCTGGCTTGCTTTGCTGCAGTGACTAAAAAGCAGTGATATTGGTGGGTACAGAGATCCTCTGTCTTACCTACATCAGATTGGATATCTTCTAGGAGAAATCATCAAGATCTGGTGTTTCCAACTTAATGTTTTAGTTGTTTGACATTTGACAGTTCTCCACAAAGGTGCCTAAACTCAAAAAGACCACGGAGCCTGCAGAATCCTTAGTTCAGATTCCTGCTTCTGTTTCTTAGCTGTGGTGTGCAGCTGGAGTCAATCTCTCAGGATGGAGACCTTTGGAACAGGAGCCGGGGAATGGGCAGAAACTAGATCCTGGGCGTGATCCCCTCACCTGTGATAGGGAAGTGGAAGGCGAGAACAACAAAAGTAACCATACATCTCCTGAGAAAAAAAAGGTCAGAAAAGAAAATGGATTTTTTTTCCCTCTGATGTTTTTTCTCATTTCATCCCTACCATATCCTCTCTCTCAGTACCTTTGTAGTATGCCATAAAATGCTCTTGTACTTGTGGGGCAGTGCTGTGGTGTTCTGGCTCTTCTGTAACTTTAGGTGTGATTTGGGACAAATCATCCAGTATAACATTTTCCAACTTTTGCTTTTGAAACGTTTGGAATTTTGAAAAAAATCCTTATAATAAGGGCAGTTAAATGTTTGATGAGGTTGCTAGGAAGATCATATAGCCCTTGTCATTGTAAATTTAAAAAATAATACATTCAGGCAAAGCTTTGTTAAAAGAACAGAGAGTCTGTGAGTCTATTTGGGCCTCTAGAGATTTAATCCAGTTCTGGTTTTTGGTAGTCTTAAGTGATTTTTTGGTTCTTTCCTATTTAAAGAACCAGACTGTAATTTGGAGATAATATTTTATCCTGTCTGGTTTGTAGGGTTTTTCTCCACACATGTCTTACACTGCTGCCTTATACTCTCCTGAGACCAGCTTGCTTAAGCTGATCAGCTGTGGGTGCATCCCAGACTTGCGGAACTCTGGATGAATGAATATTCAGTGATACATTTGTCAGACATCTCAAGAGAGAAATTAGTGGCCAAATTGCTCTTGCCCTAACAAGTCAGACAGGCTCTTTGGCCAGTGCTCTGGATACTAGTGCAGCAACATGAATGGAATCAAATTAATAAAAATAAAAATTAAAATATAACTGATTAGACAACTATATAAAATAGAAAAATTGCTTCTATAATTCTACTATAGAACAGAATATATAATTTTAAATAAATTACACCATGTGTAAATCTTGCCAAGCAATATTAGGCTCAGATTGATCCAAGAGGAGTGCTGATCGTGCCCGTGTGTTTGCTCTCCTGAAGGCAAAGGAGCTCCATGAGATGGATGCCACATCCAGCCGTGTCTGGATCCTCACTAGCACGCTGTCAACCAGTAAAGTTGTGATCATTGATGCCAACCAGCCTGGCACAGTGGTGGACCAGTTCACTGTCTGCAACGCTCACGTGCTCTGCATCTCCAGCATCCCCGGTGAGTGGGGCCCAGGCTGGGGTCTGTACAGGGTCACCTGCCCCAATAAGGAGTGACATACGTCCTCACTTGGAGGCTAAACCTTGGCCCTTGTTGTGTTCTGTAATTGTTCCCCAAAATCATAACCCAGATCTTGCCTTCCTGTAGGACCTTTCTGTGGAGATTCTTCCCTGTTCAGTGTTCAGTAAGCCATTTATTTGGTACACAAAAGGTGTTTTTTGGAAGCAGGAGTGAGGCTTGTCCGGTGTGGAAGGGCTGTGTACCTGCCTTGGATACTGATACTAAGGATGAGGGGATCTGCCATGGATCAGGTTGCTGATGGATGCTGTGGTGCCTCCCCAGGGTGGTAAACCCCAAGGATCAGAATCTCCCATCATTAGGGTGACCTCAGGAGTACAGCTACATTAACTTAGCAGTGACTGCTTGATTTATGTGAGAACGTGTTCTTTTACCTTCAGCGGCCAGTGAGAGTGACTATCCCCCAGGCGAGATCTTCCTGGAGGGGGATGTGAATCCCGAAGAGTCAGCTGGAGCAGATGGTGTCTTGGCTGGGATCACGCTGGTGGGCTGTGCAACACGCTGCAATGTGCCACGAAGCAACTGTTCCTCGCGTGGGGACACACCTGTGCTGGACAAGGGACACAGTAAGTTTTGGGATGTAAAACTTAGTGACATTTCAATTACAACTAGTCCTGTACAAACTCATGGTGTTACAGCCATATCCTCCTGTCCCCAAGTTAAGCACTTCAGAATTTTGTTATGATGATACAGGAGTACCAAAGGCCATTTTGGTACATTTCTTCTTAGAGCCCTCCTTTTTCTTCTCTGATTCACATGCTGCAGCCTGGTTGCAGGAGTCATACAGGAGAGTATTTTGGGCACGTGAGATGTTTGCCCTGCTACAGGTGCTGCTGTTCTGATTGTTTTGTTCTCTGAGCCTTGGGAAGCCAATTAAGCTCACATGCAAATCATACTGCTGCCGTTGCTGACTCCATACTGCAGTGACAGCCTTGGAGCCCTTCCGATGCTGTGCTGTGCTAGTCACAGATTAGGCCTCACCTTAAAATAGTGTCTGTTTCCCATCCAGGCAGAAGATGCTGGATGAGCTGCTGTGTCTGTGGCACAGGCTCAGGGCTTGATTGAGTTTGGCAAGGAAAGATAAATTAAAGAATTGACAGCCTGATGTCTAGATAGTTAACCCACCAACTCATTCTCCAGCACTTCTCAGATTGTTCATTGTCCTCCAGATGAGGTGGCTCCTGTCTGCAATGGGAAGATCAACCAATCTCAGTCTACTGAGGAGGCAACAGAGGCTACAGAGGTACCAGAGAGCAGTGCCAGCGAGGCAGAGCCGACACAGGCCCGGGCCGGGCCCCTCACCGAGCATGTGTTCACAGACCCTGTCCCAGCCCAGGCACCCAGGCAGAACGGGTAGGTGGGCAGGGGTCAGAGTAATAGTTCTGTTCTGTTACTGATCAGTTCTGTTTTCATAAGCTTTGTGATAAGAGAAGCAGCCTGATCTTCTGATAAAGTGTCAGGCTTCTATCCGTTTTGTGCCCAAGCAATATTACAGATGGGATAATAGGGAGGCAAAAAAATGAAATGAAAACAGACATGGCTCAGCCTGCAAGTGACTGGGTCAGCTGTTAAAATGCAAATATTTGACCTCTCACTATGAATTTAGACCTGTGGTTAAGGCAGATCCTCCAAAGTACGTGTACACTTCATGTTCTTACTGAAGGAGCTTACTGGTATGTGTGTAGAAATGATGATTGATTTATTCTAGTAGTACCTCTGATGTGCTGTAAAAGTAACCAAGAAAGCGTCTTAAGACAAACAAGGAGGATGTGATGGCCTGAAGAACAGGTGGAAGTCTTGGATACAGATTGTTCCTGAATGCCCATGTTGTTCTAAGTTGTTACTGTTGAAGTTGGAAATGAACAGAGAAAATATTGTTTGTGTATAGTCCTGCTAAACACTCAGTTAGGGTCTGTAGCTTTGAAGTACTTGTTTGTAAGGGGAGGAGGAAGGAAGGAAACTGTGTAAATTGCAGGTCTGCAGTTATAAACTACCAAAGAGAAGGAAGCGATTTGTGCCTTCAAGAGCCCATACATGTCTGTGAGTGCCAGGCTGTGGGCCTAGATGGGCATTCTGTGCACTGCTGCTGCTAAACCTCTTAACACTGTTCTTTTGCCTCTTCAGGGAGAATGGGCAGCTGAAGATGGAGCCCAGCACAACACTGCCAGATCAGGAGTCAACCGGGGATGCTGGGACGTGCACCAGTGCTGCCCCCACCATGTGGCTGGGAGCTCAGAATGGCTGGTGTGTTCCCCTTGGGCTGGCAGATCTCTGTGTCACCTCCCTGCTCTGGGCTCTATTTTTCATGTCCACACACCTTTTGTTCGCTACTTGTTTCTGGAGAAGGTTTTCATTCCTCGTTTCATTGCTCAGCTGACCATAGTCTCAGGGATTTAACATCACTTTCTTACCTCACCTCCACCTTCCCTGCCAGAAGAGAAGATTCAAGCCTGGGCAGGCTGAAGGTGTGGGGCCCTGCTGCTAACCCTCCCTTGTCCTTTCTCACAGGCTTTACGTGCACTCAGCTGTGTCCAACTGGAAGAAATGTCTGCACTCAATAAAGCTGAAGGACTCTGTGCTGAGCCTGGTGTAAGTGTGTGTTCCAAGGGACCTGGAGGAGAAGGTTTGGGGCTTAAGCGATGCTTTAGAGGGGGTTAGCAGCTCTTTGTCACAGAGTTACAAAATCACAGAATGCTTTGGGTTGGAATGGACCTTAAAGATCCTCTTGTTTCAACCCCCTGCCATGGGCAGGGATACCTTCCACTAGCCCAGGTTGCTCCAAGCCCCATCCATATTTCCAGCCTTGAACACCTTCCAAGGATGTGGCAGACACAACTTTTTCTTTGCTTTCCGAAGTGCATTGTTTTGTGAGAGAAGTTTCCCAAGGATTTTAAAAGTTATGGGAAAGCCTCATACCAACCCGTTTTCCTGCTCAGTTGCAGTCCTGACCCAATTCAGTGAATACACAACTAGCAATATCAGGAGGAAGTAAGTGGGGAGGAGAAAGGCAAAATTTCACTGAGGGGTAAATTAGGGGGAATTTGTTGAAATTGATGGTGTTCGTCTTGTGAAGGAGAAGAATTTCCTCAACAGATAATTTACGGATGTGATGATCTTACTGCAGGGAAGGTAAGAGGTGTGACCTCTTGCAGGATGTTCCTGCAATGCTAAACTGACTGGGAATTGTGGAGACTACATAAAGATGGTGTGTATGGATGTCAGGAAGAGTGTTTTAGTCCCTCACTTCTACGGAGTTTTTATGTATTTACTATTCTGTTATTTCAGGCACGTGAAAGGGAGGGTCCTGGTTGCTCTGGCAGATGGAACACTAGCCATATTCCATCGCGGAGAAGGTAAGACTCAATGTAATAGAGAAAACAAAATTTGGCTGAAAGCATAGCAGTGGATTAACCGCTCTTCCAAGGTGAGAAAGAACGTTGCTGTCTGCTGGAGTACAAACACCGAGTTACAACACATAGCTATTATACACATAATCCCTATCCTAAACCATCTCGGGTGTACTCGAACACCACTTCCTGAGCTTTTCTGAACAAAAATGTGTGTATTTGCTGTGTAGCACATATGGAGTAAACGTGACACTTTTAGGTCACATTTTATGCTGTGCAGTTGTTTGAGGTACACTTAGTAAATTCAATTTCTGGTCCTCTTCACTGCTGTGGGTTTTGTTTCCCCGTGGCTTGAGCAGTTTCTTAGCTGTGTTCACACCTGACAGCACATGGGAATTTGCTAACTGTGACTAATGTTGGCATTTAAAGAACTTAGTTATTCATTGAGTAGCAGTTCATTCAGCAAGCAGAAAGATAGAGATTTCTGGGTTTGTGCAATTCAAATTTTGATTCAGCCTTTGTCATGAGCTCAAGCCTGACCATTGACACATCAAAATTGTTCCCATCAGAAATAGGATAAAGCTTCCTGACATAGAGGCTTCCTGTCTGTGAAGGACACAATATCTGCCTGGTTAGTTAAAAATAAGAGTGAGAGAAGGGAGATCTGATTCCTTCTCCTGGATTTGACACTTTGGGGGAATTATGTCGTAGGTCTGTGTTGTGACGAAGCCTCACCACAAGGACTGCATGGCCCATTTCCTTTTAAGTTTCTGCGTGGTCTTGTTCAGCTGTCTTCCCTCTTCTCCCACTGGTTTTGTTGTATTTGTTAGAAGAGCCTGTTCACTTCATTTCAATAAAAGAGGTTTAAATTGGCCTGATTTGAGTGCTGTCAGACACCAAACTCAACTTTATCTAAACTAAACTTTACATGTTTCATAAGTGTAAGGCTGTGCCCGAAGCAGGAGTCATGGGAAGGTCACAGACATAAGCAAACTGAGCATTTGAGTATCAGCTAAGCCTGTATACCCAGATATATAGAGAAAGGTAGAGGATTCTGTTGTATGCCCACATGTCATGGAGGAGATGCATCTTTCCACACTTGTTTTTCACCTCAGATGGTCAGTGGGATCTCAGTAATTACCACCTGATGGATCTTGGCCACACTCACCACTCCATCCGCTGCATGGCTGTGGTCTATGATAGAGTCTGGTGTGGCTACAAGAACAAAATCCATGTTATCCAGCCAAAGACGATGCAGATTGAGGTAAGAGAGCACATTCGTGTCTATGCATGTACACACTTGTGTTGTATTTCTTCTTACAGCTGTTCTCTGCTGCAGTGTGTGAAATTCAGAACCTTTGGGTTGTCATTGCTGACTGCAAGACCAAGACTGTCAGTCTGGGTCATGTTATGATCTAATCTGCCAGGGGATATTATTCCTTCCTCCCTTTGCAGAGCATAATTCTATCAGTAAGTCTAAACTGACAATTTTCTTTGCCTTTACTAGGGAGTCTATGAGGTCATGTACTGTCCAAACATAGGTGTTTGCTTTACAGCAACTCTTCACGTTATAATCTGAGGCTTCTCCATCTGTAGGCATTATGGCACAAAGGAACAGTACAGTTGGCAAGCCCCTGGGATTCCACTAAGAAAAAAACAATGTTTAGAGCCTTTTGGGTGAAAATCATTACAGTGGTGTTGGTACAAATTTGAGAGTGCTTGAAATAATTCTAATCAAGGACAGAAGAAGTGCTGGATCTGAAGTTCACATTAGGGAGCCAAAGCAGTTTGATCTTTGGAATTTATCCTGGAGTTGTGTGTTTTCCTTTTCTACCAAGTACATTGAAAGCTCTTGGCTTCTAAATGTTCTTGCTCCTGAAGTGGTCTGAAAGACCATCAACTCTGCAAAGCTGCCATACAGCTGCTCAAGCAAAGGATTGTTCGTGTACAGTAGTGAACTGCTGGGGTCAGCTGGCATTAACACAGCTTCTCCAAGATCTTTGGAACCCAAACAAGTGATCTCAGTTGAGGAAAATGGAGTGTATGTACATATGGAGTACAGATAATGGCAAACCATCTGTGAACTCATGTTTGGTTCACCTATTTCAGAAATCCTTTGATGCCCATCCACGTCGGGAGAGCCAGGTGCGACAGCTGGCATGGATTGGAGATGGAGTGTGGGTTTCCATCCGCCTGGACTCCACGCTGAGGCTCTACCATGCCCACAGCCATCAACATCTGCAGGATGTTGACATTGAGCCTTACGTCAGCAAGATGCTAGGTGAGGGTCTGTTGCTTACTGAGCTCAAGGCGGAATTTGCCCAAAGCAGACCTTGCCCAAAGTCATCGCTGACTCCCGAACTCTCATTCATGCTTCCTAGGCACTGGAAAGCTGGGCTTCTCTTTTGTGCGGATCACAGCCCTACTCATCGCTGGCAACCGCCTTTGGGTGGGCACCGGGAATGGTGTTGTCATCTCCATTCCCCTGACTGAGAGTAAGTGACATTTATTTGAAGTACTCCTATGTCCCCACTAAAAAAAAGAAGCTTTTAGGCGTTACTTGTGCAGCATGGCAGGTGGCTCAGGAAGGCTGATGCCTTCCTGACATCTGACACCCTTTGATTATAGCCATGTTCTGGGAGAAGAGCCCAGAGTATGAGGAGCCCTGGACCTTGACAGAGCAGAGTGATGTGAACTGATTCTGTAGCTGCCGTGAAACAGGAGAAACAAAGCTTTGGGAATTCTAGCAAGTTTCCAAAAGGAGGCCATGGGGTGAGAAGTCACCAGGAAGTTCTCCCTGGAAATTTCATTTTGGCATAGTCATCTAAATGTCTCCATAACAGTATTTTCCAGAAACTGAGCTTAGAAAAGCTCCATTTACTCAGATTAGGGCTCAGCTTTATCAGTCAAGTAGAAATAGGTATCCTACACCACATCCAGCCTGGTGAGGGGACACAGCAGTAAGAGTAAATAGTTGAATCTCTGGAGCTGGAATTTTAGTTGAAGCTCTTACTAGTCCTTCTCTGTACCTGCCCGTCAGCATCTTATTTTGAAGAGTCTTATCCAGATCACCGTGGGGAAGTAGGATTTGAGGCTGATTGCAATTGCTTTCAACAGAAAGCAGCCAAATGTGTGTTTTCTCACCAATGCTCACAGGAAAGCTGAGAAACAAATACCTCTTGTATAAAAGAAGCAAACCTCTTGTAATCCTGGAAGTCAGGCTTGGGATGGTCTCCTCTAAGGGCAGTGAAGCTGGATGTGCCTGGGGCTGACACCAGGAGGGCAGTGACACAGTCCTCTTCATGCATTGCAATTTTGGTCTTGTTTCTGCGTTCCTTTCTGAAGCCCATTCTGTCTTAAGGCTGCTGTCCTTGTTCTGAGTTAAACTTTTTCCCTGCTGTAAACCAATTGCTTTATCTTCATGTGTTCCTGTAAAAAATGTGGTAAGCAAGAAAATCTCACTAAAAGTGTAGCAGTGGATCCTTGTAACATGGCCCCTCTCCCACCTCAGATACCACATCTGTCCCTGTAAGATAAGGGCAAAGTGAGCAAGAACAGTGTTAGTATGAACTCACAGGAGCTTCTGTGGTGGTTTCTCTAGGTTTTATACTATTTTTGTTGCCCCCAAATTATCTCCCAGTAATCACCTTTTTCTTCTCTCCCATCCTGCCCGTCACTTCCCGTGCCCCTCTGTGTTCCCACTCCCTGCCTGTGCCTAGCTGTAGTCCTCCACCGTGGCCAACTCCTTGGGCTCCGGGGTAAGTCCACTGCCTCCCCTCCATAGCTGTCATTCCTTTTGCACCCATCTCCCTATGTAGTCACTCTCCCACCCTTCCATTCTGCCATTCAACTTCTCTCCATTCATTTTTCCTCATCTCTCTTTTAAGTTGCATTAGAGAAAAGCAACCAGAGACCGTCATGAAATATCCTCATTTCCCATAGCTATAAACAATTTTTTCCATCTTATTGTTGATCCCTCTGGTTTTTTGTGTTAAGAATAATTATTCTTCAACAGTGGTTCCCTTGCTGTGGTAGGCCAGTTTGAGATGGGGATTGGAGAGGTTCATTCGTCAGAAGCAGGAAGCAGGAGTAGAGTGTTCTTCCAAGGTGTCCGTTGGTTTTCCAAGGATGCTTCTTTCATCAGTTTCAGGCCAATGGCAGGCGGTGCTATGGCACCTGCCAGCTATAAGTCATCAAACAAGATGTTGAACCCAAGGGGACTTGATAAGCATGAGGAATTGTTTAAGTTTGTGCCAGTTAAGGCAGGGTCTGAGTTCAAATTCATGCCTTTCCAGGGTCAGAAATTAGAGGGGCTTTTTTCTCACTCAAAGACATTCATGTGGCTGTCCAGATGCATTATCAACACGTCTCCTCTTTTTAAAGCATCTGATATTAGTTGCAGTAAAAAGCCAGATACTGTACACACAACTGACTCTCATTCTTCCATCAAAGTATTTGTACTTGTCCCACCATCCTGGCTTGAGCCTGATAGGAAAAAGTCTCTTTTGTCCAAGTCACGTAACTGAAATTCAGCCCAAGTTAAAACACAGAACTACAGATAATTAATAAAGCAATCAACCTCTCTCACAGAAAAGTGAAAGCTGCCTGGTTTAATATTGTTCCTGTTGTATTGATGTGGGTGTGTGCAGAAGGGGAGCATCTCCCACCCTGAGCTTGGAGCACTGGTCTCTGTTGCTTGGTGAGTGGAAACTGTCACATTCTCGGAGCCTGGTCAGGCCCCTGAGCCCTCCTTGGAAGCTGCAGATGGTGAACATCTGAAAGATGTTCATTGCTGGAGTAGCTGACAATCTAGTGTCATGGTTAAATCAAGAAATGAGGAAGGATCTCATTCCCCTTCTGTGATGGCTTTGAGTGGGCTGAGAGGCTTCACCAGTCCCAGAGACTGCTTTCAGCAGCATGTGTGCTCATGACTGTGCATGAGTAAAGGACTTGACTTGGAAATTGAGCAACGTCACTAATTCAGAGCAGTACTTCTCCTCCAGGTGCCCTCTGGGGACAGTGGACACTTTGGGTACCCTGCCAGCTACGAAAGACCAAGGTTGATCCTAGGACAGCGGGTTATTTCTGGAGGCTGGACAGGATCACTGCTGGTGACACCAGTCTAGCTTGCCCCAGTCTAAAAGAGAGGGACTGTGTAATCTGGTGTGGTCTCCTCCATCACATCATTCATACAAGACCTTTAAAGAGACCTGCACCTTTAAAGGTTTTCCTTCACAGCTCATGAGTTTTCTCTTTGACTGAGTCCATTCTGTAAAGGAGACTCAAAGCTATCATTGATGGTGTTCCTGCTCCCTGTCCCCAGCCAACAAGACTTCACCAACCTCTGGAGAGGGCAGTCGCTCCGGTGGGGTCATCCACGTGTATGGTGATGACAACAGTGACAAATCTGCCAGCAGCTTCATTCCCTATTGCTCCATGGCTCAGGCACAGCTCTGCTTCCATGGCCACCGCGATGCTGTCAAGTTCTTCGTCTCTGTGCCTGGTAAGGATGTGCACAGCCCTCCCTCAGCAGGGGCTTGTGCCTCCGTCCCCTTTGTAGCAGGGACTGGAGCTGGTCTGCAGCAGACTAGGGTCCAGGCCATGGCTGGCACTTCCTGTGGTTCACACATCTGTGTTTAAACTGGAGTGACTGCCAGATTTGACTAGCAGAAGGAATTGGTCTGCCCGATGTGTTTGTGTGTGTTTGAACTGTGTGGGGGCTGAGCAGAGGCACCAACAGCATTTCTGTCCTCTCCCAGGCAATGTCCTTGCGACCCTGAATGGGAGTGTGTTGGACAGCCCTTCGGAGAACCCCAGCACAGCAGCCACTGAGACTGAGGGTCAGAAGCTAAAGAACGTCCTGGTGCTGAGTGGAGGAGAAGGGTACATCGACTTCCGGATTGGTGAGTGCCCTTGGTGGGATGCATCTGGAAAGGTAGTAGGTGCATAGCTGTGGTCATGGAGTGAGGCATCAGTGTTGTGGGGAGCCAAAGCAGAAAAGCCCCGCACTGTTTTTCCTGCGTCTGGCTGTGAGGGCTGATAGGGATTTTCCTTGCACAGCACAAGGCAACCTGTGCCCTGTGGCTGCAGTGCCACACGGCTGTATTGATGCCTACAAAATCGAGAAACAAAACAACACACTTGTGAGACAATCTAGGAAGTAATATACAAGCAGGTCTTTAGTTGGAGGCCTCCAGGTGCAATATACACACGTGATACAGGACTTCTACATTTTTATAAGTTTAACAAATTAGCATATTTAACAAATATTGTCCAATTAGAAGAGCAGTTGGTTAGGTAATTTTCCCTGGGTTCTGCCCCACTGGAGTTGGTCCAAGAGCTTTGTCCCACATTTATTATGTCCATGGTTGACTAAAGAGGCAAGACTAAATAGTATTTCAGGAATGTGTTAGAAGGTTAGCTTAGTATTGTTCTAAAACGTAGGGGGAAAGGGTAGGAAAAGTACTGGGAGCTACAGCCATGCATTAGCAATCTACAAAGCTACAAATATATGAAAAATATCATAAAATAGCATCAGTATGAATGGCTTTGGAAAAAACAAACCCATCTGTGCCACTGGCTCCAAACATTGCTGCCCCACTATGATCGTCCATGCTGCTGAAGGTGCTCTGTGTGTAAAAATTGGCTTCCCTGAAAGGAAGGGTGATTTTTGCTGCTGTTGGAGCTGGTTTGTCCCATCCATGCAGCCCAGCTTCAGAAAATAATGGTGTTGCTGTAAATGTTCTCCAGGCGGAGAGAAAGATCTCGGCTCACAGTGTCTGTTATCAGACTGCTGGGACTCTAAAAGGGGTATTGGCCTCTTTGGAGTATTTCAGAGCAGTACACTATGGCATTTTCTTTCCTGCCATTTTTACTCTCTCTTTTCTCTCTTCAGGGGATGGGGAAGATGATGAGACAGAAGAGAATGCAGGAGATGCCACTCAGGTGAAGCCAGTACTTTCCAAGGCTGAACGGAGCCACATAATTGTGTGGCAGGTATCATACATCCCTGAGTGAGAATTCCTCTTTTCCCACAATATAAGTGTCCCTCCTCCCGCCTGAATGCCAAGATGTACATACAGAACGCCTGCATTATAACTCCTCCTGGAAACTGACCCTGGACAACTGCAATGGCTCCTGCCTTGGACTGTGACCCCCTTGAACCTCTGAACTTGCAGCTTTCATCTTGGGCCCGTATGCTTTTGGCGTGGTTAGGTTCTTGTTCTGCTCTGGAACTGGCATCTACAGGGAGAGAAATGGCAGTACATCATGAAGTGAGCTTGGAGCCAGGACTGTGCAAAACCTTTGCCCACTGTCAGGAGGGGCAGCTGGAGGGGGGTGGCTCAGGTTCTCAGGTTGCCTCACTCTCACCTGCATGAGAAAGAAGTGTGTCCCCAGGCATTCCCTGCCAAAGCAGTGATGATGAATCACTTCTGCAGCACCCCAGCAGAAATCCCTTCTAGTTCACCAGTAGACTCTTCATTTTATCCTTATTCACCCTTAAGCACAGAATAACATCCTCTGGACTTAAAGCAACCAAGGGTCCAAGGAACCCTCCAAGGAGTATCATGGTTTCAGCAGCACTTCTGCTGTGGGGCTGGAGAAGGCAGCAGCAGTAGATGTGATCCCCACCCTTACTGTGGGGATCACATCCTCCATCTTTGCAGGGAGAAAGTCCCTTCCTCTGCTGCTGCTGTTGCCTCAGCGGTCATGTGCTGGGTGCCTGTGTGTGTCCCAAGAGGATTGTTTGGTGGGCTCAGATGGGAGATGGGTGTTTGATTGTCAAGGCCAAACAGCCATAGTAGCAAAGGGGTATTGGAACGTTGCTTTTTTAAGACCAGAAAAGGCAATACTTTTAACTCTTCCTTCCAAAAATGCCAGACAGTAAAGAATTACTAAGTTCATCCTGAAAGCTGGTTATCTCTGCATTGCATTTGGTGGCTTTTAAAACACAGGCAAGGGCAGATGGTGTTGATCTGCTGTGAGTTCTGCATTAATACATTGAGATTGCCTTATCTCAAGGCTGTGTCTCTTTTCCAGGACCTGCTGGAAGGAGATCTCTTTTCACAAAGACTTGGAAAACAGAGACTTGGCAGTTGGGTAGGAAAGACTGGACAGGTGCATTCAAGGCTATGTCTCACCTGATGTCACATAGAAAAAGGAATTGAGACTAGATTCCTGACATCTTTTACCTAACATCACAAGCACTGGCTGTGCTAGTAAGTAGTTTGAAAAGCTGGAAATTTCTGACTCCTGGAAAAAATTGACAGCCCCCAAGAAAAGCGGTGATAGCCCTTTCTGTCTAAGCAATGCTGAGTGATTGCAGACATGCATCCTACTTAAAAAAGAAGCAGCAAAAAATGGGGCCAGGGAGAGTGGTTTTGAGCTCGTGATGCGGAATACGGAAGTTCCAGCTGTAGAGGCAATGGTGTGTTCTCCCTTTCTGACACTGTCCCACAAGGACAAAATTGGTGTCCCTTGAATGCTCTTTTGGAAGCTTCTGGTGGTCATACTGTTTCTTCCCTGACCTGTGCAGCACTCCAGGGTTCACAGAGATGTCCTTATGACAGTATGGGGACAACTGGGCAAGCCTCCATCTCCTGGAAAGCTCCCTGCTGTGTCCTTTGCTTGCTGCCATGGACCAGGCTTGCAGATCCCTGTGTGCTGCAGGGATGCCATATTCCCAGGGGATGCTCTAGTATGTGGCATCTCTCCTGACACAGCAGCACCAAAACAATTTTTGTATCCACAGTTCAGGAAAGGCTGGGGTATACATTTCCCCTGCAAGAAGGCAAGAGCCATCTTTAGTGAACAGAGGCCTCAGCCAGCCACAGTGGTGCCCATGCTACGTGTGAGCAGTGCTGGTGATATGCACCCACCACACTACTCCTCCCCAAGGCAGGAATCCAGCCAGAGGGCATCTTCCAGGCATCCGTATACTGGGCTCTGTGACTGGCACAAGGTTAAGGGATACTTGGAGCCACCACCTGCATGTTGGGGGACCTTTCACCAGGGACATTTCGCTGGGGCACTGCTGACTGTGCCAAGGCTTCTCATTCACTTTCCCCTTACGCTTCCTGCTAGGAAGACCTCTTTGGATTCCAACACAGAGTGCATTGAAGTTAACAATATAAGATTTAGAGCACAGATTCCACTGTCATGTAATAGTTCATCAGTTAGGGCCAGGCAAACTTCAGAATTTGGGCTAGTTGAAGGGAAAAAAAAAAGCCCTGTTAGGGTTCAGTTCCTTAGCTCTGTCTTTCATAGGAGAGTCAGAATTGCAACATTTGTACCACTGACTGTTCTGTATCTGGTTTGAGCAGTTGAAGGGACAGCACTCGGTCTCCTGTCACCCACTGGGCCCTAACAACACGAGGAAATCTCCCGTCAGGTTCCTTTCCAGCTCAATGCCATGTTTTCCTCCAAGAGAAGCACATGGCCCAGAGGGGCAGCTGCAGGGGGGAGACCCAGCCTCTGCTGATAGCTCCTGTGGCCTTGGGTGGCTGCTGGGCATCAAGGTGAGAACTGACTGGCTTCAGTATGCTTCTCTGTCATATCTCCACTGTGATGTATGTAAAGTATCTTGTATGTTACAAAAGGATTTTAAAAAGTGTCTTAAGGCCTGTAAACTCCGCTGTTTGGTCTGAAGATGGCATTCTGTAAAGAGCCTGCTGTATGAATATGTTCCCGTGCTTTGTCCCCTATGCTATCAACAACAAACGGTATCTGTTCTGTATGTAATAAACATGTTAACATCAGCTTGGGCAGCACATTGTGTTTCTATGAAGGCACTGGGATTGCTGCCCAGTCTTTAACAGGACACTTGCAAAGGTGGGAATGCAGCTCAAGTGTTCCCTGTTGAGCAGTTTAGTGGCAAGAAATGAAATGTGGATGGCTCACAAGGTCAGAGCAGAAGGGGCCGGTTCAGCGAGCCACAGTGCAATCTGTAGCTTGTACCAGCAACAGAAATAAAAGGTGGAAATATAAGGTGGAACAACTTCAGAAATAGAAGCTGGAGCAGAGAAGCATCCACCTGCTGGCTTGCTGCAACTTTAGTCAGGGTGGCCCTTTCAGGTGGACTGCCAGGGATAACACATCAGGTCAGTTTTCAACACTTTACAGGGTGGCACTTCACAGTCCCACAGGCATTGGTGGCATCAGTGGCATTCGACTGGAGGGAGCCCCTCAGTCCCAGCAGCACCTTGACACCTTCATGGTTTTTTTGTAGAACTGCATTGATTCAAGGGCTAAGACATGGCAATGTACAAGGGAACCACATCCTCAAGACAGGAGAGGAGCATCTTCTGCCCCGAACAGGGAGCCTTAAGGTGAGTCACCTCTATGACCAACAAACGCACTGTGGTATGGCGCAGGCCAGGGTGTAGTACAACTGGCAGTGCCTTTGCAGTTAATGGAGGCACCTCAACAACGAGGTTTGGAAACACATGCTGGGATCTGTCCTGCACCCCTGGGGCTGCACCTTTCGATAAGGCCAGGAGCAGTCTGAGCAAGGGCCCTGGGTGAAGTACGGCCATGTCTGGTACCCACCAAGGTGGCTAAGGAAGCAGGTCACTGCTGCCACCCTTCAAACAATTCCCCCATGTTGGTAAACGATCTGTGTGGTAATGCACAAGTTTGGGAGGCCCATCAGAGCTCACAGCATGTTCTGGGCACAGAGTCCAACACATGGCAAACAGGCTGTGCAGCTTCCCAGAAGGGACCTTCACTATCAGGGCAAGGCTCCCAGGCTGCCCAGGGCTCTGTGAGAAGACACTCATTCCCTCAGGTGTTATGACTGTGAGCTCACCAGCAGGTCGTAACTGTCCTGACCGGTACCACCTAGACCCCCACCTGTATGGAGGCCCTGTCCTCCTATGTCCCAGGAGCCTCATTTAAGCATGACCTGGGGTCTTCAACATGCCTGTAAACTGCGTCTGTCTCCAGCTGCTCCTGGATAGACCCCTCGGACCCAGGAGGCTGGATCTCAACTACATCATCTTCAGAGATCCCTCCTCACCCAAGCTGTTAGGTGAGTCTATGCCTTACCAGCTCCATCTGCTTTTGCACCAGGCTTGGCTCCCTGGTATACCCTGGTCATGGGTCATTGCTTGCCTTTCTGGGACTGCTGGGGGATGCTGTGACCAGCACTTGGCTCTGCCCACTGTGGCCAGACTGTGTGTGCCCCCTCAGGGAGACACTTCCTCTGCTGGAGCTATGTTCAGATCCCAGCTGTGCAGGACAGAGGACTAGACTGTTCTACTCATCCCATCTGACTCACAACTACACCTCCCTCCCATCTTCCTTCTTCTTGGTTTGTGTTCAGTAGTACCTCAATCATGGTGAGGAGTAGTACCTCAATCATGGTGAGGACAGGAAGACACCAACTCAGCTCAGTGCCCAGCAGTGGAGGCTATGGGAATCAGACAAACTACCTTCCAGCCACAGCAGCTGCCATGGGAAGGCTCACAGCTTCAAACTGCCTTTAACAACACTCTTGATTCTCCCTTTCCCAGATTCTCCCATTCCTTCTGAAGCCAGAGAACTAGATCTGGCACATGCTCTGCAGTGCTCCTGCCACAAACAAGGCAGGCTCAGTTCTTCCCAGACTCTGCTCCTTGTCACAGGACTAGCTTTTAACTCACAAGAAAAGCCTTCCTTTTTATCCCATAGCATCTTAATCCTTCACGGGCCTCTGGTGAGGAACCTTATGGAACTACAGGTAGCTGATGTCAATCTGTGTGCTCCTGCCTGATGACAGCCATTTCCTGCTGGCTGGGGCCACGTTTCCAGCCTCATCTAGGCCACACACACTGGGTGGAACAGAGTCCAGTTTGTGCTCTCCCTCACTACAACCCTTCAGGCTATTTGTGATTTCGGGACGCTGCAGTAAATGGAACACCACCTCCTGACTACCTGCAGACACAGGAACTAAACAGCTACTTCTGCAGGGAATTGATCGATAGAGCTGGACAGCTCTTGTGCTCCCTCCACCCACACCCAAACCAGATCCTCCAACAGCCTCTGACACAGCAGAAGCATCCACAGACACTGCAGAGAAGATAAAATACCAGGAACTGTGCTCAGGAGCTGCATGTTTTAGTGTTCACAACATGCTGCCCTGAACAAGAGTCATTTACAATTGGCTTCCAATAGTATGAGCCAATCCCATCTCTTTTGCATCACCAGAACTAAAATAATTTCTCCTATCTCTTGACAGCCATCTTTGGGAGTAAGAGATGGATAGCTTTGGATTAGCTTAGTATTGAAGTCATGTTCCTCACTTCTTGTTCACTGCCTTCATATGCAAGTAACTCAGATCATTCTGCAGCGTTCAGAGAACCAGATGCTGTGCCTGAGCTAATGGGTCTGCATTTGGCCATCGTGATGACCTCCAGGCATTGAAAAAAAATCATGAGTTTTCTTAGAACTGTGCTGCAGAATTAAGAAAACATTTATTTCCATTTGCAGATACATTTTTTCACAGCTCTGTGAAATACTGTGATATTTCACAGTCATTTTTCTGTGATTCATGCAGGACCCTCGATACATAAAAAATGTTATGCTCCAAAGAACTGCAACCTGCTGACTGGAGCTGTGTATGTAGAGACTATTCAGGGAACCAAGAAGATTCCTCTGCTGACTGAAACCAAAGTTACGGAAAAAGAGTCTGAATGTATCTGCATCTTCCCTTTCAGATGAGGTGACTGTAGGGGGCTGAGGAGAAAGCTGGAAACATCCTACCACAATGGGCACAGAGGGGCTCTGTAAGACCCCTGTGCACTGGGCTTCTAACAGGCAGTGAGAGCACGTGGGATGCTCAGGACACAGAAAAAGTCTTTATACCAGTGTCCCTGTAGCTTTTTTCTTTGCCTGCTCTTGGGGAGAGGCCAGGACCTTCTCCAGATCGATAATTGGCTCTTCCATGACTGGTTTTCCCTCCTTCTGCCACTGTGCAAGGATCATGGCTCGGAGCAGTGGTGGGTATGGCAGGAACCGAACAGTCTCCTCAGGCACTGGGGTGAACTTCTTGAAGGCCTCTTCCTCGTGTTTGGGCACCATACGCCAGTCATGGTACATGGCTTTGTCAATCTCCCTCACTTCCTCTTCAGTTTTGCCTGGGAAAAGATGATGAACACCAGTGGGCAACACCATCACAAGAATTTGCCTCCAGGAAACACAGCAATTGTTGACTCTTTGGCACCCAAAATGCTACAACAGGCAAGAGGAAACAGAGTTTTCAAAGGGCTGGACAAATTATTCCCTGCTATACTATAGGATCTCACTTCTATCCTTGAGAATCAAAACAGAAACAGGCTGGAAGGACTACAGGCAAGATGTTCCAGCCCTGTGGGTGACTCCCTCTCTTAATTTAAAGTTTTGTATTGTCTCTCTCAAGTTCCATTTCCATGGCTAAGGAACAAAAGTAATTTCGCCCTACACTAATCAAAGCTTCCCAGAAAACTAAGTGTTAAAAATGCTCAACAACTTAAAAACCTTCAAGTGAGTACTATTTCAGTAATTCCAGTAAGGGAAAACTGTATACTTAATATAGCGCAGCTCTAAAAATGAAAATTCACTCATGCAACTCCAATCATTAATTTAAAATTCCAGTAACACAACTTATTTGCCATTGCACTTTTTCCTTTTTAGTGACAATTTTAATTGGAATACCCTCATGCTCATACTGTGTCTTGCTTTGAAAGTCTCAGAATACACTGTCAGCTCATCTAACACGCTTTTAATGCTGCTGTTCCCCAAAGTCATACTGCACTGGCTCTCCCACAGCATTCCTTGGAAAGATATTCTGAAGGGGCTAGATCCCAGCTTTTGAAGCGCGGGGAACTTCTTTTCCCATTAGAAGATCCGAGAAAAACAAATTTCCCAGGCAGGGAGGCTGCGGTTTCCTCGCCACCCTCATGCATCCGGTGCTCTCTAGCCCTGCCCCCGTGTATGGGAAAACGAGCCTGTTTTACCTTTGAAGGTCAGGTAGCCCCAGGCTCTTCCATGGTCCATGTTCTGCAAAGAAAAGAGGAACCTGTTGAGGGTGGGTCGCGGCGGGGCAGGGGGCGGGAGCCCCGCAGGGCGCGGCGGGGCGGTGGCGGGACGGGGCAGGTACCTCGGCCATGTAGTCCGCCTTCACCTTGGTGATGACCCAGTAGCAGGGCTCGTCGTGCGCCCACAGCCAGGACTTGCGGGTGACGGTGCGGCCGACGCCGAAGCGCGGCAGGCGGCAGAGCAGCGCGAACAGGCGGTTCTCGTTCCGCACGTCCTCCCAGGCCCGCACCGGCAGCCGTTTCTGGGTCAGCGGCCGCCGCATGGTCTCATAGTGCACGGCGAAGCGCTGAGAGTCCCGCGGCCGATCCTTCAGCGCCCGGTACTCACGGATCTTCTTGGCCATGGCGGCGATGGGCCGGTGCAGCTTCTTGCGGACCATGGCGGCGGCCGAGGGCGAGGAGCCGAGCGGAACCGAGCACCGCACCTGCCCCCGCCGCTCCCGCCTCTCCCGGAAGCCGTTCCGGGCCCCGCGGAAGTCGCCCCGCCCTTCCCCAAGCGCAGCCGCAGCGTTCCGCGTGGCCCAGCCGCCCGCGGTGGTTTCTCTCAGGCCGCTGCCCCTAGCTGTGCTGGCAGACCCGGCGCGGCCTGACGGTTCTTTGTGATGGGCAGCTCTCGGGGGAGTCGGGCTTGGTTGTTGAGATGCATCTGAACAGCGTCTGAACAGCTTTAGAAGAATCTGAGCAGATTCAGCTATGTCAGGGAACGTTCAAAGCCTGAGTAAATCAGGAAGATTAAAGCAACGTTGCAGGTCTGGCCCAGTTCAGTCAGAGGCTGGACCATGAGCAGCAGTCGGGTCGTGGAACTCCGTACCGGGATGAAATTCCCCTGAGCTGCTCGAGCCATGGAATGTTAACACAGTGAGGCCACACTTTAAATGAGTGGAGTTTAAGGAGGAGAAACTGTATAGGTCAGCCCCTGTATTTTGGCTACAGACTGGTAAATTAAATCTGACAGGAGAAGGGTTTTTTTTCTTTGAAATCCCTATCTTAAATTAAAGGAAGCACAGCAATTCCAGCATTGCTGCAGAGTCCTATATTGAAGGCATTGACGATACAGAGTGTGTTTTTCCAGCAGCCAAGATCAATGCGTGAGGACAAGGGGGTGTGCTCATGTGTGCTACACACAAAAAAAGTAAACCACACATAAAAAGGCTGACAACGCTCTTAAGACTAATGTCTTGAAAAAAGGCATGGGCATAGGAATAAGCAGGAGGTATGCAGTTAAGTTGAGAAACACCGATTTAGAATAAGATACTTGATCTCAATCCACCCAAATTTGGGGGAAATAGCAGATCAGTTAAACCACTTATTAGAGGGTACAGAGTTGGGAGCTTGTACCCAGGGGTTGTGCAGCACAAGGATCAAGCTCGTGTCATTTTAAGGCACCTACACACAAGTTTCTGTGGGTGCACAAGAGCTAAAGAGGTGACAAGAATGCTTGAAAAAAAGTGAAATTGGCTTTGTTAGATGGACAGCAATGAAAGGCATCACCACACACAGCAAGTCATCGGGAAAACCGATGCAGCTCCACAACAGCCGACCACATACGACGTCTCCCCCTGCTCGGGAGAACGAGCGCAAATCATATTCCAAACCCGCCGCTTCCTGGAGTGGCCCCGCGGGGCCTAGCGGGGGATACATATGCAGTCCGAGGGCACCGAGCAGCGGCAGCAGCGGAGCCCTTCGGTTAATGCTTCTTAAGGCGAATTCTATCAAAGGAACCGCTGTTACTTTGGGGGTGCTGCAGTGCCTTTCGCTGCCCCGGCACAAACACAGGACCCGCCAGGGGCGGGGGCGGCAGCCACCACCAGAGTGGCCCAGCAGAGTAACACGAGCCGCCACCGGCACTTCCCACGATGCGCCCCACACAACGAGCTCCCGCGCCGGGCGGGCGGCCCTGGGAACGTCCGACGGGGGGCCGGGTGAGCCCCGCCCCCGCTTCCGCCCCGCCCCCGCCCCGCTCGCCAATGGGCCCCTCTGCCGTCACGACCGGGGGGAGAGGGGAGGTAGCTGACAGTCCTCCCGCCCACGTGACAGACCGCCCGCCCACGTGATGGGCCCACCCAATGGGCGCGGCCACCGCCCCCTCCCCCCTTCTCCCGCTCCCGGCAGGCCCCGCGCGGCGCGGCCGGTCTGTGTCGGTAAGATGGCGGCCGTGAGTCTGAGGCTCGGAGACTTGGTGTGGTGAGTGGCGGCGCGGGCCGGGCGGCGGCCACGGAGCGTGGCGGGCCGGATGCCTTTAGCGG
>VZRV01004055.1:0-61841 GCA_013398115.1 Falcunculus frontatus | reverse complement strand
GCCTATGCCCGGCCCTGGGAGCGACGCAGCGGGAGCCGAGTCGGGCTGGGCCGCGCTGGGCGCTGTCAGCCCGCGGTCGACTCCGGAGAGCGGCTGGGGGCAGGGTGGGGCTTGGCAGGGCAGGGCAGGACGAGTGGCGGGGCCGCTGCCGGGTCGCGGGTATCGCCGCCGCCGTCTCTCGGGCGGTGTAGGAGGAGCGGCGGGAGGCAGCCCGGAGCCAGGGCACCGGGCCGGCGGGAGGCGGGCTGGGCTGTGAGCCGGGCCGGCACTGGAGGCTGGCGGGGGCGGCGCATGAAGGAAGCTGTGTCAGATGGAGAGGTGAGGGAAGCGGGACGGAGGGACGAGCCCTGCGGGGTTCCCTTGTAAGCATGGGCTCACCTCACGAGGAATGCGAGAACGGATAGATAGAAGGTGTTTAGGTAGAGCCACGACACCGTTTCTTGGCAATGCTTTAATGAAGCAACACAACAATCCAGCGTTTCTTTGAAGGTTGGGGTGTCCCTGTGGAAGCCCCCAGAAGCCATTTTCCCTTGTCACTGCGGTCTTACCCTCAGATAGTCAGAGCTGTGATTTTATGTTTCCTGGTCGGGAGAAGTGAGAGCGTCCTGTAAGCACCGATTAAGTGCATAGGTTCTGCTGTGCTGGATGGACCAGGCCGTCCTGCCAGGGCTCAAAGAAGTAGCTACTTTCCAATACACAAATGCATGCATTTATACTGACAACCCAGATAAGAAGCATGTACTTCAGGCTGTGACAACTGCAACTTTCGTTTGAAGAATTGACAGTGCTGGGAAGCTGTCTAATTTATATAGCAAAGTAAGTAAAGATTAGTTACTTTTAGCGTATTTCTTTCAAATGAGAATTTGGGGAGTGTTCCGCTCTCAGTGTTGGAATGCAGATTATCTTGCTTTAGTTTTGTACATGACAGCCAGGTGCTGTCCCTAGAGCTGTCACAGGGAACTTTAACAATCAGACAGCAACAGCAGAAAGGGTTTGCTGAATTTTTTGCTCTGTACAGGAATGGGAGCATTGAATATGAGACATGGTCATGGTCACAGCTCTTGGCAGCGTTCCTGCCCGCCCGTGGCTTCTGGTTTCTCTGTGCAGCATTGCCATCTCAAGGGGCTGCAGTGCCACTTGCTGAGAAGTTTTGTGTCAGGAGCTGTTGGGCCCCACAGGTTCTTTGCTTGTCTCTTGCAAGACAGTTACTAATGGGATCTTATGAGTACTGCAGCACGAGTCAGTGACAAGGGTGAAATAAGGATAAAGCTGCTGAGCTGAGGGGTAAGACTAATGTCTCTTCCTCTTCTGTGATTATTTCTAGTTTTGCATAGTTTTCGTAATGGAAACACTTGCAAGTATGGGAAGTAAACTTTTCTGCCTTTCTTTTATGGCTCTTCATATCTTCAGTTACTGTGGTGATGAACACCTGAAGAAGGTGATAGTGGAGCACCTGTTGAGGGGATCCTGCCATTAATGCTTTCCTGCAAGCATCAGTACCTCAGCTTTCTGAACTGGAAGTTGGTGGCTGCTCTGCTCACCATCTGCTCTAGACAGACGGATAGAAGTTCCCAACCTGAACTTTGGTCTGATTGCCTGCATCAGTGCTTTTTTTCAGTTCCATGTGAAGGAATCTCCTCACTTACGGTGCTGCAGTGCCTATTACTCTTGTATCTTGCAGGCAGCATAGCTGCTGCTCTTCTCTTCAGTTCTGACAGTCCAGCAAGGTCAAACAGACTATTCAGGGACCTGAGTTGGGTGCAGATGTCAGCCATGTGTCCTACCCTGCAAAGAAGGTTTTGACTGCAAATTGTAACTCTCTTAATATGAAAAGTATGATGTAATGTGAAAAGGCAGACACTGGGATAGTTGTTTTTTTCTCTGGTTCTAGTACCTAATACTTCCTTTTTTCTCTAGGGGGAAGCTGGGCCGTTACCCTCCGTGGCCAGGAAAGGTGAGGTTTGTTTGTATTTATTGTTGCTTTCTTAGTTTTTCGTGGTTTGTGGTTTTTTTGTTTGGGTGGAGTTTTGTGTTTTCCTTCTGTATAGGAAAAGCTTTGCCTGAAAGCATTTCAGTTGTAGATTAACACCGATCTTCATGTTTGTTTGTTTTTTAAACACATATACCCCACAAATCTAAAGTGTGAACTAGTTTAGGGTTTTATTTGATCTATTAGCTCAGTCTGTCAGTAAGAGCTGGTAGTTCAGATGGAATGAAAAGCAAACAAGAGCCAGCTCTGGAACTGATTGTGTTTCCCAAATTTAGTTGTTTAATCCCTGTCACTTTCTGCAAGACAGATTTCTTTTCTTCCGTAGCAAGTTGGTTAACAGTGCTGTGTTAAATAATAGGAATAAGGAGTCTGGCTTCTCAAGATACTGTTTTAGAGCTATGGTTTTTGAGAATTATCTGGGGTAGTTTGACCTTACTTCTGGTTTGGTTGAGGGTTTTTTCTGATGAAAGATTTTTAAAAATTAATTTTATATGCCATTTCTATTATTTCTACTTCTCTGAAAGACCTTTCTTTTATGTGGTATGAGGGCTAAGCATGCTGAGGTAACAGCCTGGGCCAGGGAGAATTGTCAATGTGGCTGACAGCTAATAAACATTTGATTATTGAATCAAGTTAACACCAGGCTCCTCTACAGGTGTCACCTGTGTAACTGAATGATAGCTTTTCTCCTTACTAACATTTTTAAACTTGATACGCAACCTATTCTGGGAGTAAAGATGAAGTTTAAACTTAAATTTTAAAGGTTACCTAAGTGGAACAAACTCTTATTAATGCCAGTTATCTTCCTAATGAGATTTTTAAAAAATCTGCAATAGCTGAACACTGAATGGTAAAATCACAAAATTTGTCACTATGTGCTTTTTAACTTTGATTTCTAATCACTTTTAGATTGTTAACCCACCTAAAGACCTGAAGAAACCTCGAGGAAAAAAGTGCTTCTTTGTGAAGTTTTTTGGAACAGAAGATCAGTATGTACCTGCTTGTTTTCATCTGGGGAAAATATTGTACCACGTTATGTGGACCTTTTGTGGAAGAAATATTTACTAACACAGTGCAATGTAGCTTTGTAAAGGATTCCCTTTGAACCACACAGTAAAAGAAATTCAACTATTATTGCATACTGTAGCTGCTCACTGAGGTGTATGAAGACTGCAAAAACTTAGCGTAGGATTTGAGTTGCTGCTCTGATGATAGCTCCTCACTTTTAGGTGTGACATGACTGGGTTTAGTGTGTAACCATGTATGAGAAAGGTACAGCTCAGAGTAGTCTTTTTGTTTTGCAGCCAGAGGAATAAAATTAACTATATAATTGCTATTTGTGAAAGAATATACCTGTCCTACCTGGTGACTGAAAATATTCTTGCTGTGGTTTTGGAAGATTTTGCAATATAAGAGAGCCAAAACTGTTGTAGACTTCCTTTCTGCAAGGCAGAATTTAATGATTTCAAATGTGAACAAAATCATAGTTGTCTTAGATTTAAGTTATTACAAACAAGGGAAGAAAACCCAACAAAAAAAACCTGTGAGAACTTGGATATTTCGTGAAACTGAAAATTATTTTGCTAATTTTTCAGTTTTCCTCTTTATTTTCTGCTATTTCCCATTAAGTCATGCAATAAAGAAGAAAATAGCAAATATCTTTGGAAGACTAAAAAACCCTTTACTTTTTGGAAGAAAGGTGACAAGAACTGAGGCCATTTGATGAATGTCTCTTAAGGAAATTATTTTTCACTGCTAAATTATGTTTGCTTAATACTTAAAAGTATTTTTCCATTAAGAAATGAGGTCTAAATTTGATGGAGTAGTAGTGAATGTTGCATACTAATGGAAATGTTTGGATCTCTGGTAACTTGAGGCAGGTGAAGGTTGATTGGAGGGCAGAGAATGTTTTTTGGTGGTGCTATTAAATGTGGTTATTTGAGCTAATAAATTCTAAGTTAAAGTGGATTATTTCTGTCTTGATTATTTATTTCAATTGTTGTATTTCACATTACTGAATCAAGTACAGATTTTTTTTTTGTATTAAGACAAGCGGTCAAATGTCTTGGATACTGTAGCTGAGATTAATAACATGATTGCAAATGGAGAGTTCGGAGCTGCAAAATAATCGTGATTTATTAGAGGATTCTAGAGCTCTGGCTGGGGCAAATCCAGTCGTCTGGCACAGTAAGGTGGTGTGGTTGTTGTAGTGTTGCCCCTTCCCCCAATCTCCAGCTTGTGAAATTTAATCATATCATGCTAGATAATAAAGAATTAGAAATTTGCTTGCTTTGATTGGCATACCCTACCTGAAAATTGAATAGAAATAAATACTATCACCTTTCTTTCAAATAATGTTGATAGAAGAGAGAGAAGCTTGTGTACCTCTTCTGTCCTGACTTGGAACTTCAAAAGGCTGTGCTGTTCTAACCAGTGCGTTGCTTGAGAAAATTCTCACATTTGAGCATAATCAATGAGCCAAATCAGGAAAAATAGAAAGGATTTCACTTAAATTGTGAACATGAAGAGAAAATCCCTTTACTTATTTCGTACAAGTAAACCAGTGGGTTTTTCAAATACTTTTTTCAGGCATGTGTATAAACAGTACTTGGAAATACATAA
Source organism: Falcunculus frontatus (assembly GCA_013398115.1). Lineage (NCBI taxonomy): Eukaryota > Metazoa > Chordata > Aves > Passeriformes > Falcunculus > Falcunculus frontatus. The sequence continues at coordinate 57,229 of VZRV01004055.1, read as the reverse complement.
CTGAGAGAATGTCACTACCTTACGAACAGCCTGAGGAACAGCAGAGTGCAGAGCTGTCGCTGTCCGAGGGGTGATGAGGGGCATGCTTAACCATACTGATGGTCTAGTGCACGTAGCTTCTCTTTTTAGCACCTCACTTTTTCTGCCACATTCACGCTGTATGATGGCATTTCTGTACCATGGATCCATTGCTGCAGCTCTTGTATTACTGCCTTACCCTTTGAGGTTGAACAGGAGAGGATCCGAACATTGGCTATTCACCTCTTGTCCATTGTGTGTAAGGCAAAGGTGATGCTGGTTGCTGGGTACAATCCTTCCCACGAACTTCTGAGGGTTGTTGCCAGTCAGTTTATGGAGAGGTAGGCAGTCTCAAGCCTTATTTTAGTCTTATTTCTTTCTGAGGATTCCTAGGTGCCTTCTGTGGCCAGAAATGCCCCTGTTCCAGGCTGAGTACAATTTATTCCCTCCTGACTCATGTGGCTTTGGTTTGTCATACTAAAGGTTAAGGAGAAAGGTGTTTAGAAGTAAAAATGGATGTGCATGAGCGGAGGGGTAAATAGAAACATACTGATGAGTTTGGCAGTGGTTTTGGTGTAGTGTATAGGTTTTGGTTATTTGTGAATTCTGGCTAGCTTAGGATACAGCACAGAGGAAATGCATTTTCCTTTTCCTGCAAATTGAATATTACCATGTACTGGGCCTGTGCAGGGCTGCACTGACTAAGGGAATAGATAAACTGGAAAGCTGTGAGTAGTTTTGGTCCAAGACACATAAGTGAGAGCATGAGTGCATTCAGACTGTTAAGTCCTGGCTTTTGATAAATTTTCTACTGAGCTCTGTGCTCTGTATGTTAATTGTGTTGGTGGCATTAGTTGCTCCTGTTATTTCTGAAGGAATGGGTTTTTCTGGAACGTTAAGTATTCTCTACCCATGGAAGCAGATTTTGCTTATGTTTAAACTGTGAAGTACATATATGCTTTACCACAGTGAAAGCCACCTTGATGTTCATAATAGTGATGTAATATCCGTGTCCCATTCTGAGTAATTGTGTGCAATGCAATTAAGGCAGTCATATAATGTCTCTTTATTACCTTGTTCTCCAGATTGATAAGGAGGTTTTTCTAGTCTGCCTAGGAGTTGTTTTTCTGAGTGTCTCTTCTTAGAGTAAGTCACATTAAAAGGATTCTTTGTCTAAAATCAAGAACAGTTGATGTTTCCTGCCCATAGACCTGACACGCATGTAACAACATCCATTACAGGAATGTAAACAACAATTTTAATTTCATTTAGAAGTGGAACTTAGACCTCTTATCTGTGTTTCTAACTGTGCTTCTCAGTATTTAAAATCCCCTTTTATTATTATTTCCATGCTACAGTCTTCTTGTAGAAAATCTTTGTAGATATTTCACTAGTCAAGTAAGAACTTTTATTTTGCTATGTATGTACATTTACTGCTTTTAATAGTTAGAACTAAGAGACCGGCAGCTCCACAAGTCTTTCTTGGGGTGCTTCATCCAGTTCAAAATATTTTTGCATTTCATGGCCTGCTTAGGAATTCATGATGACATTTGTCAAAACATCGTTGCTTTGAAGATATCTTTCTACTATGATTCTATAGAAATTCTAGGGAGAGTCCTGCAGCCATAAGAGATGTGTGTACAAACACAGCCATTCACCTTCCTTCCCCCTTTGATATTCCCTAACAGCCAAATGGACTTGCAAGTCATATGTATCAAAGTCTTAACAGGAAGCTGGGACAGTCCATTCTTGCTTACAGCCTTTTGAAGCATCAGCATGAAACTAAATATGGTGGGGTCAAGAGGCACTTCCTGACTTGATATATTAAGGAAAAAATGGAGGAAGCCTGCAATCTGAGATAAGTGTAATAATTTGCAGCCTGTTTCCATTAGGCACAGTGATTTTAACACAGCACTCATTACCTTTCCATTCTCCATGTCCTATTGGGATGAAAGCACCTACCCTTTTCTTCTGCCACTGTTTTCCCTGGTTTTCAAGGAGAGAGTAATTTCAGGATGTAGTCTTTCTGAAATGTTCTTTCAGGTCCTGACATCAGAAAACACTTGCTTTAAGTTTGCCAGCTGTTGGAAATACACCTTAGCAGTCTGAGGGGCTGGAGGGATAGGCTGAGCTGATGGAGGGGGTGAGCTTGTGTTCCTGGTACTTCTTATTGAGGCAGATTATCCCATGCAGAGCTCTGTGTTGCTGTAGCAGAGCCAGCTGCAATGTTGTTTGACATCAGTGCAGGCGCAGTACCATAGCTGAAAATCACTACAGACAAAACTCTTGTGCCTCTTACTGAGGAGATATTTTATTGCACAAATGTGAAAAACCTAATACTTTCCTTCAGTATTGCCCTGCTTCTTGGTTTCTTCTAAGTATCCCTTCCTTTATTCTAGTATGATGTGGTCCTTTTAGTATTTTTTTTTTTCTAGAAGTTTACATACTAAGTTGCAGAGTTTAGTTATTTGAGTTAGTTAATTGATGAGGATCGGGATGTTCCCTTTTAACAGAAGGAAATCCATCTTGATTTCTGTCGTGTGCTCACACACACTGGCCTTGTAAATAACTAAGCAATTTTCTTTTGGCTTTCAGAACTGGTTGTGTTAGCATTTAGTGTGGGCATCTAAAGTGCTACATTCTAAAGCGATGAATTTTTTCCCAGACTGTGGTAAATAAAAAATTTGGAGATAAAGTGCCACTGTTTTCCATCCCTAGCAGTACAGGTTGCAAAAAGTGAAGATTAGTGGATATTCTTCCATCTCAATTTTGCAGTTTATCATTAGGAGTTGGTATCTGTAGACAGGAAGAGAGTGGCTGGAATGAGAGTGTGACTGGAATGGTGAGGGTTTGAAGATCTCCTTGCCTGTCCCAAGCTTGTGCCAGGGATTTGAATCCGCTATCTCTGCATCTCTCTGTGCCACTGTTTCCTTGGAGCTGCAGGTCACTTTCATACTTGCCTGTGCTTATTCTAAGTTTTGATTATTGTTCATGGTTATAATGTGGATTTGACATGAGTAGTGGTCTTTTAAGAGTGTTATTTTGGAGAGGATGAGGAACCCATTGCTAATGGGTATTTTTATTACATCTTTTCACTTTCCATGTAGCCCATTCTTTACAGATGCCAGGTGACTGTGCAGCAGTACAAATTCAATTTCATCTTAAATATGACATCTTTAGTAACATCATTAATGTTTTTCTCAGGCACTGATTCATTGCTGAATCAGGAGAGAAATAGTAGTTCCTTTTATATGTTGTATCCTTGAGACTCATCTAACAACTGGCCTTCATTGGCCTTGAGGGTATTGAGATCTTGTGTATAAACATGAATGATTTTGTTTGGTGAAAAGTTCTTTTGTTTTCAAGTGCTTGAAACACTGCATGCGATTGGTTTATGGACATTGGTGTCAAAGACATGCTCATTTCTTACAGAAGGTTGTCCAGGTAGGTGATGCATAAAGAAACTGGAAAGGAAAAGACCAATTTAATTTTTTCCCTGTTTTTTCAATGTTTATTTTTAACTGAGGCAGCATTTAAGATTAAGTTTTTTAAGTTTTTCACTTATTAGTTTGTCTCTGAGATCTCTAGTTCTTTGTCCTGGTGGATCACAAGTGCCAAAATGCACCATTGAAGCCAGGAGCCAGAAAGCTTTTTCATCAGGCTTTCTCCGTAGCAAAGGAAAAGGAATGAAAAAGGAAGCTAATGAACATGTGCAGTGGGGAGGGATAGGATGTGCAGAAACCTAAGAGAATGCCTTGAGAGAAAAGAACTTATTTTTATTTAGAAATTCAGTCCTGCAACAACATTTAACATGCTTTTTTATATTGTGGTTCAAAATTTTGTTTCCGTTATACACATAATGAAAGGCTTCTCATGAGCTGGTGCTCTGTGGTACCCAGGGATGTTTGTCACTGTTTGTCACATAGGCAGGCTTTACAGTGCAAGATAATTTTAAGGTGTGTTTCAAAGTAGTGTCTGGGCAGCTGGGAGAGATTCTCTGAGTAGCTGCTGGACTCAGACTCTGGTCTGACCGCAATGATTTGACTTGTTATATTAAGTCAGTTCTTACAAAAATGATGTAAACTAAGTGACAGGATTCAGCTTTGCATGCAGGAGCACTGGGTTCTTTGGAAAGGGTGCTGGCATTTTCCACAGTCAGTTCTAGCAGGAGGCCTTGTTTCTGCAAATGAGACCCAAAATGTTTCAGTCTACTTTGAGAAAATTGATTCCTGATTACAAACAATTGCTATTGCCAGGGAAGAGAAAGGTCTTAATGAAGTTATAGAGTTTTTGTGCAGAAAGGACAATCAAGATTCAGGAAAATATTACTATTATTTTTTTGTTGTTTTAATCTTCATGTTCAGTTTAACTATATGACATGGTGCTTACAGTGTCTGAAAATGCAGCTATTATCACTTAATCTGCTTGCAGTGGGGAATATTTAAAACCTGTAATTGTGGGTAATCTATGTAACATAGAGATATCTGAGGTCAAGAGAAAGTTTGATTACCCCATTTTTGCTCTGTGCTGGGCTGCTGTGTGCTAAGAAGTACCATTGGCCATACTAACTGAGGGAAGGGTTTTCAAAACTTACACAGTTCTGTTTTCAGTATGGTGGAAGTAGCTTTGTAACAGTGTGGTTGATCCTGTGCTTGAATTTGGGGAGGGAGAAAGGTGGTTTAATCTCTGAGAGCCACAAGGAATTCAGGCATCAAGGGAAGCAAAGGCATTTCCTCAAACCTCACTGAAGAAGTGGTAGAAGAGCTTGTTTACCTCAAAGGAAGTGAAGTTGTCACCCATACTTGATGACTTTACCATTTGGTAAATGTCAAGAAGTCTCATTTAAAGGAGTGGAAACAGGGAAGTCATTTGATTTTCCTCAGAGGTCTGCAGTCTTAATAGGACTGCACGTTAATACTCTTCTACTGTAGAAGTCAGGTTATCTTAAAATAGCAACAGCGAAGGAAATAGTTCTTTTACCTCAAAAACAAAATAGTTGTTTTCATGCAGAATATCAGGGTACATCAGAAATACGTGCAGCAATAAGCTGTGGCTTTTGTATTTGCTTTGTTTGGTCAGCTCTATAGTGAGATACATAATTTTGGGGGGGTTTTCCTGCAGTTTTTTTAGACTCCTGTGTGCTCAGTATCTTTGAATGAGGGATTGATAGCTGAGAATTGTTAGGTGAACTTTGCTTTCAACAACCTCTCGAGCAGATTCGTGGTATTGGCTACTTTACCTGGAGGCGTTGGACTGTGGGTGTTCCTCCTGGTGAAAGGAGCAGTCATTGGGCCACCGTTGTTTTAAATGCGTCCTGTGATCACATCCAAAAGCTGTTTTGCTGATAGAGAATGTGAATAATGCTTAGATGGGGGGGACAGTGCTAGAATGAGAGGAGATAAAACTTAAGAAATAACAAAGTAAAAGTGCCAGAAGAAAATTCTTAGTGAATGCAGCAATGGCATCCCTTCAGTTTCTAGATAGTAAGTGAGTTTGGGCTGTTGTCATCAGTAGATCTGGGAGAGAAAGTGTAGCTGTGTGTTTCTCGAAGCGGGATGATTGAGAAAGCTGCTATTTGGAGAATATAACTAACTTCTTTTTTTTGTTTCAAGTGCTTGGATCAAAGTGGAGCAGCTGAAGCCTTATCACCCTCACAAAGAGGAAATGATAAAGATTAACAAGGGTAAGCGCTTCCAGCAAGCTGTGGATGCTGTAGAGGAGTTTCTTAGAAAAACCAAAGGCAAGGACCAGGTGAGTGGGTTCTTTTTCACTGTGTGCATCAAAACAGGTCTTGGCATGAATGACGATTAGATGCCTTGTTATGTGAAAGGAGTTTGTTGTCTCTGGCAAGTTGAGGGGAGTTTTGTTTTCCTTCCTTTGGTTTTTGGGGTTTATTTCCTATCGTCTTTTCTTCCCCATTTAATCTTGTTTGATGGGGAAAAATGTTATTAAACTGATGGAGAAACTGAAGAGGCTAATTGATCTGCTTGTGATGATTTGATAAATCAGTCTTAAGGATTTGGTATCTACTAATCTTGTCTTTAGTGTGTTGGAAGTGCACACAGTCCTGGCAAGTCTTCAGGTGGCCTGTTCTGTTATGTGCTTGCTGAAACTGGTGTGTTTTTGCAGGAGAACTAACCAGGAACTTCACTCGCCAACTCCAAAGGGCTAACAGATACGTAGTTTTCAAGTTACTGTGCTGTTGTTTTGCTTGATAGTAATCAGCACAGGGTCCTTCACATCCTTGGTTTTGCATGAAAATCATTCCATCTCTTCTCTTCTTACCATCTTCTATTCTATAATCTCTCAGGCGTCTTCCCATAACTCCACTGAAGAGAAGAATCGGCGTAATTCCAGTGAAGAAAGAGGCAAGCAGTCTGGTGGTGAAGAGAAACGCAAAGCCACTTTGTCTGAAGGAAAGGTGAAGAAGGGCACAGGGGAAGGAAAAAAGAGGGTCTCTTCTGTCTCGTCAGAGAGAGGATCAAAGTCACCCTTGAAAAGAGCCCAGGATCAGAGCCCCCGAAAGCGGGGGCGTCCACCCAAGGATGAGAAGGTTTGTGTTGTGCATGTCCGCCAGTGCCCGTGGACTTGGCATCTGGACTTGAGGGCTGACTGGCACCTTGACTAACAGACCAGCAGGAAGAATCAGTTCAGTATCCCTTTTCTTAAGCTTTTCCATGTTGCTACTTCTAGACCATTTGGCTGCCTGATACCCTTGGCAAGCATATTGTTGATTCTTCCTGTGATTTTTACCAGTTAGTTACTGTGAGTGGCTCTGTTCATATCTTTGAGAGGGCTTTGAAAGTTGTGTGAGGAGACTCCATCTTTCGTCTTGCCATCCCTTGAGTTCAGTTTGTGTGGGATTAGTGAAGAGATACGGGTCTTCATCTGATTCCTGACTTCTCCCATCTTATCTACTTCGTATGATCAGGTGATTAGTAGTCACTCAACTTCAACGTCAGTACTCAAAAAGAGTGAGGTATTCTTAAGGGCTAGGGCTTAAAGAAGAAATTCGTAGCCTGGGGAATCCACCAGAAGAATTGTCTTCATTTCAGCTTCTATGTTTTAGGATATGTTCCCATCATCCATTATAAAGGAGCATTACTATTTTATCCCTACTACTTCCCTGATATTTCTAGATTTTGTGGCAGCACTTTGTCTACCCTCATTTAGAGTTCCATCCTTTTTATTGTGGAACTCACTGTTGTGGTCTAGATCTTCCCATTCCAAATGGATATTTATTTTGGTGGATTATTACAAGGCACATGCTCCACCGGAGACTACACTCGAAGACAACTGGGAGACTTCAGCTGAAACACCATACAGCAACGTGCTTGCTCACCTCTGCTTCAAGGGGTTCACATTGTGCTTCACAGTCTTTTCTTTCAGTCAGGATGCAAGTCAAGATGGTGTTCTTTGCTCTCCAGAATTGTGAATGAATTGGCCTTCGCTGGTTGAACAGCAAACTCTCTCTTGATGTAGTAAAATGAAGCTGATCATCTCAGATATTAGCTATGAAGCCATCATAGAATAGAGTCATAGAATATCCTGATTTGGAAGGGACAAACAAGGATCATCAAGTCCAACTCCTAAGGGGTTGAAGGAGATACTGGCTCTTTTTTAGCACCGGTGTCTGTGAAATCAGGCTGTGCAACAGATCCCATCAGTTTCTTCTCTTGAGGGAAGTTGAAGGAGGGGAGGAATGGATGCATATTTATGAATTATAACTAATTGTCTTGACTGATGTCTTGACTGATGCAGGAATGCAGGATGCTTCAAAGGCAACATAATTTTCACTTTTCTAAGTGTTTTCCTATAAGCATGTTGTGTCTCCACATATTTCTGTTAAAAAAAGCCACAAGACCTTTTTTTTACTTACAAAATGATTCTGTGTCTTTGAGCTAGATTCATTCCAAAATTGATCAAAACTAATGGCTGGGAGAATTCTGGTTGTGCTGACACATTGCGTGCATAGGTTTTACTGTGGTAACTACCTCAGGGCATCAGAGTGCTTTGAATGAGCTAATTGTGGTAGTAGACATTATTTTATTGGTACATGGTAAGCAGACTGATTTTAAAGCTGCCACAAAGTGGTGGCCAGCTGTGTGACAACTGCCTGGCCACAAACCAGGAAATTAGGCAGGATAAGGTAGGAAAGTAAGCCTTAAGGCTTCTGGAAAGTGACAATTACAATAATTGCCGTGAAAATATAACAGTACTGCCTTAATACTGTTTTTCAGCCTATGAAATAATTTTAAAATCTTGTCTTCTTGCCTGGTTCTGATAAATTCCTCAAGTTTTTAGCCCTAGAGTAGAAAACATTTATGTTGTTGTCCTGAATTAATACGATGCTAGGATTTGGGGTTTTTTGCTCCATCCCAGTCCAAATTCTGGCTTTCCAAGCAATAAGGATGCATAAAATTCAAGAATCCAGTTGTTGCTGAGGTGTGCTCTGTCTAGAAAGGCTCTCTGGCCATACATGATCATTCACATACTCTCATTTTTAAGCTTATATGAATATTTTCAAAGGAGTAACAGAACTTCATAGGTATCAAAGCCGGTTTTATCCACGCTTTACCAGCTGAAGTATGCAGGACTCTCCTTAGATACTACAAGGTTGGAGACTGATGTCTGCATTGTCCTGCTAGCACTTGGACAGTTGTATTATTCTGGGATACCTCCAGGAGTCTTGCTCTGGCCGTTTTTGAAAACAGTGTTCTTCTCTTGTGCTTCTCTGTGGATACTAAGGTATATTGTGCATTTTCAGGAAGTAATTTTGGAGGGGAGATAATGTGACTCTGTTACTGAACCCTCACTTCAGAGGAAGACAGCACGTATTATGCAGAAGTCCTGTGCTTTTTCTTCATGTAGCATAAAGACCTATACGTCTCTAGCATATGTCTGCGGCCTACAGCATGAAGACCTATTTTAACCTATATGTCTTGGGGAAATAAAAGATAAAGTTTAATCTGCTCAGCAGTAAAAGCCCCAGTATGTTAAGTACTATCATGATATTACAAACCAGGGCCTGTGGAGCAGATGGGGCGGCCCACATACCAGTTTGTCTCATGGATTCTGCAAACTTGAGCAGATGTGGCTGTTAACCTCATGCTTTGAAGGTTCTCCTGGTAAAAGGTAGGCTATTCTTTTGTAACAGGGCAGGATTAAAAGAGTTCAGACCTCTGCTTGTAATGATGTTCTTCACTCATTTGTTAAGCTTTTTGCATCCACCAGAGGAAAATATGGGATCAAGCATGTTCGTTTGTTTCTCTGCTCATTGCGTAAGTGCACAAGTGGAGTGATTCCTCTTAGGTATGAAGAATGGACTCTGCAGAAGCCACAAATCTGGTTGAATTCCTTCGCTGGCAGTTCATGTTTTCTTCACCTCACCTGTGTTGTTAATACTCTGTGTTTAAATATGAATGGTCACGGAAAGGCCTTTGAAATAGAAGGTGATTCTAGTGCTTTCAGAGCTCTCTATGTGTGCTCAAATGATTATCGTGCTGTGACCAGCCCCTGAGCCAGGTTTTAAGCTCTTTCTGATCCTCCTTCTGTCTCCTCAGGACCTCACAATTCCAGAGTCAAGTACAGTGAAGAGAGTGATGACTGGAACAGTGGCTGGATTTAAATGGCCACCGAGTGTGAGCGAGGTGAGAAGCTTTACAACATCTAAGATCTGAGTTTGTGGCAGCAAATCTAGAGCCTTTTGTCTGGCTGTAAAACAGCGAGATCTTACCTTCTTGTGTCAGAACATACTGCAGTATAACAAAGCTGAACAATATCCCTGACAGTTCAGAAATATGCTGGGAAGTGAGATTTCTCTCTCTGTGGAACTATTTGCAGATTCACACTTAACTTGCTGTACTAATTGTTACACTTCTTGTTTCCAAAGCATTTCTGGGACTGACTTCCTAAAACTGGAGGTGATGTGGATAGTCTCTCCCTGTCTGAATACTATGACATGGGGTGGTTTCATTTGAATTCCTTCACAAGCAGCTTTTGAAAACCTTTCAATTTTTTTGAATAAATGAGTGATCAGTAAAGCAGAGTAAGAGCAGTGTGATTCCAGGCTAGTATGTATGATGCTCACTGGGGAGATGAAGTACCTGGGCCTGCAATCCTTGTTGCTGTTAGGAGGGGTTTGCTTGGCATATGGCAATCTCCAGCCAACTTCCTTTCAACTTCCATTCAACTTTCAGAATGCTGTTTTATGGTATTCCTTGGAAGCTGGAAAGTAAGTGTTTTCAGTTGCTTGGGAGAGGAAGAAGTAGAATATGAATTTTCTTCCTCTCATGTTAATCTTGCTCGTATACTTCTTTGGTTTTCCTACAGATGTCCAAAAATGAGGAATTTGGTTTGAATGGCTTTGGTTTTGAGAATGAAACATAATGTAAACTACTTGATCGAAACAGGCTGCTTTCGACAGCTGATACATTTTATATTTTCCCCCTTATGCTATTGTTTTCCTGCAGCTTAGGAGAGCAAGGGAATTGTGCTGTGGTCGCTCAGTGACTCTCTGGATTTATTTCTGAGGCTTTACTTTCTCTCTTTGTAGCCTGTGAAGGACAGTGATCCACACTTTCATCACTTCCTGCTGAGCCAGACAGAGAAGGTAAGGATTTGGCAGACAGTATCGTGCTGCTGTGTGGCTTAGAATCCTGCCCTTTGCTGGAACTGAATACAAGGAGTATGCATAAAAAGCTCCAGAATTCTGTTCTTTGGGGGCTGGCAATTGGATTAGTTCGAGTACTTCCCAGCCTTAAGATTTAGAGTGATTTAGCATTAAGTGCAGTGAATAGTTTTAAGTAATTCAAGATATCTAGCACTAGTTCTTGACAGATCTGGTGTAATAAATTGTGCAAAATAAGCATTGATGGACAGGAAAAGCTTTTTTTGTGTTTAAAAATCCTGTTGTTTGGTTGGTTTTGATGGTTGTCCTATCAGTTTCTTCATCTGGATAGGCAATTCCCTGAATGTTGCAGGAAAACTTCCAGGACCAGCAAAGCTCCGTGTAAAATACAGCCAGTTTATCTCCCGAGAGTCAGAAGCCTTGCAGGATTTTATATTCAGCAGTGACCATCAGGAGGAAAAGGAAAGATCAAATTAAACATAAAAGGATTTATATCTCACTGAGGATCTGGGCAGAGCCAGAAGGATTAAGAGCTGCTAACAGTTTTCTCTAGACAAACTCACAGTAAGCAGCATGGGTAGGAACAGCCTTTGCCTTAGCATTTGTAGAAGGCCACATGCCTTCTCATATTAACTAGAAGGTTTTGGTTCCACAGCTGCAGAGACATAGTGAACATAGATGTGAGGCTTCATAGCAGGCTTCAGAGAGCTAAATGTTAGGAGTAGGGATGGCCTGGGTTCTGGTGCCTCCAGTGGAGCCTGTTGTAGGAACTACAGAAGGGAGTTTGCAGTGCCACTGTTAGAAGACAGGCTGATTTGCTGGGGCAGGGTGGGAAAGAACAATTTTAATATCTTGCAATATGTTTTAGGTTTTATTTTCTCCCCTTGAGGGAAGCTCCGGAGTTGTACTCTGAAGATGGTGGTGGTGGGTGGGTGAGCTGCCTGTTTCTGTAGAGCAAGGATATGGTCTGTTTGCTCAGCAGAGTAAATCAGCACTGTTCTTCCCCTGAATGTTTTGTCTTCTCCATACAGCCAGCTGTCTGCTATCAAGCCATCACAAAGAAGCTGAAGGTTTGTGAAGAGGTAAAGCAAGTCTTGGTTTTGATGGATTTTTATTGTTATGAGGCCTTGCAGTTCTTTCAGAGCTGTGCATTATATTGTTTTTATTATTTTCCTCCCTCTCTTCCCCCCCCTCCCCCACCCCTCTCCCTCAGGAGACAGGATCCACCTCCATTCAGGCAGCAGACAGCACAGCAGTCAATGGCAGCATCACGCCTACAGACAAAAAGTAAGATCTCCAACACACTTCAGCCATTTCCCTTTCTCTCCTTCCCAACTCTCACATGCAGCCACTCTCCAGCCTATCACTGAGAATGAATAAACCTAACATTTCCCTTCAACTGCACATTCCTTCTGTCCTTGTGTGGAACTGTTTTGGGGGGCAAGGTGGGAGGGAGACAGCTAAAAACAAAGGGGGCTGTACAATACAAAATTCAGAGTAAGTTCTGTCTTGGATACATCTGCACTTCCGGATGTTTCTGCAGTTGCCCTTTTCAGTCGGTCCCCCTGCAGGATGTTAGCAGCAGTATTCCTGAGTGTCGCATGAGGTAGGAAGATAAAAGGGGATCTGTCTCCAGTAGTGCCTGGCAGTTGACTGGGGTTGTTTAATCGCTCTCCTGAGCATGCAGAAGACAAGAGGAAGAGGGAGATGTGTTGTCCCATCACAAGAACTTTGCTGTGTAGTACATAAGCTTTCTGGTTTCTCCTAACATCCCCATTCTCCTTTCTAGAGTGAGAGAAGCCTAACCTGAGCTTCCTGTTTTGCTCTGTAACTTCTGCTCTGTTCAAATTGAGTTCAGGCCACTCTTCCTTCCTACTGTTTGCTGTTGGGACAGTTCTCATGGGATGGCAGTTCTCACCTGTACTGCAGGGGAACAAAAATAACAGTGAAGCTGTTCAGGTAAAACAGTCTCAGGAAAGTGTGTCTCAGAGGTGGGTTGGGAAGGAAGGAATATCTCTGCTGGTTTAGAGACTTGAAAATAGGTGGACCTTATTTGGGCCATGTAAGGAGCCTGTAGTGATGTGCTCTGCCCTGTCTAAATTAGTTTGCTTGGAGAAAAGGCATCATGGCTAGCTGGGAGAGGACAGGTAGCTTGTGAAAGCCGCAGTGTGGCTGTAGTGTGGCTAATTCTGCAGAATTAACTGTGATATTGCCAGGTAGATTTCGTTGTGAAGTTACCTTGGATATAATTGAATGCTTCAGAATCTCTCTGAAAACTGTGGGTTTTGTAGGAAGCTGCATGATGGATAAAAGGGTTCTTGCAGCAATATCTGCAAAGGAATTCCTGTTGTAGGTGGTTGTAGGGACTTGTTGGCATGTTGTCCTTTTTTTTGAATGGAGGGAGCAAAACTCTTTCCAGCTTGCAGGAGGAGGGGAAAGCTGTTTTCTGGGACTGATGGTGACCTATATTGGCCTAATACTTCCTTTCTTACTGTGTCTGAAATGGCAGCTGTAGAGTAGGGACTAGGTCTTTGGTCTGGCATGATGCTTAGCCCAGTAGTCCTTTATTAAAATAAAGATGGTAATGTATCATTCAATTATACAAGCAAGCATTGTATGTGTGACTTAGTTTTAAAATCAGAAGATTAATTAGAGAAGCACCTGCTCATTTCTGAATGTTCCCTTTAACTTCAGTAAGGCAATGACTGGCAACAGAAAGCACACAAAACAGCAATTTCAGTAAACAAAAACCCACACACAACAAACCACCCCAAATGAACAAAAAGAACCCAGACCATCCAAACCTTTAATATTTAAGTGATCTTCTGAAGTAGGCTAAAGACTTTTTTCAGGCAATTGTTAAGGATGCTTGGTAAGCAGAAGAAATTCCAATTTGCTTTTAAAGCTCAGTATTTGCCCGTTGTAGCTGTGGCTGCAGTGGAATGTGTTTGTTTGGGTATTTTTTTGCTGGTGATGCTCCAGTTTGCTCTTCATCGTTTCCAGCACCATGAGAAACTGACAGTGATTGCTTTCTCTTGCATTAATGTTTATCTGTACCCTCAGGATAGGATTTCTGGGCCTTGGTCTGATGGGAAGTGGCATTGTCTCCAACTTGCTGAAGATGGGTCACACTGTCACTGTCTGGAACCGGACTGCTGAGAAGGTAGGCATGTGCTTAAACCTTTCTTAAGCATTCAGTTACCCCCTATATCTCACGGAATCATCCTTCAGTGGTGCTTGGGAGAGGATGCCAAAGAAACACAAGGATATGCTTGCCACTTTGTTCTGTCCTATTTCCTAGGTGCTTGTTGGTGGGCGCGTGTGACTAAGTGCAGCTATGGTCTGTTCTAGTGTGGTCACTCTTATGTCACCGGTCTCACCCCTTGTCACTGCCTTTTTGTGTGAGAGGAGAGAGTTGTCAGAAAAATTACACCCTTGTGTAGCATATATGTGTTGAAGAATGGGATGCAACATGCTTCTGAAAATATTGCTGATGTGAATAGCCATGTCAGTGTGTAGTGCATCTGGCCAAAAAGGCCAGGTGCAGGGAATTATCCCAGGAGATTGAGGTGTGGTAGGATGTGCTGCTCAGATGCAGGTTAGTCTACATCTATTGTGATAGTCACGTTGTGGTAACAAGGGTTCTGTCAAAGACCTGCTGTGTCATGAGACCAGGATGGAGAAAAGGTTTTGTAGGGGTATTCAAATTGAAAATTGAGCTTATATTGCCTTGCACTTATATACTAGACAGTGTTATTCTTTGTAGTGGAGGAGGAAAAGTAGGTAGCTGGGGGAGATGTGGTACTTGTAAGATGCTGTGGAATATCAAAACAGCAAGGATGCTGTGGTTACTGTGTTAAAAGGGGATTAAAAGATTCATTTTTTCAAGAGCAAAACATGGCTGGCATGGGGGGATAGGATAAGAAGGAGCTAAGATTTTGAAGCAGCAGCCCACTGAAACACATCAGTCTCAGTTGTGCATATCCCTGTTTACTATCCAGTAACACATTTTGTGATGTCCTTTTACCAATTTTTTTTCCCTAAATCTCCCTTTTTTCCCTATTAATTTCTTGTCAAACCCACAACATTCTTATCATTTCACCAAAGAATTTTGTTTCTTTGTGTCTGTCTTTCAAAATTTTTCACCTGTTCTTCAGAAAAGCTGCAAAAGAGCCCTGTGTATGTGTGTGTGTGTAGACAGAGCAACAGAAGATGAAGTTGCTGTGTAATTAACATGCCTGACTCCTTTGGAGTTGTGTCTAGCAGTGGAGTTTTGCTGCAGTGGAGTTTTTACAGCAAAATGCAAAGAATCCATTTGCTCTGTATTTAATTTGTCTTACCTTTGGACTTGTGCCTTTTGCAGTGTGATTTGTTCATCCAGGAGGGTGCACGTCTGGGAAGAACCCCTGCTGAAGTAGTCTCCACCTGTGACATCACCTTTGCCTGTGTATCAGATCCAAAAGCAGCGAAGGATGTAAGGATTAGCTCTTATTTTACCTCTGCTGGTTAGACTATGATATGGCAGTCACTGAATGCCAGTTCTGATTCCTGCTAACCACGGTAGCCTGGGTCATTGTACATCCTGAGCAGTGCAGCTGTGTAAAAATAAATGTCCCGACAAAAATTACACATTTTGAAAACTAAGTCTTTGAGGGCAGGTTCTGATAACCCTCTGGGGGTCTGCCACTGCAGTGCCAGGCTCAGCTGGACTCCTGCAGAACTGGGATTTCTCTGCAGACACCCTATTGCTTTACCGCTCTTCTGTTCTCCACAGCTGGTGCTTGGTCCAAGTGGAGTGTTGCAGGGGATTCGCCCAGGGAAGTGTTATGTGGATATGTCCACCGTGGATGCAGATACAGTCACAGAGCTGGCCCAGGTAATGACTGAACTGAGCCTCTTAACAGCTGTGATTCAGCAGCAGTTCTACAGTTTGTGTTGCTTCAGGTGCTTTATTACCTGTTGGTAATAAAACTGCTTCTAGAGATCTTTGGGCTTCTTTTGGGAGAGTCTCAAGTTCCAGGCAAACAAGACAAAATAGCGTGTCAAATCTTGCCTAGCAAACAGTGTTGGATGAGATGTTCCCTGGTGATACCAGCAAAGCCTGTAGATTTGGCAGAGCTGTTACCTGGCGCCAGTGCAAGCAGCCAGATTTTGACCCCTTAAGAAATATTTGTAGATAGGTTGGTGTTCTGTAGCAAATTGGAGGGTGACACCCTGTCTGGATTAATGACTGATAAAATGCATAATCTGCCTAGTTTAAATGCTCTGATTGGGGAAAAGGAATGTCTTCACATTTCATTCTATAGAAATACTATTACAGGATTTCTGTAGAAGTGTTCTGGTTGCTTCTGCTGTGATATCTATGATTTCTTTTTGGCGTCTTGATTGTTCCCCACTGCCCTAAGGCAGTGTGTGTGGTTGCACGATGAAGGGGAGCTGGTTTTGGTGAAGTTTTAAGCAGACGTGTTGGTGATGCAGTAGTATGTAACATCAATTCGGAGAATGCAAATCACCCATATTAGTAAACCTCTGGCTGAAGAGATCTGTCAGAGGCTTTTCCTCTCTGGGAAAGAGGGGAAAATATAATGATCCATCTTCGGGGATTCTCATGCCACTTATACACCTTCAGCATTGATCCCTTGGCCAGTATAGGGTGCCATGACCAAAGCAAGTCAGTTCAGCTGCTTAAAGCATACGCGGTAGTGATAGGTGCAGGAGGGTCTTGCTGGAGTGTGAGGTCAGCTTTTGGTCTTAAGCACCCTTTGCAGGATACAGTGTGGGACATCACTTTAGTGCTTTCATCTCCTGTTTAAATGTTGGAGCTATTTGTTCTGCTTTAAAATGCTGTCCTCAGGGGCAGGAATGCCCTAAATGATGTTCCTGCTGCTGTTCATGCACAGCTAACCAGAGATGCTCTTCTCCCAGGTGATAGTGTCCCGAGGTGGTCGCTTTCTGGAAGCACCAGTCTCAGGAAACCAGCAGCTGTCTAATGATGGAATGCTTGTGATCCTGGCAGCTGGCGACAGGGGTTTATATGAGGACTGCAGCAGCTGTTTCCAAGCCATGGGGAAGACCTCTTTTTTCCTAGGTAATTGAAAGATGGAGGGTGTGACAGCAGTTTCTTAGTGCAAGGACTGGGAATTTCAGCAAGGAGTCTGAGATGTATCTGTCATCTTTTTCTTTTCTCTTTGGGCAGTGTGGGAAATTGGCCTGCTCCTCTGGAACTTGACCAGTTTCAGAGCCTGCCTGCTAAGATTTCTTTTTTGAATGCTGGCTCATTTTGGAGGATCTGTGATGCTTTTGGTTTTAAATCATATTTTCATATGATTTCTCCATTCCTTTGAGAGCTTGGAAAATGGGATATGTTCTGAAGTCTTTCAGGGGAAGGGAGAGCTGCCAAGTGCTTGATGCCAGGAGTCTAGCAGTGTTACTGCTGTGTGGGCTGGGGAAGCAGGGCTGCTCTTTCTCTTCTGGAGGAATCCCAACGGTGTGTCTCGCTCCCAGGTGAAGTAGGCAATGCTGCCAAGATGATGCTGATCGTGAATATGGTCCAAGGCAGCTTCATGGCAACAATAGCAGAAGGACTGACTTTGGCTCAAGTGACTGGCCAGTCCCAGCAGACCCTTCTGGATATCCTCAATCAGGGACAACTTGCCAGCATCTTCCTGGACCAGAAGTGCCAAAGTAAAGTTCTCTTACGTTGCTTTCCTACAGGGCATTTTTTTACAATCTAGCAGCTTTTCAGATAGTGGCAAAAGGTAGAAAATAACAGTCCCATCTTCATCAGCCTGGGATTATGGTTATTTTAAGGATTCTGGAAATGAAGAACTGAGTTCCTATTCCTTCCCCTTCATAGCTAGGACTTCTGAGAATCTGAATTAGGACTGCTTAGGGCTTAAGTTAAGATTTCATTGGGGCAGGGTAACAAGTAAAATGGAGGGCAAGCTGCTTAGAAATCTGAGTTCACTTTGTCAGTGGGCAGCAGTGACATCATCTGCTGTGGCCAAATGAAGATAGAGAGTGGAGAAACAGGAGAGCTAAAAGTACTGATCAGCAGTGGAAAGGGAGATTGATGTTGAATTGCAGCCCCTTGCAGCGTGGGCTTGGCTTACTTTTGTCATGTTTACTTTTTGCATGGGTTCCTCTCAACAGATATCTTGCAAGGAAACTTTAAACCTGATTTCTACCTGAAATACATACAGAAGGATCTTAGATTAGCTATTGCACTGGGCGATTCTGTCAACCACCCAACTCCCATGGCAGCTGCTGCCAACGAGGTAAGAGTTGTTCAGTGTTCAGATGTGTTCTTCAACATTTATTCGACAGAGCCATTTGTCAACCAGAGACACAGATCTAAGAATTACATCATCTCTAAGACAAGGGAACAGTGACTGAAATATATTTTTACTAGGGTGGCATTGGATTTGTTTTGATTGTAGAAACCCTTAGAATGTTACATCAGGAAACACAGAAAGACCTGGCATTTTCTGATCTGCACTTGGATTATTTGACATACTGTGCAGTTCTCTGGTTGCAGTGGTCAGCAAAGGAGTTTTTCTGCTGGGAAAAGGCTTCACACAAGAGCAGGCTCTGATCCTTTTCTGATTTCTCTTTAGGTCTATAAACGAGCAAAAGCATTGGACCAATCTGACAACGACATGTCCGCAGTGTACAGGGCCTACATCCATTAGGCTGCATCCTTCTTACTGTTCATACAATGATTATTGATTAATATTATTATGATACTGGGTTTTAACTCTGGACCAGTCCATCTCTGTCTTTCCATTTCCTTTTATACACAGACTTTGAGACCTGCCACAGAGGCAGCTGCTGCTGTGAGCCTTCCACTGTGGCAGGAGGGGGGAGGAGGGGGCTCGAATTGTTGCAGTCTAATTAGAAAAATCCATGCCATGCACTGACAGTCATGAGACGGAACAGCGGCGAGGCAACTCTGCCAGAAATCTGCTGCTTGGCTGCTTTAATTTTCCTCTTTGTTTGCTAGTCCAAGATGCTGTTTCTAACAATCCCTTTTCTCCTTTGCTGTGAAATAATGCAAATGTTGGACTCTCTGCATCAAGGGGACAGGGTGACATACATCCCATCTACCTGTGAACATCACTCGAGTCCTTGGTCCCAAGTAAGGTGAGGAGCATTCTTGCTGATTAGCCACTGTTAGAGAACAAAGCACCTCCCATGGAGGAGAAGGGCAGTTCCAGAGGGTAAGGGGAGTTGCGTGCAACACTGTCTTGATTCTGTTTCTTTTTAAGCTTCCACTTCCCCAGCACCTTGATGGAGGAATTCCTGTACTGTTAAAGACAACACATTGCATCCATGTCTTCCCCTGTACAGACAACTATAGCTTGAGGAACACAAACTGTACCGAAAATAGGAGAATGCCAGTGTCAGTGAGGCTCCTGAAAGGTTTATCACAGCCCATCCAAAACATGATTGGAAAGTAACATGTTTGCATAGAAAACTGCAAGAGAAACATAGAGCCTATAAAACTGGGCTAAGAGATTTTACTTGTTCCTGGCCTTAGCTTATGTTAGTTACTACTTGCTCTTTTTTTTTTAACCCTTGTAGTCAAAGGTGTCTTGGATTATAGCGGTGTCATAAGCAGAGTGGTGAATCTGAAAGGGGAGAGAAGAATGATCCAAGAGATTGAAATTCCTGAGCTCTTTTCCACACTCTCTGGCCTTTGCATGGTTGTCACATCTCTTAGCCAGTTTGCCCATCTGTAAAGGTGGGTGATGGTTACCTACCTCACAGGGATACTTTTGTGTACTGACTAGTGATCTTTATACATGTCAGATTTTCCATACATGTTCTTAGTGTTATTACTTTGGGTACAAGCTAGCACAGCATGAGCCTTCTCCCTGTATCTGTGACTCCGCTTGTGGCCAGATACCAACTTCTAGAAAGACCAGTAACTGAAATTGGGGAGACTAAGACCGCTGCTGAGCTTTAGTCTAGAGATGGGTGACGGGACCTGCAGATGCCAAGGCTAGAGATCAGAGATGCTCTCAGTGTAGACAGCACAGCAGCCCAGAGTCCAAAGGACGCCCGTCACTAAAACAGCACAGAGTGTGACTTGGTTTCTTGGTTTGTTTGGGTTTTTTTTCCAATTCTCAGTATTAGCCTTCTGGGAGTGTTCTTGCATTTTAAATTCAAGTGTTAGAAAAATGCCAGTGAGAAACTTTGGCCAAAATAACTTCTCAGTGGTACAGTCTCCTTCCTCCCTTGGGCTGGGATTCTGAAAGGAAAGAAGACAGATTCAAATTAGGCTGTGTTCCTGACATCTGCCCCTGCCACCTTTTTATTTTCTAGGAGCTTAATGTCTGTGTAAGGAAATTTCCCCTGGGTTAGGATTTCTTACCAGTTCTGCTTTGTGCAGCATGTATGTATGGTTCAGGGGCAGCTTGTTAGGAAACAACAGTGTCAGATACTCATTTTGAATCACAACATCTAATGCCTCATGCTGTAAATGTTACTTTGAGTATTTCACCTTCTGTGATGACTGTTCCTTGTGGGCTAATGCTGTATTCTGCATTACTTACATCCTGTGGTGAACACTCGGCAACAGAGCTGTCAAACCTCACTGCCTCTTGGCCACTACATGTGGGCAATGGTAGTTCTACACCCGTGTTTCTTTGGCAATGCCACTGCCATCCTCCATGTAGGTATTCACAATAAAGGCACATAAAATTGCCAGGATAGCTAGCCATTGACCTGCTTTTACACATTGTTCTTCTCCACCCAGAACTCCACTGTTAACATCTGAAGTCCTTCATTAAACATGCCACATAAAAAAAAAAATCTCTCATATGAATTATGCATTGAGGGCACCTGAGGGAAGTTGTGGGTTTGAGGGCAGGAGATGAGACTACAGGAAAAAATCTTTTGGGAGGGAGAAGGAGGTACTGTCCCATGTGCAGCTGAGAGTGAACTATGCTGAGCCGGTTCCGTGGCGTCCCCCACCTGTGCCTGCCCTCTTGGGCCAGAGTGAAGGTGAATGGATGTGAGCAAAGGTAATGGAGGATCTCTGTTAGTTTGTGGTGCCTCTGGATACAGAGAGAATGCCAAAGGAGCTCTCAAGTCCTGTGACAGGTATTTCATAGTGAATTCAAAGAACCATTCCCTAGGCAGCTCACTGCTGCAGGGTTTGTTTCTAGAAATACTGTAGTTCTAAGAATGGAGATGGTTATTTCTGTGGGAGTGGCAGATGTGGACTAGTTCAACACTGTAATTTATCATGGGAAGGTCTGACTGCAGCTTTCAGCCAATGTGGGTGGCTGTAGAGTGGCTGCAGTGCTGCCTGGACAGCTGTACAGTCACAGGCGTGCCCAGGAGGAGCAGGAGGAGACCAAGAACTCTGATGTGGCTGTGAAGAGGAGGGATGGAAATGTGGGAATCTGGACTGTTCTAGATGCCGATTGAGATTGCTGTCAGTCTCACTCAGATTGTTGTATTTATGTCTGT
The DNA here is from genome assembly GCA_013398115.1 of Falcunculus frontatus. NCBI lineage: Eukaryota > Metazoa > Chordata > Aves > Passeriformes > Falcunculus > Falcunculus frontatus. The sequence continues at coordinate 36,102 of VZRV01004055.1, read as the reverse complement.
AGCCTCTGAACATGGATTTCAATCTGTTCCTAGGCCTGAGATTTGGGGGAGGGAAATGGGGGAAGCAGTGGATTGAGAGATGCTCTAATAAAACTGGCTAGTCAATGTTGTCCTAATATTGTTGACAATTCTGTAAAGTTTCTTTTTATGAGGATTTGTTTTAGCAATTTGCTTTTTTTTGACTCCTTCCTTTTTAAAGAGAAAATGTGACACTTGTGAAAAGCTTGTAATAAAAGCAGTTTCCTTTTTCCTTGATAGATCCTGTAGTTCATTAAGGTTGTGAATTTTTATTTTCCTGCCTTGTTTTTAATTAACATTTGTCATTCAGAATAGGATGTGTGAAAATGTTTAAATGGCAATGATTTTTTTTTTTTTTTGGTGCAATTAACAAAGCTACTGGCAAAAAGAATAAAACCTTTCTTGGTAACAAAATGTTCTTGTGGCATTTTCTAAAGCCTTTCAGAGCTGTCTTGGGGTCTGTAAGGAAGTATGTGTTCCTCAGAACATTAGAAACTCAGAGCTGCTGAAAACCAAGTAATCCTGAGAGCACTTCAGTCATTGCTGAATGCTGGAATTGTTAGTGAGGCATTACAGAGGATGAGCGTGGATAAATTCCAGGCTCTGTGTGTGGAGGGCTGCATGCATCTGGGATGAGAGGAGGATGCTTGGTTTTAATATTCTGGTATTGATAACTTGTGTTAAGTTTGGGGCTGGGGTATCCATCCTTCTGGCATTTGGGGTTTTTTGAGCACTAAGTCTTATGAGCAGCCTGGTCCAGTGGAAGATTCCTGTCCATCGCAGGAGGGTGGAACGAGATGAGCATTAAGGTTCCTCTCAACTGCAGCCATCCTATGATTCTGCGAAGACTAACTCAGCAGTGAGTTGGGTATTCTAAGACATGATCCTTAACTGAAATGTTTACAAGTTCTGGACTACTGCTTGTGGATAATCAGGCACTTGGACAGCAGTAGTTGTTCTTGCCCTGAGGTACGAGGATGAAAGGAAGTGTGGATGAGAGTGGGTTTCAGGTGCAGTGAGTTACGGGTGCCCGAGGAAGCACTCCTTTTGAGCACTGTCGTTAAAAGCAACAGCTAGAAAGTCGAGAGCTGTGCTTGCAGCGGGAACTGGTGCTGTTGGAAGATCTCCCTGCCCTGGGCATGAAGGATCATTCCTATCTCCCACCCCCGAAGGGCTGGTGTGGTTGAAGGCGTTATGCCCGCACGTCTCGTTCGCAGTACAGCCGCTGTGAAAGGGAACTCGCCGACTTCTGTGCAAAGACCTCACAGCCAAGATAAATGTATTTATTTCGAAAAGTGATGAGACTTCCACGTCTTCACTAATTTCTGAGTATTCTTACACGCAGCTCGGTTTGATCCTCGCCGATCTGCGCTGGGCTGGGGGCCGGCAGGTCAGACCCCTCTTGCCGCAGCGCCAGGCTCGGGGACTGTGCGGACGATGACCCCGCCCTCTCTGACGTCGCCCACAGGGCCCCTCCCCGCGCGGTGGCGGCGGAAGCGGCGCTGCCCAATCAGGCGCTGCAGGGCAGAGCGCGCGGGGTGTCGGGGGCGGGGCCGGCGGTGTCGGGATGGCGGCGGCGATGGCAAGCCAGGGGGAGCGGGCGGTGCTGGTGAGTCGGGCGGGCGCTCGGCGGGGCCTGGGGGAGCGGCAGCGGCCTCTCCCCGCGCATGACAGCACTGCCGGGCCCCTGCAGCTTCATTCTGTGTGCTCGGGCGGGGACCCGCGGCATGGCGGCAAGGCCGTCCCCTGCCCATGGGTCCGGGCCGGGCGCGGTGCGGGGGCTGCCCGGGCCCGGCCGTAGAGCAGCTGCCCTGACTGCAGGCGCTGCCCAAGTTCCAGCCGTGTTGTCGGGCTAGGCTTTCGGACCGGCGCCCGGGCCCTGTCGCCGCGTGACTCGGAGGCCACGGCCTCCTCCCGCCTCGCCCACCAGCGGCGCTGCTCCTCCGGTGGGCCTGGTGGCGTGGGGTGGCGAGGCCAGAGCCGCCCTGCTCCCGGCACACCGTGAATGTGCCCTCCGACCTTGGTGTCCCGCTGACCGGCCCCGCACAGGGCGGGTGCCCGAGCCGCGCTAGTGACCTGGTAGCAGCGGGGACGGCGCAGAGCAGTCGCCACTGCGGCCTCCCCGGGACAGGAGCTCCGAGGCGGAGTGAAATGTCCGGTCTGGAGAAGGGGTTCAGAGATCCATCGGTCTGGGTGGAAAGCCACGTAGGAAAACAGATTTTTCTAATGTCATGTGGTTTAGAAGAGTATGACCAGCATTCCCCAAAAATACAACTGTGCAGTGCACAGATGTGCACGAACTTGACTTAGTCCAAAATTGATGGGCAGGGGAAGGGAGATTTCTTGCTGTGACTAGAGGGAAGAAAGACACCAATGGGGATTTTGAGTAGAAACACCTGCATAATGCTGGTGGGTGTTGGAAGTACAAAAGGCATGTCCTGCACCCATGGAATCACCGTTCCTTTGGGAACCTGGAGGAGGGCAAGTGTTACAGAGTGAAAGAGCTGCAGATTCATCTTCTCTCTGGTGATCAGGGACAGGACCCGAGGGAACAGCATGGAGCTCTGTCAGGAGAGGTTTAGGCTGGATATTTGGAAAAGTTCCTTCACCCAGAGGATGGTCAGGCACTGGAATAGGCTCCCCAGGGCAGTGGTCACAGCACCGTGCCTGACAAAGTTCAAGGAGTGTCTTGACAACACTCTCAAGCACATGGTAGAATTCTTGGGGCTGTCCTATGCAGAGCCCACACTTGGACTTGATGATCCTTGTGGGTCCCTTCCAGTTAAGGACATTCTATGATCAGTATAATTCCCAGAAACCCAAAACAGGATTAAAGGGTTGAAGTCAGTGGTCCTGCACCCAAACTGCTTTGAAGGATAACAGGGAATCCTGCCTGGCTTTGTTGTGTGTGCCTGCCTTGGATAAATGTTTGCTGAAACAAACCTGACTTTGTCCTACTGGTTATTGGGATAACTCTTGCATAAGGTGATGACACATCAGTGGGGGGTTGTGTTCGTCATGGTGAACAGGAACCATCTAGCAGAGAAACCACAAGCCTAAAGTTCTGAGCTGACCATACCGTTCCTATTTTTTCTATGGGCAACCTGCTCAGAACTCTCCCCATGGAAAATTTCTTTTCTTACAGGATGACAAGTGGCAATCCTTTCTTTGTCCCATGCTTACTTCTGTTCCCCACTTCTTTGATGATCTGCATGGGGTCTCACGGTTTAACAGGAACTGTTAATTAGCTGTACTTTGAGGGTCTGCTTTATACAGGCTTCTCTTGTTTGTTTGTTACTGAATTTGCCCCAGTGATTGGGAGTCCCCAGCCTGTGTCCCCCTCACCCCCTTTTCAGTTTAACTTGGTTTGGTTTTAGACTGCTATTGCTTGGGGAAATGCTGGGGGTGGGGGGCAGGGGATGCTCATTTTAGTTTTTATCTTTGTTTCTCACCACCTAATTAGCAACAAATTTGTCTCCAAGTTGATTCAGTTTTCCCTTTGCCAGGAGTTGATAATGGATCTCCCTAGCTTTACTTTGGCCCATGACCTTATTTCCTCCCGTGACCCATTGAGGAAGGGGCAGTGAGGGAGGCTGGGTGGGTGTCTGGCAGCCAGGTGAGTCCATCCCAACAGCTTAAAAAGATGCCCCAGTTTTTGAAGCAGTAGGATTTTTACTTTGCTCTGAAATTCACATTCAATTCCAGGTTTTTTGGTACAGTGATTTGTGTGAATGTTGCTTTCTTAAAGAAAGACAGGGCAAGAATGAGGACAGTTCATTGGACTGGAGTGGAGATGTGGAGACTGAGGTGTTTCAACAAATCAGGAAGAAATCTTTTGTTCTTCTTTATTTAAACAGCATGGAAACAGAAGTACACTTAGAACTTAAATAATTTTCTTATGTGTCTGAGAGATTTGCTTCTGGTGTTTGATGTCTAATGATTCCACTGCTATCTTCCCATGACATAGGAAGAAGAATTTAAATGGCTTTTACAAGAAGAGGTCCATGCTGTTTTGAGACAGCTGCAGGATATTTTGAAGGTGAGGTTAATTTTGTCTGATTTTTGTGTTGTGGCTTTGTTTGACCTTTTGTATAAGGAATGGTGATAGGTTTCCCCTGGACGAAAAAATTCTTGGTAGAGGCTGCACAGAAAGGTCATCTGTGCATGTCCAGTTCTGTTCCTAGTGCTTGCTTGCCCTTGCTTCCCAGTAAAGCTGATTTCCCCAAGATTGCTCTGTTCTTGATCTTCTGCTAAGAGCTGCTTTGGAAAGGCAGCCAGACCTATCTGCCAGGCATTTGCCTGAGATATGAATATTTTCTGGAACAGAGAATGTGGATCTGCCTTTAACTCTGGCTTGTGCTGGTGGAAGCAAGCAATGTGGCCTTTAGCTGGTAGCTGCTACTTGTGCAGTAATTACTAGCATGCACTCTTCTTGTTCAAAATCATCCTTTCCTTGACATGCCCACTCCTCTGCTGATACCTGCCCCTTTCAGAGGCCTGATGTGTTCAGCTGAAGCAGATGGGCAGCACTTTTCTCACCTTTCTCCTGCCTAAGCATGCACTGCAGGGTCAACTCTTTCCAAGCAGCCAGTGGGAAACTGGCCAAAGGGACTTGTGTGTGCCAAGAATGCACAGTGTATCTGCTGGTCAGTGTTCAACAGGCCCAGCCCCTTAACACTATGTGGTTTTGGGAGGTTATAGATTGATGGAAGAGCAGGGCCAAAAATGTGGAGGTGAGGGGCAAGTGCTAGAGGAGGTAAGAGTGCCATAGTGCTGACTCAGAACCCTAGGACTGGAGTCAGTAGCAGGTAACAGTAGACTGCGATACCTGTGTATATAATACCTGTTTTGAAGAATTTATTATAGTTTTAAGGGTGAAGTGTGTAAAGGGCAGTCACCAGCCAGGATAACCAGGTGGAGGGCTGGTTTTCACTCCAGACTTCTTTCATGTGTAAGGACCAGCTGTGATAAGGGACAGCACCATGTGCAGAACTGAGCTGTCAGGTCCTGCTCCTTCTGTGGGCAGCTTGGGTATCCTGCTGGCACTGCCCAGCTCCAGGGTGTGGGATTTCCAAATGCCTTTCGCTGTGGGTTGCATGCGCTGAGCCTTCTCCTGGGCTGCACCAGTCCTGCAGTAGGCTGAAATCCAAGTGCTCTGCTTAGTGGACTTCAGGAGGCTGGCAGAGGTGACTGCTACATATTCAGCCACTTGCTGGTATCCACATTACCTTTGTTCCTGGCTCATGGCGTGCTGGGCCCAGGCAGATGCTCCAGCACTCACTGTGTCCTCTCTTGGGCAGGAGGCCTCCCACCGCTTTGCCCTGCCCACCAGTGGCTCAGGAGGAGCTGTCAAGCAGGAGAACTTTGTACTAAGCACATCAGGGTAAGTGGTGGTGGTCAGTGGGTCGCTTCCCTCTGCAGCAAAGGGTGCAGGTCCTGGAGGATCTGTGGTGAAGGGCTTTGCAGAAGCCCTGGCGTAGTGGGTTTTCTTTAATAGGAGATTTTGCCTTAAGGAAAACGAACTCTCATGGGAGGTGAAGGTAACAGTCTGTAGCTGTGTTCCAGGGCTGCCTGAGCCCGCCTCGCGCCATTTCCTGCTGACACCTGTAACGTAGTCACCGATTCCTGACCACATGCTCATGTGCTGTGGGTAGTTTGCCAAGGGGCGTTTTTCTGATTATGACACAGGGAATGGCACTTACAAGACCCGAATTCTGCTCTTGTCTCTGTTTCTGACCCTGACTGTGGACAAATCTTAACCTTTGTCCTAATCTCCCTAAAATAACAATAGCAAATCTCCTTCACCCAAAGCAAACTGAGGCTTTTGCAGAAGGTGCTATAGACGTGCAGTTCTTCTGAAATTGATACCCATTTTTTGATCTTCAGTGTGTCCCTTGGACTCAATAGGTGCTGTGGCAGAGGTCACAAGCTTGTCACAAAGCAGTTCACCTTAGTCCTTAGGAATGTCACAGCATTGCAAGGAATCATGCAGTAATTCTGTACTAAGTTCGAAGGTTGTCTTCTTCAGGTCTTAGTTAATTTAGTTTTCATTTGTTGTTGTTGTAAGGTGGGTCTTGCAGTGTTAATCTGAAGAGTCTCTAATCTAGTAAAATGTAAAGTATGGCCCAACCAGGTGCTTCAGTCTTCTCCTCACACTGTTCATTGTAGATGTGAGTCATCTTGCAGGACCTTTCAAAGGGTTTGGAGTGTGGGTTTTTTATTTATTTAAGGTTGTGGGGTTTTACTTATTTAGGGTCTTTTTTCTTGGAATGGGGTGTGGTTTGTAGGTTTCAACTCCTGTAGGAATCACCTAACACTCCAATGTCAGTAATTAATTTATTGTCTTGTGCTTGTGCCTGCTAGAGCTGTTTGTAACAGCAACCAAATTGTTTACAGGTGATAAATGGAATAAGAATGGGGTCAAAATGAAGGTAATGTTTTAGGCAGAGCAGTTAGGGTGAGCAGGCCCATAAAGAATATGACAGGAGTTGACCACAGTTGAACTGGGGACTTGAAAGTGTGTGTAGTGTTTAGCTACTGGGCAGGAGTAGTGTTCAGACTCTGGGCAGGAGGAACCGTGCTGGCTACACAGGACAAGGAGGGGAGGTGTTAGGTTGGCAGCTGATAGGTGCCTCTTGTGACATATGTTGCCCAGATACTTCCTCTCATTCTAGCACAGACCAGGTAAAAGGTGTGATGACGCTGCAGGGAGATGCACTGTGTCAAGCTGTGAGTACTTGCCACACTTCTTGCTTTGTACTACAAGGGGTGGGTGTCGTCCTTATCACCCTTTGATCACCTCGGGGAGGGAGGTCACCCTGGTTATGTGTTACCTATGATCAGTGTTCTTTGTCAGTCCTCCCTAATTGGCCTAGATGTTTCAGCAACCATTGAAATTTGTCAAGATCCAGCATCTGACACCCCCTCCTACCACCACCACAAGGTGGTGAGTGCTGGAGTCAACTTCCATGGGGATTCCTTGCCTTTACCACCTTTGTTGTGTAATAACAAGTTTCCTTGGGGGCCTTCTGGGCTGAGGTCATGTGTCCTGCCTGGATCTCAATTCACTCAATGCCTTTCAACCTATTCTTTCTATTAATATCATCCTGTGGGAACACTGAAGTTCTGGCTGTGCCAGGACTGCAGAAGGCAGTTTGCCAAGATGGTCTGGAAGAATGGAATGCAACTGCCAGCCCCCATCTTCTGCATATAGGCATTTCTTGCTCTCATGTGTTTGTTTCTTTCTTCAAGGATGTTAATCTGAAAATGCCCAGAAACAATCAGCTCCTGCATTTTGCATTCCGGGAAGACAAGCAGTGGAAATTGCAGCAGGTACCTGTTGGCTCTAGATGCCTACCCGTCCATAGCCTCAGTGCTCTCTGAGCAGTAACTTTAGTCTTTCAGATAGACTGTTATGTCCATTCCACATGAGCTACAGTGGTAAAAGCTAAGAGAGGAAGCAGGTGGAATTAAATCAGTTAAATTCAGCTGGGGTGCCTGGGTGGGCTCATTCCAGACACACCAGTTGATCTGAAGGCTGTCTGCATAGCAATCATGCTCATTTAAAGGGGTGCCTGAGGTGCCTGTGCAGGACTGTCCCATGTCACCCCAGGCTAGCAGGGCAAAGAGCAGCTTCAGGGGCTTTGAGTAGCTTGCTCTAACTGTCTTGCAGATGCATTTCTTTACACTGTGAACAAATTAGTGTGTTCCAGTGGCGTGTCTGAGTTCCCTCACGTAAGGAGTTAAAAGAATGCAGCTATCCAGAACCAGAATCTCTTCCTCATCATTTTGCTGGGAGATACCTGATTTCAGGACCTGACCTAGGGTCTAAAGACATGATTTGCCTCAATTACTTTGTCACAGCTGAGTAGGTTGGAGGAAGATGTATTCAATGTGCTTCCCTGTGCCGTAGCTCAGGTTTTTCTAGTTGATGAGTGCATTTGGCATTGAGTGCAGTTCCCAACGCACTGCTTTAGCAGTGAAAGCTCTACCTAGTAACTTTGTAGAAATCTAGAAAATTGTGTACTTGGATGCTAATGCCAAACTTGACTGAGTTTGTTTATGCCTTGCAACAAAGCAAGGAAGTTTTTGTGACAACACTCAGCAGTGCCTCCGTTTTTGTGGCTGTTTTGTACTGCTGCCTGGTTGATAGACTTCTACCAGCTTTTATGGAAAGCTTTTATTTACTTGCATTACGTGTTCTAACGTTGTTCAGATATGGAGTGTGAGTGCCTAAAGGACTGAGTGCAGAAGCATTTAAAGTGGTTATATGGTGATCTTTGGCCTGTCTGAATTAAAAATTAGCATCTCAAATGATCGTAAGTATCTTCCCTTAATGAGTGATGTCAGCTGGAGTTTTGTTTCTCTGTACAAAGTGAAGTCATGGGTAAGAAGTAGCGTAGGCATGTTTTGAAGGAACACAAGTGCAGGCACATAAATTTTGAGAAAGTTGATTATAAAACAGAGCAAAATCAAGGGGGAATATGAATGAAGCAAATCATACCAGCAGCGTTGGTATTGCTTGGTTTGGTAATGCTGCCAGGAACAGTTTAGCTTGCTCAGAAGCCTCTGGGAGATGTAAAGCTGGAGGTGATGATGTTTGGAGATGCCCAAGTACCTGCAGAATCTCTCTGCAGTCTGACAGTGGACTTAGCATTCTCACTCCTCTCTGTAACCTCTGTAACCAGTGCAAGAGCTTTCTAAAAGCAGGGCTGTTCTGTGTTCTCTGAGGTCTGCATTAGAAGGAACCAGAGCCAGATCTATGCCAGGGAGGCTTCTACAAGGATGTAGAGCTGGGAGCTGTGATTGCTGGAGGGCATTGTAGATATATCAAACTACAAATACCCCAAGCTGTGTTGCCCGTCTCCCAGCAGACACTTCTCATACAAGCTTCTCTGCTTAGCTCTGCCATTTGCACCCTCTGATTTACTCCTTGGGCTTGTTCTTCAATTTTCGTGCTGCTGCCTGAAATTGAACACCAGTCAGTTTCTCCCAGGGCCATTGTCTTCCTCTGGTTTGTCCTTGCTCCTGTGACAGCAAGGATACACCTATCAACCTTGCTTTGATAACTGTTACTCTTGCTTGAGAGGAACTCGAGCCAGCTGTATCCTGAGTCTGGTCCGATCCCACACAATGGCACAGCTTCTTGACGCTGGAGATAACTCTCAATCCCAACAATTTTACTATAAAAGGACTCTGGGATACTGCCGGAGACACCATATTAGAAATTAGTGCTTGCTGCTCATTGATGTCATAGGTTTTAGCTCTAATAGGATGAAATCATTGTTCATGGTGCTGGAGCTGACTGCTGTATTCCATTAGCAGTGAGAATTCCTACCAAGCAGTCATGATCAGAGTGCTCCCAGGATGAGAGTGCCTGATGTCACTTCAGGACAGCAACAATATTTGTACTGACAATCCAGGTTGTACCTGTCAGACTGTTCTGCATCTCCAGTCCACGAGTGGAGAACCGATTAATGCTTCTGGGCAGCAGTGGTAGGTTTGTGTTAAGAGAGTGTCTGACATTTAGACATGGCATTAACATTTGAGAAGACACCATTCTTAAAGTCAGTGAGATAACTGGGGAAACCTTTACTTTCCAGCATGTGTTATTATGGAGTGTTTCTTTCATAGGGCTGCATTTGTACCTTTGCAGATCCAGGATGCTAGAAACCATGTGAACCAAGCCATTTACCTGCTTATGAACAAAGATGTGAATTACCAGTTCAAAACAGGCTTGGAAGTGCTGAAGGTGAGGAGAAAGCCCCTGCTGCTTGGGTAGTAACATGCTTTTTTTTCCCTCCATTTGTTGTTTTAAACACAGTTGATGCACATTACTGTCTGAATCTCTCAGTGGAAACTGACTTCACAGCTGTACCCATATGTACCCGTGTCAAGAACTGTCCATGTGACCACTTATTTTATATGAATCTGTACTAGTTTAGCATTAGTAACAGGGCTGTACATCCTGGTGAACAATAATCTGAGCAGTCGGTGCCCTGTGATAATTTGGGAGGATCTTCTTGATCTTCTGTGGATGATGTTGTTACATAATTTACGCTCTTTGTTGATCAGTGCTGCTGGTGAGAGCAGCAGTGAGGCAGCCATCAGCAAACAGAAGATGACAGTACTCGTGATTTTCTGAAGATCTGCAAGTGACTTCTCCCTTGCCAGTAGTTATTTGCTGGGGTCTAATACAGAGTAGCTGCTGCTGCATGGCAGTGAAGCCCAACCTTCTGCTTGGAAATACTCTCTGAAGGCACCAGAATTTCAGCTTGCTCATTAGAATCCATCACAACGTCAAACACGAGTAAACGAAACCTTTTTAGTTTCCATATGGGCAAGGGCTGCTCATAGGAAGAAGCTAGGTAATAAAACTATTTCCTTTTACTTTCAGGTGGAAGTAGGGGGAGATATTAGTCATAATACAAAGTGCCTTCATCTTAGCAGTCATGAGCTCTGTAACAGACATATGTTGCTTCCCCCTTTTTTTCTGGAAGTCTGCCTGAATAGAGCCTTTGAACTATGGTTTCTGGCAGGATTGGCCTCACAATGAGCTGGTTCTTTTTTCTACTACCTCGCTTATAGCTGGTTATGAAGAGGGGGAGCCCATTCAGCAGCTGTACTTGTGATGTGGGAGTGGGGAGACCGAGAATGCAGCTTGTCATTTTTCCTTAATGTCTGTTCTTTTGAAGAGCCAGTGATGAGTTTGTTGATGCTTCTGTGGCATCAGTAATTGATCTTATGTTGCCTTCGTATTCTTGTAATGAATAACTGTTCTCTCATCAGTCACTGGTATTGAACACTCCTGACCTGTCTCCTAAGTCTCTGATGGTGGTAACAGTTAAACTGCATTTTTGTGGGAGCCACCCCTTTCCAATAAGTTCCTCAATTCTTGGAAGGGTGAGGGGTGGTGGCGGTTGTTGTTTTAACGCTTGCAGAAGGCTGTCGGATTCTGCAGCACACTGTCCAGACCTGTCCAGGAATCACACTCAGCAGTGGTTCTGTACATTATCTTGTAGCTTATGGATGCTGTGATGTTGCAGCTCTCCAGAGCCCGAAATCGGCTGACCACTCCTGCCACTCTGACACTACCAGAAATTGCCTCCAGTGGTCTCACAGTAAGTATGTGCTGGTCTTGATCTCTATACAGGTCCGGCAGCCTGAACAGTTTGGATACTGGGCTGCATCCTGGTGGAAGTGGGTTTCTGAAGTGTCTCCTGAGGCAGAACTGAAGCAAGGGCAAATCCTGAGTGGTTCTGGCTGCTCTGTGTCTTCCTGTGGGAATGCAGATGACTTGGGCATGAGGACTCTGGTTCTCTGAGAGTTGCCGTGGCGTGCAGGTGGTGGTGGGTGCCGCAGCCTTCCAGGAGCGTTCCCAGCTAGGCGTACTCGCTCCGGCGCGGGGGTCTAATGAAGGTGCTGGCTCACACACACTCCCAGTGGAGCGGGGGTGCACACACACACACAGGCGGCAATCAGCGTCAAGGAGGTGAGAAGGGTCTTCTGTATGGGGTTCCACAGACGAGGTTTATTAAGGGTCAAGGCGTGAAGGGATCCAGGGACCGAAGACATACATTATGGAGGGTCCAGGGATTATATAGAGGGAGGTCCAAGGGGCAGGCAGAGCAACATAAACCAGTCCTAGGAGGGCCAGGGAGTGGAGGAAACACAGAATGACAAGGGAGAAACCAATGGGGAAGGAGCAGGGAGGGACAAGGGAGTCACAGAGCAATGAGGCGTTGAGGAAGGGAGAATTTACTAGAATATAAGCATATAAGGGGTAAAAGAGGTGGAGAACTAACTGACCAACCAAATACAAGGAATCTACATACAAGTGCAAGGCCTAGGGGGAACTCGCCCTAGCCTAGGGGAAAACTCAACTTTGGAGCATACCCTTCAACAGACTTCCACTGCTCAAAGGCCTTATGGTTTTTCAGCTAAATACGTTGCAGGTTTGCATACTGCAACAGAGAGTAAGTTCTGTTTTCTGCCCCAGAGTCTTGTCTAGGGATGATTGGCTGTTGTGAACACTGCTTCATCCTCTTTTGTCGCTGTCATGCATGCACTGTTTGATCTAGGGTAGTGGGAACAACAACCATTGCATGCAGCTGTTCAGTCCTTGTTTCTCTCCTAATGTTTTTTTTGCTCTAGGGTTGTTGTGGTGTGGTTTGGGAAAAGGGAATGATTTCCCAGCATTAGAAATTATGATCTTTTCACTAACAAAGAAATTCATTTTCTTGCCAGAAAATGTTCACCCCTACGCTGCCTCCAGACATCCTTGTGAATTTCTATATTAACCTGAACAAGCTGTGCCTCACTGTCTACCAGCTCCACATGCTGCAGCCCAGCACAACCAAGGTGATGCCTGCTATCTCCTGAACCTTGTTTAGTTTCCTCTCCTTGTGAGGAGGAGATTGCACTGCTACCTGGTGCAATGTTATGTTCATAAGATAATGCAGAAGTGAGTTCAGCTGGTGCTAAGTGTCTGTGTTTAGGTCTGCTGCATGCAGAGCACTGGCTCTAAATCTGATTTGGGGCATGGCTGCTTAGCCCAGAAGAACATACCAGTGCTCTGGAGTAAGCCATTTTTTACCAAATATTTTAAATATAGTTTGATAATTCTGCATAATTTTGGAAGGGCATAATTATATCAATTCAGTTTACATCAAAGTAGCATCTTGGGTTTCCTGAATGGAGTTTTGATGGATACTTTTCTCCTTCACCTGTTTAATGCGTCAACTTGATGTCCTGTAAAAACAGCATTAAATTCTTAAGCTTTATGAAGTGCAGTCCTTCCATAAGGAAGATTTTCCTAAAAATCTATATTTTGTTTTTCTTCTGGATCTTCTCATCTTATTTCTGTAGTGATAAAATTTGTAGCTACATTGAACTTAGCCAATGTGTAGAATTTCTTTCATGAAGGAGCAGGAAGGGTTCTAACAAAAGGGATTCCATATTGATGGAGTGTCCAGGCAAATAGAGTGTGGATGTTTCTTGATGTCAGGCTACTGAAAGTGTAAACCTCAGATGTCTTTTTTCTGAGTGGTTTGTTTACTGCATCAGAATCCTAATGACCTTTTCCTTCTCTAGAACTTCAAGCCTGCTGGAGGGTCTGTTTTGCACAACCCTGGGGCCATGTTGTAAGTATAGTCACTACAAGGGTAGTGTACCTGGATAACAGGTGTTGGTATGTCTTGAGGATGAAATCCAAACAGCTGTGTGCAGTTTCCATTGTAGCATCTCTGAAGTGGAGAAGCTGGACTGAGTCACTTGCTATGCCTGTGAATGCTCTGTTGTGTCTCTTTAATTACTTGGTCCTAAAGGCTGAAAGATGTGAATTTTCAGGATTCAGCCCATCTATACAGTGTTTATCTAGAGTTTATCTAGAGATGAGAGTTTACAACCAAAATGAGTGTTTGGTTATTGGCATTGCCATCTGCATTCCCTGAGTTCCATTTCACTGGAATGAGGAGAAGTTCCTACCTTCACCCTTTAGCTTAACTCTAAATCTGGTCAGAGGTGGTTTGAGTGTCTGCATTCTGTAACTTTGCCAGGTGCTATTTAAATGTGATAGAAATCATCATAATCTCTTCTATGGGAATGTAGGACAGTTGAGTTGTGTTCTGTGCTGTTGTATGTGAAGCTGTGCTCTTTTCCCCCCCTCCAGTGAGTTTGGCAGCCAGCGATATGAAGTCAGCCATGTCCATAAAGTGGAATGTGTTGTCCCATGGTTAAATGATGCCCTTGTCTTCTTCACAGTTTCACTGCAGCTTTGCCAGCAACTGAAGGACAAGGTAATGGCCTTGGAAAAGGGGCTTTGTTTTTAACTCTGGATTTTGAGAGGACCTCAGATCTGATGTGATGTTATTCTGTTCAACTTGCTGAAAACAAGGGATGAGTCAGTGTTCTGGAGCCAGGGAGCTGGCTGGCACTGCCTAGCAGATGGCCGTAGGCTAAGTATAGTGGTGTGGCAGATGTCTGCTGAGCTGGTGACTAGATGGAAAGGAGCAAGTAGACACCTGTATTCTCAGTCATGAGGTGGATGAGAGGAAACACAGAGTACTGGAGAGGAGCAACCTAGATTCCAGTAGATCAGTGCTCAGTTCCAGCTCTGCAACTGGCCTGGCTGCCACCTTGAGCAAGTAACTTTGTGCTCCTTGAGTGACAGCAGCAGCAGCAAACCTGCCCTTCAGTAGTGCTGTGCTGAAGTGTATAATGCTGTGAAGCTCAGTATCCCCATCACACATTTTGTGCTGGTTTTTTTTGTGGTACAGGGGGTGTAGGAACTGACTACTGCTTTTCTTCTTGCTTTCCAGATCTCCGTTTTCTCCAGTTACTGGAACTACAGGCCATATTAATTCTCTGTGGAATGGTCTGAGCCTTAACAGTACTTCCAGTGTCTCTCTCTTTGTTCTCTCATGCCATCTGAGTCCAGGTCAGCCTGAGGAATGCTGGGGTTCACTGCCAGATGCCCTCCACAGGGCAGGGTCAGTGTACCCAGAGACATACTTAGAAGCCTTGTCTGGAATTGCTGCATAACCAGGGCACCAAGTAGTGCTGGGTGGTTGGCAGGAGCTTCCACCAGTCTCTCTTGTGCATTGTGTGGTTCACACCTCCCAAGCCCCTGGTGAGTTACACAGGTCTGTTAAAAAGGATGAGTGCTCTGGACCACCCTCACTAACTAGACCTGCGCATTGTGCTGTAACTAACTCCTGGACTGTGAAGTGGCTGGGAAAGGTGGGAAACCAGACTAACTTAAGACATCTCTTAATAGGTAGGGCATGTTGCTCCATGTAGTGGAATATGTTTCTGTTACCTGGTCCAGCTGTGCTTATGACTAACCCTGAGTGACTCCCTCCCTTGCCTGTTCCCTCCATCCTCATGTTACTGATTCCCTTTTGGGGATGCTCTTACTTGCTGCTGTTTGAATTCTTTCTCCCCCCATCCAGCATCAATGTGATAATTATTTTTTTCCTAAGCCCTAGTTGGGCCAATTGGTCTTTTCCAGGTTTAGTATCTTGTTTTCACTGCCAGCCTTTGGAGTTGCCTTGGTGTACCTTGTGCAGTCTTTCATCTTGTCATTAAATGCAAAGTGAGTACCACATTGCTACTATGATTTGCTGCCTATGGATGCTACAATGTGTAACTCATCCCTTTAGCCACTGATAACTGTGAAATAAAGACCCTCAGACCTGCAATGCTTATGTGGGCTGTAAAAGAATGAGTCTCTTAAGATTCTGTGCTCTCTCACAAGTGAATGGCTGTTCTTGGTTATGCATGCTGGGTTGTCTTTTGCTTTACTGGGGCAGGACAGTAGTGGTTTCTGGGCGCACAGCTGGGCAGCTCTTCAAAGGCTGGGCCTATTTGCATAGCCTCAGCCCAATGCTCTCTGATACTTGAATACTACCTGAAGTAGTTTTCCAAATGTGCCTTGACAGTCATGTTTGGAAGAGGCTGTAGGCACTCAGACTGGGTTGGGTTAGCTCATGGAGTCTTTTAGAACACTCTGGCAGAGTGGGAAGTCTCCAGGCCCCTGCTGAGGGTCTTCTCAGGAAGCTGCCACCTACCCACATGGCACTGTTGCCCTTGGAAGTCTCTTGCCACTTTCTCATAGCTTTTTATGAACAGGTGTGTGTAAATGCTCCCGCGTTTCATTTGGCTCTGAATAGCCTCAAGGAACAGAGAAAGGGACAGCTGCTCTGCCAGGAAGGATGATGGAGAGCACGGGCAACCAGGTTCCTCTCTCACATCTACTACTTAGAGCTAGCAGGGACAGAGGCGATGTGATGGAAGAAGTAAAAATTCCCAAGGATGAGATCTCAATCAGTGGCAGAGTTGGGGCTCAAGAGACCTGTTTTGCTAACGAGGGTTTGGTAAGGGGTTGGCCAGGAGAACTATTCCAAATGCATAGCTGGTGGGGTTAACAAAAAGCCCCACACAGAGCCCTAGTAGTGGCAGGCAGCATATCATGCATGCCAGGCATGCTGCAGGCCAGTACAGCCAAGCTCCTGTGGCAAGGGAAGGTCAAGAAAGGTAGTGTAAGGGGACAGACAGCAGTGCTGGGTGGGGACAACAGAGACCCTACTGATCTGACCAGAGAGGAGCAGGGAGAGAAGAGGGGGGGACAAGGAGCAGGCAGTCTGCACTCCCTGATGCTCCCGGGGCTGGTTCTCGGTGTGCCATGGCTGAGGGTGCTTCTGCTTCGTGCAGTAAAGCTGCCTCATTTGCTCTGCAGGGACACAGGGCACGGTCCCTGAGCTGCTCCGGGACCTGGTTCCTGCCAGGAAGACCTGTGCTGTGCCCAGCCTGGGCAGCCCGAGCACTGTTTCGTCTCGCGGTGGGCACGGATGTTGGTGCCCCGGGGGGCTGCCCCAGCCCCCGGAGCCACTCGTTGCGCCCATTCCGTCCGTCCCACCTTGCCAGAGGCAGCTGATTAGCCTGGCGCGGGTTTCCCAGCGCCCCGCTCCGCTCCCGGCCGGACCCCGCGCTCCCACCGCGCCGGCGGGACCTCACCTGGCCCCGTCTCGTGCCGCCGCTCGCCCTGCTGAGGGCAGCTCCCGCTGCCGGTGCCAGTGCCCTTCCAGCAGAGCCACTGCCTGGTGCCAGTGCCACCCGGGCAGAGCTGGAGCTGGTGCCACTTCTGCCCGATGCTGCTGCTGGTGCCACTTGCTCGCGTTGCCGGTACCGCTCGGGCAGAGCCGCTGACGGGTGCCACTTCTGTCCCTGCTGCCAAGAGCCGCTGCTGGTGCTGCTCGGCCGAGCCTGGTGCCGCCGGCGGCTCCGCCCTAGCCCCGCGTCCCTGCTCCCGCACTCACTTTCACACACACGCACACGAACACCTGTACCCCGCAACATCCACCTCCTCACGCAGATCGCGCTCAGCACGCACCGCTGCCTCCGAGCTCACACGGTGCTCCAGAGGTTGTGCGTGCCAGTGGATGCTCTGACACCAAGAACAGCCTGACACACATACACCTCCCAATGCACCTGCACATCCACACGCATATCCCTCAGCACCGGCCACTGCTTCCCTGTCCCTGGCGCCCAGGAAAGCTCCAAGGGTTCGTGGGGACTGGAGGGGCAGCTGGAACACTGGGCAGAGTCTGGATGGCTCTAACGGAATGCCCAGGGAGGAACTAGCTCCTTGGGGACACACACAAACATGTATTTCAGACCCCCAGCAGCCACCGGGTCATGGCAGGGCTGCTTCCAGCCCCTCTTCTGAGGGGCATTCTCATGGCTATCTCCCTTCCCTCCCTGCCTCTGTGGCTTCTGTGGTGTGCTGTGGGCCACTGCAGCATCCAGAGTGATAGTGCCGCTGGGGAGGGGTGCAGGGTCTGTTCAAAATGAGGTATGACAGGAGCCCCCTTTCCTGGCCCTGGACAGGTAGGATGGAGGGCTGTAGTCACTCAGAAGTGAGTAGGACATGGAGCAGGAGCAGGAGGCCTAGTGCCTGTACTGCCAGAGGTGATGGAAAGTGCAGCTAACCAACTCTCACAGGGACAGCCCATGCCAGCCCTGCCCCAGTTGACAGGATCTTGCCAGCAAAAGGGCCCCATGCAGCACCTGGCCAAGACCAGGGCTCTGCACTGTGCAGGGCAGAGGCAGAGGGACATTGTGTGGTCCCATACGGAGCCCCCCAACCAACAGAGTTATCACTGGTGGTCTAGGACCCAACATGTCCCCACTCTGTTGGACCACAGAAGGGGGATATGCTGGCAAGAAGATGCAGGGTCACTTTCTGGCTGCAGTGACTGTACCCTTGCAGGGTCAGTGTCTGGGCTCCGAGGATAGGTGGGATGGGCCGGACGCCTCGTTTCAGCTGGGCTGCTGGGCCCAGACTGCTAGGGAGCCACTGGACAGCTGTGGGCTTTGCAGATGGGAAGTCCCTGGGGGTGGGTTTTCCTGGCTCTGTTCCCCAGGACACTGCTTGCTGCCTGCCTGCAGCTGGCTGTCACCTTGGTGCTGGGCACCACAGTCTTCTATGGCTCACACCATGACCCTGTGTCTGCCTGTGGGTGTTACCAGTGCAGAGCTACCACTTATTAGGTGTTACCAGTGCCTGCCTGGCACACTGCCTGGGACAGACCCTGGCCTTGGTCAGTGAGGGGCTGCTGCCCTGCTGACATGGATCCCTGACAAACCCTGACATCTTTGTAGGACTTATTTTCCCCAAGCTGGCAGGGTTAAAGCTCTGCATAAAATGTCTTCTGCTCCCAGCTCTGTGCTGTTGAGCATGTTTGCTCAGGGCTCCGGGGCAGGGACTTGCCACATGTGCCGGGCCCTCAAGGTCTATCCTTATCTCCTGGGCACTGCTGCTATGCCTGCCTTAAGCCCTGTCCAGCCTCTTTCTTCTCTTACCTTTTGCTCTCTCACTGCCTGGGTTCTCAGCCCCTGCAGGGAAGCACCTTCCCCTGGTACCTGTGCAGGGTGACAGGGAGGACAAGGTGCCATTTCCCTGGCCTAGCGGGTAAGAGGGTGGGGCACGTCCAGGACATGTCCATAGAGTTCCTGGAAAGTGCTCGCTCCAGCTCTGGGTGCCCCAGAGCTCGGTCCAGTTCCCTGCTCCTCTTCTACATCTGTCTATCCTGCTACTCATCCTTATGTGTCCTTCTCCATCTCATGGTCTCCCTCTATTTTCTGCTCCTTATCCATCTTTCTCTCTCCCTGGTTCTGTTTGGCTCCCCATCCCTTCTTCAGCAGACCAGATCACCAACATATAAAAAGAGGCTCTGTATGTGTATCCGAAAGTGTAGTGTGTCCATGTATTGTATGTGGGTCACACTACGTATCTATAAAGCCTTGTATTTCTAGAGCTGTAAGACACCAAAGTGTTCTCATAGGTGGATGACAGTCAAGCAATCAGATTCACGGATCTGATCCTAAAGGAGAGAAAGAGGGAGGGAGAAGTATCTGAATTGTAAAATTCTCTGGTGGCATTAAAAGCAGGAGCTGCAGTTAAGTCCCAGGTCCTTGGGGCCATGTCATCTGCTTCCCAGTCTCTCCCTGCCCTACTCTGTATCCCCATGACCTCTAGATCTCTGCCCCTGCCTCTTCTATTCATGGAATCATAGAATGTTAAGGGTTTGGAATAGACCTTAAAGATCATCTGTTCCCGATCCCCCTGCCATATGGTCCCACTAGACCAGGTTGCTCAAGGCCTTACCCAACTTTGTCTTTAATGTTGCCAGGGATGGGGAAGCCACAGCTTCTCTGGGATACCTGTCCCAGTGTCTCACCACCCTCACAGTAAAGAATTTCTTCTTAATGTCTAGTCTAAATTTCCCCTTTCAATTTGTACCCGAGATAAGCTCATTTGGTGAGAGCATGGTGCTAATAACGTGAGTTTGGTCCTATATGGGCCATTCACTTAAGTGCTGGACTTGATGATCCTTCTTCCAACTCAGAAGATTCTGTGATTCTGTGATTACTTTTTGTCCTATCACTCTAGTTCCTGATGAAGAGTCCTTCTCCTGCTTCCCTGTAGGCCCCCTTCATATACTGGAAGATACAGATACTGTTGTGCTGTTCTTTGTCCCTCCATTTCTCTCTGCCTGGCTCCCTGTCCCTTTGTCAGGCTTCCCAACCCTCTTTTTCCCTTTCTGTAATTTTGTCAGCTTCCTTGTACGACAGTTGTTCTCTCTATTTTGCATCCCAGTCTCATTCCCTCTCTTTCTCTACCCCTCAGTCCTGGTCCCTGTTGCTCTCTCTGTCCTTCTCTCCATCACTAGTTATGTTTGCTCCATCACTCTGCCTTGCTCCCCATCACTGCTTTTTTATTTCTTCATCACTTTGATTCATTTCTTACCCTTCCTTTTTTCTCTCTATCCCTCTGTTCCATTCCTCGTTGCTCTATTTATGCCTCTATCCTTCTGTGCTGTTTCCTGTCCTTGATTTCTCTAATTTTCTACTGTTCTCCCTGTTACTCTATTTCTCTCTCTATCCCACTATCCTGTTTGTCACTGTCTTTCTCTCTGGGATAATTTTTTGGCATTCTGTCCCTCAACTTTTTTGTTTATCTTTCTACCCTTCTTTTTCCTTCTCTTTCCCCTGTCCCATTGCCTGCCACTGCGTTTTCTTTCCAGCTCTCTGCCCTGGTACTGTCTCTCTGTCCACCTTCCTGTCCCTATTTTTTTGTCTATCTATCTGTTCAGCAACTTCTTGTTTCTTGCTACATAGGTTTCTGCCCATCACAGTTCTTTCTTTCTCCATCTCTGTCTTGCTCTGTCCCTTATTTTTCTCTGTCCTTCTGCCCTTCTTTCTTCATCTCTGTCCTGCTCCACTGCCCTCTTTTCCTTTCAGGTTAGTTCTCTGTCCTGCTCCCTGTCCCTTTTCCATCACCGTTCTTCCTGTCTCTTTTCTCTCTGCCTCTCCCCTCTGCTCCCTGTCTCATTCTTTCCCTATGCCCATAATTCTTGTCTCTCTCTTTCTCTGTCCTGCTCCCCATTCCTATTTCATAATGCTTCATCTGTCCTCTGGCCAATACTAATTTTTTCTCTATCTCTATCCTGCTTCCTGTCCCTCTCGTCTATCCAGTGTGCTGCTGGGTATCTCTCTGTCCCACTCCCTGTCCCTGTTGCTTCTTTCTCTTTCAGTGTCTTGCTCCCTGTCCCTTTTCTTTCCTCTTTCACTCTGTCCTGTTCTCTGTCCCTTTATTTTCTTCTTCCATCTCTGTCCTGCAGCCTATTGCTATTTTTATTTCTCCATCCCTTTGATCTGCATCTGTATCTGGTTTGTGTGTTCACCTTTGGTAGTGGGGGAGGGGGGCTACAGGAGTGGCTTCCCTGCAAAGGTACTAGAAACCAATGATACCATCTGACAGAATGGGAAGCCATGACGTACCCAAGGCTGAGTCCAACACCAATGGTGACAGTACCTCTGGGATAACAAATTTAAGAAAGGGGGAAAAAAGTGCACAGAAGCAATTGCAGGCAGGAAAGAGAGGGGTGAGAATATGTGAGAGGAACAGCTCTGCAGACACCAAGGTCAGTGGAGAATGAGGGGCAGGAGGTTCTCCAGGTGCTGGAGCTGAGATTCCCCTGCAGCCTGTGGTGAAGGTCACGGTGAGGCAACTGCGTCCCTGCAGCCCATGGAGTTCCATGGCAGGTGAAGAGCTCCACCTCCAGCCCGTGAAGGAGCCTACGCCAGAGCAAGGTGATGCCCAAAGGTGGAGTCTGTGACCCCGGTGGGAAGCTTGTGCTGGAGTGGCAAGGACCTGTGGCCCTCCCAGTGGAACCCACACTGGATGCTCTTGGATTCCACCTTCAAAATTGAATATATCTGGGAATTAGTCCAACACAAAAGGTGCCAGCACAGAAAGTTGCTGCTGACCTTTACCTCCCTGAGGTAGCTTATCATCTGAACCATGTGGGCTAGGTGGCTTCTTGCACAAATAATTGTACTGCCATAATTTTCAAGAATACACCTCTGAAATTTAGAATATGTCTGGGGATTAATCCCACATAAAAGGTGCCGGCATAGAAAGCTGTTCCTGACTATTGCCTCCTCTGGGCAGCCTATCATCGTACTGCAGATACTGGGACTCGCTGTTTGCCTTGGCAAAACAAAGGTGTTGCCATAATTTTCCGGAGCCCAGCTCTGAAATTCGGGTACCAGTTCTAAAATATGTCAGGGTGAATTATTCCCACAAAAAAAAAACAGTGCCAGGAAAGTACTCTGACTGGCCTTTGCTTCCCCTGGGCAACCTATCATATGTACCACTGACAGCTAGCCTAGGTACTTTCCTTCCCAAGGAAAAGCTCCATTTTTCACTTTCTGGAGACCACCTCCAAATTCTGGAATCCATGACAAAAATTCTATACTTGTGGGGATTGCTGCCCTACAAGAGGTACAAAGACACAAAACTGTTCCTCACCCTTACCTCCCCTGGGTATCCAATCATCTGCGTACCAAACCTGGGGCTAGGTGTTTTCTGTTCTTAGGAAAGCCACAGTCACCCACTTTGAGAAGTCCACCTCGAAAAATTACTATGCCTCCTCCAAAATATAAGGCATCCAGAGATGGCTCGTGTCTTGGTTTGGAGAAAATTTAAAAGAGGACCCTCTGGAACGAGTTGTCTCCTATTTCCACCAATAGGAAATTAATACTAATAGATGAAAGTGAAAAAACCCAACAGTTTACTAACAAGCAAGGAAAAAAAAGGTAAATAACTGCTAGATAATGAAGTGTCAGACTTTATCCCCACACATACATCGGAACAAAGACCAAAAATTCCAGAGGGTACCCCTTCTGGACACACAGTACCAGATGGCGTCAGCTTTCCCTCTGTGGAATTAACAGGACAACTTCCAGCAGCAGATGAAGGCCCGGTGGCTCGTCCAACATCAACCTCCTCTCCACGGCAGAGCTCAGCGAGACGGTTACGACAGGCGAAGCAGCTGGGTTGGACTCAGTGTGTCTTCACCCCGGCAGGATACACGGGAGCCCCTCTGGACCCTCACCCGGCACGGCTGGGAAAGGAAGTTTTTTTGCCTGGGCCAAAAAACCAAATCAGCCAAGGAAAAATCATGCTGCACAGAGCCACGGAAAACCTGAGCAGCGAGACTACAAAACACCCGTGCGGAAGCAGAAGCTTTTCCCCTCTGGCCCCACACACCTCCGATACCGAGCTCCCAGACTGCCGGGTCTTAAAGATACAGCAACCATTTTTCGGGCACAAAGCAGAGGCTCATGGAATATACTATCACAGTAACTCACTCCAAGACATTCCCACACAAAGATGCCATGACAGAAAAGCTGTGCCTGGACCTAATGGTCCCCGGCATGCTATGATCTGCACAACAAACCCTGGCTGTGGCTGGCAGGAGTCCAAACTCTGAAATTTGGATACTGTTGGGGGTTAGGTTTCTTCAGGGAATTTTCTTCCCATGTGTTGTCATGGAGATGGCAAATCGACATCCATAAAGAGACAAAAAATGTAGGCAATTGTCATGATCCAGTTAATTAAAGTTCTTAGAAATCCCTCTGGCCAAATTAAGGTGCAAATGAGACCATATGCCAAAGTCAATATTATGGGTTTTATCTGATAGTAAATATGAGAGAGAGAGAGGAGAGAGAGAGAAAGAAAGAAAGAAAGAAATAGAAAAGAGGTAAAGGGGAAGAGAAAGAGAGTGACAGAGACAGAATAAAGAAATATCACCATCCGTGGATTGCAACGATGTTCCATTGATCCTCTCCAGATGGTCTTCTTGATGCTGATGGTCCCTCCGAAAAGCAGAGAATCTGATGGGTTAATATACATTCAGGCCAGGTGGCAATGTCCAGGTACATCTCCCCGTGGGGGGGGGTGTCAGTCTCTTGCAACAGACTCTGGATCTGTTGCATTGTGTGCAGTCCTGTGGTGCAAAGCCTCTGGGAAGCGATTTGGGGCAGTCTTTGATGGATTATGACACCCCCTCAGCTGCCTCTCACGTGAACGTCCCATGGATGTGGCCTTCCCAGAGTTGGGGGTTCCACAGCTAGGCCAGTTTGTCTAAGGGAGAATGGGTGTTCACTGCCTCAGACCAGAGGTCACACCTGAAACTTCCTCCCCCTCCCTCGTTTTGGGGGGGAGTCTGTGTAAATCTGGCTTCCATGAGCTGTGGTCTCCCCCACCCCAAATCCAGCCAGAGGTGACTCAGAAGCTGCTGGGTTTGGCTTTCTTGTGGATACATTCCTTTCTCTCTGCCTTGTTTGTTTTTTCCCTAGGCCTGAGATGATTGAACAATAACGTCTTAACTAGGTGGTACAGTCAAAAGTCCCAGTCAGGTATCTTTAGAGAGGCTTCTTTGGTGCTAGCTTCTTTATATAGTCTCTGTTATAATGAGTAAAACTTTATATCAATGTTTGAGGCAGGAACTATTTCAGTCTCTGACAGCAATGCTTTGGCATATGGTTGGAATGGTTCTGGGGGATGTGGGTGGGGGGGTAAAGCAGGGTGGTCTGGGGAGTCTCTTAGCTGGGGGTGGTTCAGTCTTTGCCCAGCTTGGAGGTGAGAGGGTTGTGGTGTTTGGTGCTGGACTTCTGCTCAGGGGTTTGGTGCTGCTGTGAAGTTTCTTCTGACTGCCTATTGGTGAGGCCGCTGCTTGCAGTGAACTGCTAGTGGACTGGGGCTTTCTCTGAAGCACCTGCCCTCTCCGGGAGAGACCCCCACCATCTGCNGCCCCTCTGCCTCGCCCAACACCGCCCTCTGCCGGCTGTGGCCGTCACTACACCAAAGGGGAAACAGCTTAACGGCTGGGAAAACTTGTTATTGGGTTTTTTGGTTGTTCTTTGTTTGTTCTGTTTTATATATATATTTTCTAGTAAAGAACTGTTATTCCTTTTCCCATATTTTTGCCTGGAAGCCCCATAATTTCAAAGTTATAATAATGTGGAGGGAGAGGATAATCTTTTCTATTCCAGGAAATGTTCCTGCCTTCCTTGGCAGACACCAGGACAGATACCAACTACAAAGCTGAATACATCAAGGGATTGCTCCCACACTAAAGGTCCCAGTTCCAAACCAAATGTTCTAGGAAGTAAAGCTCTTGCTGGCCTTGCCTCCCCTGTGCAGCCTATAATCTGAACCACAAAACCTGGGGCTAGGTGCTTTCATTCCCCAGGAAAGACGCTACTATCCTCTGTCAGAAGCCCACCTCCAACATTTGGATACCAATTTGGATACCTCCATAAGTGTATTACATCCAAAGATGGCCCATGTACCACCAATACTGGGGATAGCTGCTTTCCTTCCCAAGAAACCACAGTCAACCGCTTTCAGGAGCCCACATCACAAATTTGGATATGCTCCCACATGTGAGTTGCCAAGACAGAAAGCTGATTCTGGTGCATACCTGCCCTGAGCAGGACTGAAAGATCTTACCAACCTTTACCTGGTTAGCCTCTCATCTGCACCCGAAACATTGGGGCTACAAGCTTTCCTTTTCATGTAAAAGCAATGTTGTCCTCTTTCAGGAGCCCTTCAACGAAAGTGGACAGTACCTTTCCTTGGGAAATCACCCAATTACCTAGGTTGAAAAAGACCTTTGAGATCATCAAGTCCAACCTATGACCTAACACCACCTTGACAACTAGACCATGGCACCAAGTGCCACATCCATTTTTTTCTTAAGCACCTCTAAGGATGATGACTCCACTACCTCCTTGGGCAGCCCATTCCAATGCCCAATCACTCTTTCTGTGACAAACTTTTTCTTAAAATGAAAACACCTAGTCTTACAGTTGGTGCTGCAGGTGATCATTTGTCCAGTTGAAGGCCAGAAAGACCATCTTGTCCTAGACAATTCTTTGTTGGAAAAATTCGGTGTTAGAGATCCCAGTGTGGGTTGATGAGTTCCTGAAAGAGGATGACACTGCTTTAATATGCTTTTTACTTTTTTTTCATTTAGTCACAGTGTCTTATGTGCAGATGATAGGATAAACAATGGAGATGAAGGTCAGAAGAAGCTCCTGTCCTAGCACATTTTGTGTGAAAACAGTACCCCAGTGTTTACAATTATCTAGTTGATATCCAAATTCTGAAAGGGAATGACAGTGCTCTTCCTTAGGAATGAAAGCACATAGTCCTAGTGTTGGTCCTGCCCAGTGGATGTAAGGGACAGCAACAGACAGCTCTGACAATTTTTGTCTGAGAGCAACTGTTGGGGTTTTAGGAGTTCTCTTTTGTTTTTCTCTTAAAGAATTTCCCCATACCGTTACTAAGGGACTTAGTGACAGGGGGTGGAGTCTAGCTGGTGGTCCTTTTTGCCTGGGGTTTTTCTGGTGTAGGGTGGAATCACCGTGAGACTTGAACTGGCAAAAAGGGACTGGGTACAGCCCCTAGCTTCCTGGTCCCCTGGTGTTCAGAGAAGAGAGGAGATCCTTTCCCCTCGTGGTGGAGGGAATTCGTCGCTGCTGCAGGCTCCTGCATCCAGCTGTTTTCCTTCTACTGAAAAGCCCCAGGATCCCAAGCCCGCCTTTCCCTGCCTCACAGGGAGCCCGGCCGAGACTGCCCTGCCTCTTCCGCCGTTCCCTTGCCACTGCTGCAAGCCTCCGCTACACTGTAGCGCCGCACCCCCTGCCTGCGGAGGCGTCCAGGGGGCTCTCCCTGCAGCTCCGGAGTTTGATACATCTCGTCTACTACCCGGGATTTTGTGTTGGTCGCTGTTCCAGCCTGCTGTTCCAGCCTGCTGTTCCCGAGGTCCGTCTGCCGAGGGGGTTTGTGAAGCGAGCTTTTCATCTGCCATCAGCGCATGGTCCCGAGCTCGCCCCAGAGCGCCCCCTGCAGCTGCGGGGGAACATCGCACCCGCCCTGCGCACCGGGAGCCGCCAGCGCCCCTGCCGGCTGTGACCGGAACTGCACCGAAGGGGAAAGTGCCTGACAGCTGAGAGAGGCTGTCAGTGGGTTCTGGTTCTGTTTGTTATCACTGCCGTAGTTACTGTTGGTTTTTTGCCTTGTTATCCATATATATCTAATAGTAAGGATCTGTTATTCCTATTCCTCATATCTTTGCCTGAAAGCCCCTTAATTTCAAAATTATAATAATTTAGAGGGAAGGGGGTTGCATCTTCTATTGCAAGGGAGGTTCCTGCCTTCCTTAACAGACACCTGTCTTTCAAACCAGGACAGCAACTTTTGGACATATTCAGTTTTGGAGATCTTCCAGGTTTCAGAGGTTGCCTTCTGAAATTTTAGCAGTTTTATGAACAAGGTAAGAAGCTATCTCCAGTCTTGGTGTGCAGATGATAGACTAGTTAGGAGAGGTAAACCCCAGCAACACCTTAGTGTTCTGTCATCTTTTGTGTGGGAGCAGCCCCAGAACTGTTCTGGAGTTAAGGACCACATTTCTTTTGAGATGGCATCATAGTTCCTTTCTTCTTTGGCAAGGAAAGAAATTTTGGATTGACACAGTGGGTGGTTCAGGGAGTGTCTTGGTTCATTTAATTTCTTCTGCATGTACACAGCGCTATTGGATGGTGGTGTTGAACTGCTGTGGTGGGAGTGTAACAGCCGACAGCCAATCTGTTGAGCTTTTTGTCCTGGTACCTTTAGTATCTGAGTCAGTGGTGGGGCTCAGTTTTGAAGCCTGACTGTGTGACTGAAGGAATATGATGGTATACAGAGCTGGGAAGAAAGCGCAGATACCAGGGTGTGTGGTAGAGTTCAATGGATGCAGTTGAAGGTGGAGCCAGCAACAGCCTTCTCAGCTGGCACTTTTGTAAGCTGTGGTTTTGCCAGATGTTTTCAATTTTGAAGCTGGGCTCAGCAAGATTGAAAGAATTTAATAGTACATATTACTGTTGAAAAGGTGTTTGTGTTACCCCTTATGTGTGGTGCAAATCATTTTGCAAATCGAAGGAGAAGATCAGCCAAAGCTTTCTGCCCTGACACTGAGAGTAGTGACAAAATGTTTTCAACTTTGGATCTGCATTTTGTGTTGTGTAGAGATAGTCATGGTCTAATTACTTCTTTTGAAAGTCCACACCACTACTCAACTGCATGTTGAATGGTGATGGTGTGAATGTAAAAATCAACAGAAGCTTTTTGTTCTGGAACCATTAGTGTGGGAGCAGTTAGTGTAGGGGTTCTGTTGTGGATCCTGGCTCCTTGAGACTGAATGAATGTGATCCTGCATATAGCTGGATTGTTGGCTGTGCGGTTTATGGGCTGCAAAAGAAAAATTAATTCCAGAATTGCCTCTTTCTTCCAAAACCTTTTCTGTCAGACCAGCTGCTGAACATTGTTAGTTTTGTAACTGGTGGATGATGGACACTTTGAAGAGACTGAAAATATATGAAGGTGACCAGGAAAGGGCATAGATCTGCATCTGATGCAGTTTGCAATCTGCAAGGAGAGCGTGAAGGCTTTTTGTTCTGGGGCCTTTTGTATGGCTGGACACTTTAAACTTTGAAGCTGGGCTCCACAAGAGTGAAAGAATATGCTGGTACATGCAACAGCAAAAAAGTGCTTAGCTCCAGGGTGGGTGTTGCAATTCAAAGAATACAAGTTAAATGTGAAGCCAGTAAGAACTTTCTCACCTGGCACCTTTTGTGACTGAGATTTTTATCAGACATTTTAAATTTTGAAGGTGGGCTCTGCAACAGTGAAAAAATGTGATCATACATTCATCTGGAAAGAAAAAAACATAGCGTGTGTCTGTAGTGCAGTTTACAGGCTGAAAGGGGAAGGTGATGTCCCAGTCTTTCACTCTTTCAGAGTCAGGATCCCAAAGAAACACCCACCTAATTGCTTGAACAGTGAAGGTGCCAGGACAAAGAGCTCTGATTGGCTTTTACCCTCCCACTGTTGCCATTCAACAGCTCCACATGATGGCAGTGTGTACTTGCAAAAGAAGTAAATGGTTCCATGGTTATCTCTAAACCATCACAATGTGCACATCCAAAGCTGAAAATGTCTAGGCACTACTTGCAAATAAAATGTGCCAGTAAAGAAAACTTTCCACTTCTATTTGCAGACTTGTATTTGAACCACAGTCAAGTGGCACTCACCTTCCACCTGCAGCTTGTAAACTGCACAAATCCCATTGTACTCTGCATTTTCCTGACCAGCTGTATATACTCTCACATTTTTTTCTCTCAAAGAGATAAGGAACAAAATTTTAAATGCTGGCCAAAAATCTCGGTCACAAAAGATGCCAAGATGAGAAAGTTCTTGCTGGCTCCACATCCAACTCACACCCCTTGAACTCCATCACGCACCCTGGAACTATGCACTTTCCTTCTCAGCTGTATGTACCATCATACACTTTCAATTTCACAGAGGCCAAAGCATCCTTCTACATCTCGCACAGAAAAACATGCCAGGACAGAAGCAGTTGCAGGATCACTCACAGCCTTTCAGCTACACACAACATACTGCAGCTATGCGCAATTCTCCTCAGCTTGTCCTGGTTCTGGCTAGGACAGGCTAGGTTGGAGTTGGAGGGGGCCAGAACAAACAGCCAGTTGTTGCCTTCACCTGTCCCTTGTAGCCTATAATGTACATCAAATGTACAGTACTATGCACTCTCCTTCTCAGGATTTTCTCAATCCCATAGACTACAAAGCTAAAATGATACGTTTCCTACTACACCTTGAAAAGAAAAATGTGCCAGGACAGAAGCAATTGCTTGACTAATCCTCCTTGCAGTGTATCAATGCACCACACATATTAGGATTATGCACTTTTCTTCCCAGCTATAAGTACTGGGACATTATTTATGGTCACTCGAGTCAACTTGTTGATTTGAAGTCTTCCAGCCACTGCTCCCAAAAATAAGGTTTTAGAACAAAAAACCAGTGCTGGGTATCACCTTCTTCTTGCAGTCTGTAAACTGTACTTCATTCTCGCAGAGCCGTGATCCCAAATGGAACTCCTTCCGCTGTACAGTTGCCAGGACAAAAAGCTCCTCTTGGCTTTTACTTTCCCACAGTCATGGTTAAACAGCTCCACAAGATGACAGTGTACTTGCAAAATAATTTGAATGTACAGTATATATCTCTAAACCTCCCAATGTGGAGATCATGAGTTGAAAACATCTAGTCACTACTGGCAAATAAAATGTGCCAGAACAGAAAGTTTTCCTGACCTTTTCCTTCCATTTGCAAAATTGCATTAACACCACAGTGAAGTGGCAGTCACCTTCTCTGCAGCCTATACATGGCACACACTTAGCACTTTCCTTCATATTCAGGAGACCAGTTCCGTCATTAGGAGCAGAGCTCCAATAATATATATATAGGGCTGGGGATTGCTCCTTGCCTCAAAAGGTGGCAGGACAGAAAGGTCTTGCTTGCCTTTCTTGACCTCCTTTGCGCAGCCTCTCATCTGAACCTGAGACACTGGAGCTAGGTGCTTTTCTTCCTATGGAAAAGGACTGTAATTCTCTTCCAGGAGTCCATCATGTAAATATGTACACCACCTCCAATACTGAATACGTTCAAAAAATTTTTCCCATATGGAAGGTGCCAGGTCAGAAAGGTCATGCCGGCTTTTACCTCCACTGGGCAGCCTGTCATCTGCACCTGAAACACTGGGGCTAGGTGCTTTTGTTCCCATGGAAAAACACTTTAAAATTCTATAGGACCCCACCACTGAAACTTGCATAAAATGTCCACAATCGAATATGTCCAAGCATTGCTCCCACAGTAAAGGTGTCAGGATAAAAAGGTCTTCATAGTCCTTACCTCTGCGAGGCAGCCTATCATATGCACCTAAAATACTGGTGCTTTCTTCCCCATTTAAAAGTACTGTCATTCCCTTTCAGGAGTCAACCACTGATATTTGGATACCACCTCAAATATCGAATATGTCTAAGGATTGCTCCTACACAAATGGTGCCAGGACAGAAAGGTCTTGCTGGCCTTTACCCCCACTGGGAAAATGATCGTCTGCAACACCAAAAGTAGGACTGAGTATTTTCCTTTTCAAGGATAGGTACTTGTCATTTACACTCAAGAGCCCAGTTCTGACATTAGAAACCAAGCTCCAATACTGAATAAAGCTGGGGATTGTTCCCATACAAAATGTGCCAGGACACAAAAGTCTTGCTGTCCTTTACCTCCTCTGTGCAGCCTCTCATCTGTACCAGAAACACTGGAGATAAATGCTTTCTTTCCCATGGACAGGAATTGTAATTCTCTTTAAGGAGCCCATCATCAGTATTTGAATACCACTTTCAATAATTAATATGTCTAAGGATTGCACCCACACAAAATGTTCCAGGACAGAAAGATCTTGTTGGCCTTTACCTCCCCTAGGAGTCATATCATCTGCAGGACAAGGCAAGGCAGAGGTAGGCAATGCAAGAAAAGGTAATTGATGGGCAGGCATGGAAAGGCAATGGAGAGGTAAGAAAGACAATGTAGAGCAAGGGAGTGGCAGGCAAGGCAAGGAAAGGGTAGGCAAGGCAAGGCATGACAGAGGAAAGCAAGGCAAGGCAAGTGATGGACAGGTACGGTGTTGCATTCCACTGTCGGGAACTGCAAGGAGTTGTTTTAAAAATGGATGGTCAGGAACAAAACTAAGCCAAATGAGGCAAACATTGTATCTGAGAACCGTTTATTGGTAACGAAAAACAAAATAAAAAGGAGTTACCCTACTAAAGAGGGCTAGAAAAGACAGAGCAAGACTAAGGAAAATGGGAAAGGAATGGAGGGGTGGAGAGAGAGAGAGACAGAGAAACAAAGAGAGAGGAGACTGAGAGGAAAAGAGGGCACTACCACCAGGGATAGGGGAGTGCCAGTGATGTCTATGAGGCAGGGAGTGTGCACACTGCCTGCTTGTGGATGCCTCCTGTGGTGATGGGTGACCAGAGACAAGGTGAGGGGGCACTCGGGCAGGAGGTCCAGAAGCCTGGACAGGATAGCAGCAATGATCACAGTGGTGGGCTGGCTCAGAGGCAGGGAGGGTTGAACGCAGGTGGCTCAGGCAGGGACACAGAGACGAAGCAGACAGGGCATTGGTCAGGGACACACACAGGGAGGCATGACCCACGCAAGGGCAAGCAAGAGCCAGCGAGGGCAGGAGAGCCAAAAGGCAGGCAAGAGCCAGCAAGGGCAGGAGAGCCAAAAGGCAGGCTGTGGCCGGGGCAAGAAGGGCAAAAACACAAGACTCAAAAAGCCCAAAGCCAAAAAGCAAGTCTCCAAAGCCCCGCAAAAGATAAAAGCCTAACACCCAAGAGCCCCTGGAGCTGGGGTGCCATTACTTTTTACACCCTCTGGCCCCTCCCAAAGTCTGCCTGCTGGTGGGAGACCATTGGCCCAGTCCAACCTTCCATGGCAGTTCATTGGTGGAGGCCTTTCGCCATCTGACTGGACAATGTCCCTGGGGTACAGTGTCTCTTGTGTTCTTCTGCTGATTGCCTGTCTCATGTGAGACATGAACTGGCTGCCAGGCAAAGTCCCCCCAGAGACAAGGCTTTCCTCCATCTACTCCTAGCTGCCTCCTGGACATGACAACCTATCCCCCACATGCCTCTGACAACCATTGTTGAGGTAAATCAAACTAAATTGGCTCCTCGCACATGGGAAAGCAAAGGCAAGGGAAAGTAAGGGAGGATATGTTGCCAAGCAACATAAGCAATATGTGGGCAAGACAAAGAAAGGGAGGGGTAGGCAAGGCAAGGCAAGGAAGGGTCAGGCAAGACAAGGGCAGGGTAGGCAAGGCAAGACGAGGGTGGAGTAGGCAAGACAAAGGCAAGGGAAAAGGAAGGGGAAGGGAAATGGGAGGGCAAGGCAAGGCAAGGGCAAGGCCAAGGCTTTGTGACAAAAGATAATAGTGTTCACACACTGTAACCACTTTATTAGGCCATAAAGGGGGGCATTGGCTTTCCCCAAGCCCTATGTTGAAATAGCAGACTGTTCTAATGAACCAAGAAGATGTGGAGTTGAAAGTAACTACTGCAGTAAATCCAGCCCAATTCCTGAACACTCTGATGGGGAAGAGCAGCTAAACCATGATTGCTTACAAACAACTGAGCAAGCTTATGCAAGCCAACCAGACCTACAAGATGCATCAACTGAAGATCCAGAGACAGAATTCTGTAAATTAGCTTGATGCAAGTTGGAAAATGTAGAGCTGGCTATGTAGTAGTCACGTCAACTGAGGTAATAGAAGCTGCACCGCTGCCTGTGGACACCTCAGCACAAAGGGCAGAACTCATAGCATTACAAAGAGACCTGGAACTAGGAGCAGGAAAAGGAGTAAACGTATAGACTGACTTGAAATATGCTTTTATCATTGTTCATGCTCATGGAGCTATATGGAAAGAAAGAGGTCTATTAACGGTACGGGGGTCTCCAATTAAATATTAACAAGAAATACTGTCCCTTCTGGATGCCATCCAACTGCCCAAAGAAGTGGCTGTACTACATTGCAAAGTACGCCAACGTGGGGATTCCCAAACTCATGTAGGGAATAGACTTGCAGATAAAGCTGCATGAGAGATTGTGCAACAAGGTATCCTGGCATTAATACCTGAGAAAGCTATCTCACTCCCAGAAGCTAGTCCTATAGGATATAGTCAGGCAGATTTAAAATTAGCTACTTATCTAAAAGCCCAGAAAATAGAGGGTAGATGGCTAGTAACTCCCAATAACCAGGTCATAGTCCCACCATAGCTAACATTAGAAACTGTAGAGGAGAAACACCAGCAAACACACTGGGGAACCAATGCTATGGTGACTCAGGTACTCAGTGTCCATATGACAAAAATTGTCAAGTCTGCCCAATATGTCTTAAAAATAATCCTTTGAATTTAAAAACACCTTCTCCAGAGATTACTAAAATAGGAAACACTCCCTGTGATTACTTGTAAATTGATGTTTCTGAGTTACCACACCAACAAGGATACAGGTATCTCCTAGTATTAGTGGATACCTTCTCCATGTGGCCAGAAGTGTTCCCCTGCCACACTAACAAGGCCAGGGAAGTAACCAAGATACTCCTCAAAGAGATCATTGCTCAGTGAATTGACCAGCGAAATCTTTTGGCTCTTGATTTAAACCCCTGAGCCAGCCGTGTTTCAGGTTGCAGAAGCTGCAGCTGTTGTGGCAAGAGGTGGGGTGCAGCCCTACCCCCTGGTCCCGACCTGGCACTCACCGGTGGCAGCCGTCAGCCCCCGAGGTCCCCTGCGCCGCACTGCCGGGGCTCGGCTTGCCTCCCTCCCACCCCTGGTAGCCTCATGGAAACAGTGCACTACTCCCTCTGCTTTAAAAACAAATGAGCAAACAAAAAGCCCACTGTAAGCATATGTAAAAGTCTTCAAACTAATTATCAGCCCTTCCTCGGAGTTTGTTGCTGGAGTAAATGGATTTTAGATAAACTGGTGTTGCTAGTGTGAAAAACTAAGTTTTTCCCTCCTGTTAGAATGTTGAAAGTTTAATAAAGGACAATAGGGGACAAAGATAATAAAGCAAAAAGGACAGTGCTGGGTGCTTGGCCCTCAGCCAAAAGCACACCGTGATTACATGATCATTGCTCGGCAAGCCAACTGTTGCCTTGCCTTGCTCTGCTGACCCTCGCCAGACATGCCCCACTCTTGACCTGCCTACCGCTTTTCTCCAGGGCTTTGCCCTGCCAAGCCTAGACCACATTTGCACTTCCTTGCCTTTCCTGGCCCTTCCTTTACTTTGCCTGGCTTCCCCACACCTTGCATTGCCTTGCTGTCCGGTCTGTAGCCTTCCCTCGGCCTTCCTTCCCTTCACTGCCTTGCATTGACTTGCTCACCCATCCGCCACCTGACTTCCCTTCCCCTTTGTCCATCTCCAGCCTTTCACTTCCTTCTCCTTCAAGGACTCACATTGCCCTGCCTACCATAAGCATGTTGGCCACAAATCCAGTCATGTCCTTTCAAAGCCCACGTTCTGTCACCAAAGGGGCCTTCCCGCCCTTTGCCACCAATTGGCAGCTCAACATACAGCTTGTCTCCTGGGCCTAACAGTCCTCCAACAACACTTGCCCCACCATAAGAGTCACAATATNCATACTGTGACCCTCCATAAGAGTCACAATATTTGTTTTGCCAAGCTCCCGCGTGGGGTTCCTATCTACATGTACATCTGCAAGCTCTTTGGTTGGATTTTGAGCAGGCCTCGCTAAAGGGGTTCGATTTGCATGCCAGTGCTGCCGTTTCTACTGCTAATCACGAACAACATGTGTTCTACTTGTGGGATTTTCTCTGGGGACACCTTAAAAATAGGTGGTCAAAAAGAAAGTATTCCCTCCCCGTTGCTTTACAGCCTTCAAAAGCTTTTCGCTACGTGTGGTCGGAGCACCTTACCCAACTACCAGTAGTGAGCTCAAGAGGCATTTGATTGCATTTGCCTTGATATTTGGAACAATTGTAAGCAGGGTAACTGGCGCTCCAAACCCAATTCTTTAAACCCGAAGATAAAGTCAATTGACAAGTGCCTTTTCCTACATATACACCACTGTGCTATTTAGGCAATAAGTGCCTGTTTGAGAAGAATGAAGTCACCATGTGTTGGAGTCCAGAGTGCAGGGAATATTTCTCTGCCTGTTTTGAAGGGTTCTACCCCCCTGGACAGCACTGTATTTAACCTTTGTCCATGGAAAAAATTGCCTACCCTCTGGGAAGAATTAGAATGTACACCAGTATAAACTAACTGTTAGAATATTATGTGAAACTGTCACAGGGTGAAAAATTTAGAGGTGTTGGGTTTGTTAAAATAGTAATAGATAAGTAACAATAATGCCAATATTTGTTGTTGTTATCTAGACCTTTTTCTCTCCTTCTACCACTCCATATTCTGTGGCAGAAGTGGGTTCAGAGGTTTGGATGAAAAATTCCGCACTTCCTCTTCATGTGACAAAGTTATTCAATGAGCATTTGGAGAAAAGTAAAAATATCTTTTGTTTTAAGTGTTCATTAGATAATTTACCTTTAAAAGACAGTGTAATCTTGATAATTCGGCTTTTCTCTCTCTCTTTTCCCTCACATACTCTCTCTGTAATGTTCAGGGTCATGTCAGTGACTCTGTTTCTCTGATAGGACCTAATGAATAACTGAGAGCAAGAAACGTAGAAAGTCCTGTTCGTCTCCTGGATTCCAAGCAAGGACTTGTCACGGTAAAGTGACAGCCAGGGACTTCCTTCTTTGTTCCAAAATCCCATCCCATTATGGACCTCCATTCAGGTGTTGACCCACCATCTAGCTTCAACTGGGCTAGTCACCCATGGGAACTCTTCAGATCCTCCTGGCCCTCCGCAGAGCCAACAATTGCTAAGCTTGAAAACTTTTGCTACTTCTTCTCCTAAGGCTGCAAACGGATTCTCCCATTCCCGGCCTAAACTTAGCTGACAAAATGAAGGTAGAATTACTGAGGAAAATATTTTAACAGTGTCATCTAATTACCTAGGCTAATTTTCACGTTGTCTTCTGCACCACCTGTGGCCACTGAAGGCACACAAACCGCTTAACATAAAACAAGGACAGCAAGTATTAGCCCCCCCAGCAACTGGAGCTTCTAAAGGAGGGATGCCCATACAGACTATTTTGGCAGATGCTCTGTGGGGAGGCACACGGGGCTTCGCACGATGTCAAGGCACTGCCTACTTCTCTGTAGCCTTCCCTCAGCCTG